>JALIZH010032393.1:0-54201 GCA_030522465.1 Rhipicephalus appendiculatus
ATTCTCCCGTGAGTACGCAGAACACACCTGGTCGCTCGCGATGCATACTGCATTCTCAACCTTTGTTCGCGAGCGGCGGCGCAGAAGAAATTACCTTAATTATCCATTACCTGCGGGAACGTCCGTTCCACGTCATGCACAATTCATTGCGACGACGGCGGGTCGGCAGGAACCGTATGGCCCGAGTCCGAGATCCTGCGATTTCTACAGAAAATTATTACCAGAGTTCTTCCAGGGAACTGTGGTATATTACTTAGGTGATTGGTGTTCTGTCTCTTTAAGTGGACGGGATACATTCGAGTCCCTTGGCCGACGGAATGAAAAGGTCAGTAGCCGTATCTTAAACTTGTCGAGGAGAGCTAGGGGTCGCTTTCCGACACTTAGCCCAAACAAAACAGAGAGATTTAGTTCGCCCAGAAACTTTGCATTAGTGCTATACCGAATGCGTAAACGTGAGGGAGCAGATAGTCTTACGAAACTTCGTTTGACATTTCAGTCACTTACGAGTCACCGACCAATCACCCTAGTCACCTCCGTAGACTCGACCTTCTTCTATACCTAATACGCAGATTGCCTGCAGACATTGCATGCCTGCAGATTGTCTGCAGACAAGTCTGATTGCAAACGGCAATCAGACTCAATTGCCTGTATAATTTACGTGCATGCTCTTTAAAAAATAGTAGTGCTACTTATTAACTTTGAAGTAGTAAGCGCTTGTCACAATATCCACTATACCTACGTAGCAACATCCAGTTTGACAAGCTGCTTTGACAAGTTCCAAAAAAAGTGAGACCCATACGGTATTGTCTCAACATGTGACCTGGATAAATACGCACTAAAATAACGTCCTCAGATAGCAGTTTTTTGGAGCCTTGCACGTACCTCCGTGCTCGAGGCCTCAGAATTTCTACCGAGAAGTGCGCCTTAGTTCCTTTTACCCGCAAGCCGATGTTCTGGTATCCCGTTTCAATCGACAACGTAAGAATTTCGTATACGAGATGTCACCGATTCTTGGGCGTCATTATCGACAGAGACCTTTCGTGGAGTGCTCACATCTCGCACTTGAGGAAGAGGCTCACCTCTATCGCCCACGTAATGAGATTTCTCGCCGGTAAAACGTGGGGTACATCCGTATCAGCTATGCTGCAACTGTACAGAGCGCTCTTCTTGGGGTATTTGCGGTATAGCACACCTGTGCTCTCAAACGTCGGGAAGACTAACATCCGGGTCCTGCAAAGCATTCAAGGCCAAGTCCTTCGCACATGCTTGGGGTTACCTAGATGTTCTAACACGGTCGCAACAATTGCTATCGCCAAAGACCACCCGATTACGACATATATAACTGTCGACACCCTTCGGGCGCATATTCGCCATATATCCAGAGTGCCTGACCATCACCTTGCTAGCCTGCCACTAGAAAGACCGAAGGCAGAGTTTTCCAGAGTTGTTGCGGCTAACCAGCATTCCATCTCCTGCAGGTTCTCGCCCGCAACCATACCGCTATGCCCAGAGTGGTGCCTGCAAAGACCCCCCTGTGCACCTTGAGGTGCCGGGGATATACAAAAAAGCTAGCCTGTCATCTGCAGCCCTCACACAGATCTCATTGGACCTTTTGCATATATCGTATGCTAACCGAATTCATATTTACACAGACGGTTCGGTCTCGGGAAGTTCGACGGGCGCCTTTGTTGTTCCATCTCGATCAATCATCGTCAAGTTAAAGACTTCACACGTCACGACATCTACGGGCTCCGAGCTTGCCGCCCTTCTAGCCGCAATGAAATTTGTTATGCAACAATCCCGCGGGAAGTGGGCCATATTCTGCGACTCCAAGGCGGCCCTTCAATGTGTGCGAAGTCTCCGACGTGGAAACTACCATCAGTTGGTGTCCCAAATCAATGAAATTAGTCATCGCGCCACTACTCAAGGACACGACATAGTCTTTCAATGGCTGCCGGGTCACTGTGGGATCAGTGGTAACCACCTCGCCGACAACGCTGCCCGATGTGCCCACGAAGGAGCGTCCACACTGCTCATACCCCTGTCAAGAGTCGACGCTGCAAGAGAACTTCGTCACATCGCGCATAATGCCACGCTTACGCATTGGAATTCTCCACTGAACTCCACTCGTCGCCCACAAAACCTTGAATCGCTACTCCAATTACACCTACCATCAAAGACTTCGCGACGTGACGCTACAATGCTATGTCGGTTGTGGGTCGGCGTAGCATTTACAAACTCATTCAGCCATCGCATAGGTATGGCTGACTCATCTAAGTGTGATAGCTGCAACTGTGAAGAAACACTTGACCACGTCTTGTGCCACTGTCCCGACTTTGAGCAAGACCGCCGGACTCTTCAGTGTGCCTTGAGAAGACTGGATGATCGTCCCTTTACTCTGGAAAAGATCTTGGGTGCATGGTCTACAAGTGCATCTGCCCAGAAAGCCACACGAGCCCTTCTACAATTCTTGAAGGCAACATCGCTGAGCGACCGCCTGTGAAACCCTGCACTGTGTGTGTCGTGTGCAATGTGCATCTACTTCTCTTTCTCTCTCTTTCTCTTTTACTCCCTTATTCCCCTCTCCCCCACGTGTAGGGTAGCAAACTGGACGTAGTCTAGTTAACCTCCCTACCTTACCTATATTCATTCTCTCTCTCTCTCTCCTCAGATAACAATTTACACATCACCATAAATGAGAACACACAGACACACATATAGGCACGCGCAGAATATGAAGGATTTTACGCAACAACACACTTCGGGTATACCGTATACGGTGTACAGGTGAGCTGACCATGAACTCAATCTTGCATCTGATGTTTTGAACCCGGATTTCTGTACCCCATTACGTGCATATATGTGTGTCACGACGTAGCATAAAACTGTTATCACAACAAAATTAAGAAAATCGTAGCTTGGCTTAATTTTTCATCACTATTACAGCGCAAAATGCCCCAGCATATAGAGGTAGTGAAGTTTACTAACCAGTCACGTATACGGAAGCAGTAACCTCCACTAACCCGGACACGCTAAGCAGTAACGACAATATTTACTACCTCTAAAGGAGAAAACGTTAGCGAAAGGTCGTAAACGTGCAAAGGGGGACAGTAAATGCTGCTGTTACTATCTTTTTACATACCTTTTTTTTTAAAGTAAAGAACACTGACGGATCTGCAGACGCCACTGAAGCGCATAAATTTTTTTTTCAACGACGTATTTTTTGACGGTGACGCATCGTAGAAGAGTAAGGTATAGACCCTTTTCATAAACCGCAAGTGCGCTTCCCTGTGCTGCATCTTCGCCCTACTAATGGCGGCAACTGTCGTCCTTCAAGTGGGGAGCAGGTCCTAGTGAAACGTGCCATGGCTTTTCTATCATGCGTGTTTATATCAAGGAAGCCCAGTGAACGTTTTCCGCGCCATAGGGCAAGCAAACTGCGCTTGAACACGCTGTTTACAGTAAGTGACCAGCCGCCATTAATACGGCAAACTGCATTGCAGGAAAGCTAGCTTTACAATTATGAAAAGGGTCTATAAGCCCTACACCGTCCTAGAAAAAGGTCACGGTGCATGAAATTGATCCTCTATGCAGAGGGTAGCGCGGTCGGTATGGAGAAAGAGTTTGATAAGGCCCGAGCTAATGAGAGCAGGCAATCCGGTGGCAGTCGGCCACTCAGCGTAGTCCTTGGAGACCTTGGAGGAGGCCCACGACCTCTATAGTGGACCCGACAACGCTCCCATGATGATAGTGCGCCGCTTCAACGGGGAAATTATCTGTGTCCGCGAAGTTGGGCGATGCCCACGCGGTTCATCCGATACTCCACTGCTCGCTGTCGCTCCGCGTTACGTCATGTCCGTTGCTCTCGCTTCCACGTTAATAATCCCCATGACGTCAGGAGGAACGGTCCTTGTGCTTTTGCTGGCATCCGTGGAGAGCCCTAGTTGCAGGTTTGTGACCCCACGCGCCCCCCGCGTCTAGCCAGTAAAATGGGTAATAAAAGAAAGAAACAAATGAACAAAGGAACGAAGACACGAAACATCGAAGGGCTAATTGCGAGGGATCTTCGATATGCCTTCTTTACTGTAGCCCTCTTCACTAAGATCGTGCAGCATTACGTCCAGTGACTAAGGCTAAAAGGGAGTACGTGAAGCGCACACAATGGACATAAACGCCAGTCATATATCGGACTTTTTTTTTTATTTGCGACATAGATTTGCCCTGAAGGCATAATATTTGTTGTGCATATTTGTATTAAATGTGCGCTCTTAGGCCGGTGTTTTTATGAAGTGAAGCAGTGTCTTGTGGAATGTGTTGTCATGTATCCATCGGTCATAACTGTTTGCACATATATGGACATTCCACTCGTGCAATCGGTGAATGCACGAATTCAGTACAGTTAGAGCGAATGTATCTAATTAGGGGGTCGTTTCTCAAGCTCGCTGTAAACTTGACATTTTTGTCTGCTCAACTCTCGCCATCCCAAGTGCAGTGTGTGACATGTCAGCGTATCCAGCAGGGCTCTTCGTCGTCACTTCTTGACCGATTGATAATAATAAGCTCCCGTGAGCTGCTTGCAAAAATAAAGGGTGCAAGGCGAAAAAAATGCCATTGCACAATAACAGACAGGTGGGCAAGTTGGTTTGGGTTTACAATAGTGGAAAAACAGCGCGAATTACAAGAGGAGCGCTGACAGGACATGCGCTGTACTCTTCTCGTTCGTTTTATTTATTTATTTATTTATTTATTTATTTATTTATTTATTTATTTATTTATTTATTTACTTACTTACTTAATTACTTATACATACAGCCAGTCCCGCCGGGGACTATTGCAGGAGGGTAACGCAAAAATTTGCGAAGTTTGCAGTAAGCCGCGCAAGCCTTGAAACAGCGAAACTGGAAGATTCTGAAGACTAGTCTGGTTGCTTCAGGAGGTTGCTCCTCGGCCTTAGCTAGGTGATGCAGGTTGCTCCTAGTTTGCTCCTAGGTCGTTGCTGCGCTTCAGCTAGGTGATGCTAGGTTGTTTCTACGTTGGTTCTCAGCGCAGAGAGGTTCGAGTTAAACTAGAGACAGTCACAGACACGACGCGGGCACGTCGTCGTTGGCGTAGGCCTTCCACCGCTTCGGGGTCTTCTCGCAGCCGCCATTGCTTTTCCGTTCCCTAGCATTCTCTCGTTGAACGTACTCGGGGTCTTCGGCTCACCGCCGTCGCTTCGCAGCCATTTGGTGGGCTAACTACTGCCTTTTTCTTTTTTAGTGGAAATTGTGTGCAATGGGATTTACCCGATTTCTATGGCACATACCCGTTTATGATGTTGATAGTTTTCTGATAGGCCGCACAAGTTTCTTTGGCGCATACCCGTTTGTTGAGCTATAGCTGTTGCCTTCTTCAGTTTTAGTGGACCAGTGGTGAGTAGCTGGATTGCGCAATTTTATATACCCGTTTATAATGATGATAGTTTTTTGGTAAGGGGTGAACAAGGAGGGGTTTGAAACAACTTCGCTATTAAAAGATACAAAAGATACACTAGCATAGAAAAAGATTCAGTGTATGACTACAGATCTTATACAATATTACATGGAGTGTATGGCAACATACGCTATGTGGTGAAAAGCATTTAGAATACATGTATGGTAGATAGTAGGTCCCTTTCAATAACATTCAGAAAAATTTCACTAATAAATACGAAGGATAATTGTCTGCGGATGGCACTGTATACTTACGATGCTCAGAAAGCACTCAAGAACTATACTAGGAAATGAAAAAAAATGAAAACATAATTTAACTATGGGTGGCACGAATATTTTTCTTTTGTATTCGTTCTAGCGCTGCCTCTTCTATACTTACGAAAATAAATGTCTTAATGTGGGCATACGAAAAATTATTTTAATGTGTTTAATGTGCCACATACCGAAATGTTGTTTCCGAATTTCTACAAGGCGTAATATGCGATTTCTTCCACCTTCGTGACACACAGTGAAGTCCTATGTCCTCGTGCCAACCCATCCCAGCGCGCGCGCCAATGTCTGAACACCCCCCTTCCATTACTCTTTTTATATCCGCAGTGGGTGCGCGCATTTCGTGAAGCGTGCAGTACGTGTGACACGTTGGCCGGATCAATTCCGATTAACGCTGACCCCAACCCTCTCTCCATCTTTTTCCTCCTCTCTCGGAGCTGCAGCCACGTGTCCACATGCGAGCGACCGTTGGCCGGCCGGCCTCGTCCTTGAAAGACGCCTAGCGCCATCTGTCGCCACCTCGGCTACCAACGAACCCAAGCGGTAGACTTGGCAACAGGCCCGCATAAAAACCACCCCTCCGCGGCAGCTGGCTCGCAATCGCGCCTCCGCCGTTCAGGGCTGACGCAAGGACTCCGCGCGGGTTTTCCTTCGCGTTGCGTTGAAAGCCGCTCGACCGTTAACGCCGGTGGCCTATCTTTAAAACACAGCACTGAGCTTTTTATCGAAGCGAGTATAGCTCGCAGACTAGCTCTTTAGACGTACAAGGCAGAAAAAAAAAAAGTGAGCCAGGGTCCATTGACTGGGCCCACATTTTTCGAGGAGTCCGCACACCCCGCCGCGCCGCCGTAGGTTCGGTGTTTTCCGATTTTCGAATCGGAAAAAACCGCACCTCACCGGGGCAAATGGTGCCCTCAACAGCGACGAGCTGCCTACAACGCTGGAACAACTTCGCCCGGTGAGTCGATCTCATCTTGTAATCTCCTTCGCGATTTCTTGTTTCGTTCATGAACAACTGCGTGGCGATAGGCCGGGCTGGCCACGGTCTCTCTCTTCTTAAGCTATAGAGAGATGTATCGTTATGATAGCGCTCTGGAGAGAGAGCTCCTCGTTTGAAGTGACGCCGCGAGATGTGCGGAGCCGTACCACCGCGTTATCTGCTCTTACGTGCCCTTACAACGTTACATAAGAGAGACGCCGCATCCGATTTGAAACGGAAATCAACCCGTTATGCGGTCCATTCGCGGCCGGAGATTGTTGACGGGGAGGTCCACAAAAAATTGACTCCGATGTCAGAAAGAACAGAGGCTTCCTGCGTCGACTTTCTTGTGGTTAACCACCTTACTCGCCAGCTGTACCGCAGCGCTGCTTGAAACAGTAGCGCCGCAATGGCAGCCCATCAGCAGCATCGCATATGTACCGCCATGCAGGCAGTGCGCGGCAGTGCATCGCGATACTGTTGTCTCACTCTAGGTCGATATATATATATATATTTTTTTTCCCCCGGGAAAACGTAGCGGCGAACATTTGCGGAGATACATTGCGACATCGCCGCCGAACCGACGACCACGCATTTCGATTTTTCAGCGTGCGCTTCTTTTACCTTACAAAGTACACACATACAAATGCCGTAAAGGCACTGACGTAGTACCCGAACGCCGCGTTCTGATACGTCCATTTCTCCGTGACATCAGCTACGGCCCCTCTCCCAAATCGATGTTTTATAGCGCGCACGCCCGCGACTCTTCTGCCGCGCTTGACATTTACCCAGGTGTCGATGCGCTAGAAATGTCACGCTGAAAGGTGCGGCTTAAATAACGTTGTACGCGCGAGCGTTACACCAACGACGGAGTGTTTTCAGTCATGGCTACCTCCTAGTAGGGGTGTTGCCACTGCGTCAAACACTGCAGTAACCCAGTTCTAGGCCTAAGCCGGCTCTCCGGGCAATGCAGTTGTACTACGACTGCGAGCGGCCGTACAAAGGCAGCGAGGCAAAACGGGATCGTCAGATTTCGCCCTCTCCGCCTTTCTTTTTTATTCGACCACGCACCATCAACTCTCGCAGTCGCTCCAATCCGGTCGGAACCAGTTTCCGACGGCGCCGCAGTAGAGCTGTGCGCGAGGTTCGCAGTGACAGTTTCGTTCGCGCAGCCGACGTTTTGCTGCGAGCAAAAAGGAAAAAGTGTCAGGCGTGGTGTGAGGTGGTGGGGCGGAAGCGTGACGCGGATGTCGCCACGTTGTGCGTTGTACTTCGCGTATCAGTCATGTCCGGTTTGAAAACCAGATCGCTATGTATTCCTTTATTACTTTATTTTTTTTAATTAGCCGGTTATTCGCAAGAGCGCCATGGCAAAACGTGACCTGGCGGCCCTCGTTGCATACCTGGGAGCTGAGCTTCTCCTTGCATCTCAAAGCGCAGCGGTGAAGCCGACACTTTCTTTTTTTGTTCGTTTTTTTTACAGCCAAGCTCTGTTTAGAACAAGTTTATTTCGTCATAGGACGCCATTAACACTTGTCTACAGTGTCTATACAACAAGGACAGTAACATCTAGAAATGTCTGAGCAATATATATACATGAAACATTTTCATAGAAATGTCGGCATATGGCTAGGACGTGAAATTGTGGCGGTCATTGTGTTCGCAAGAACTATACAGAAGAAGCAATACTAGCGTACGCAACGTCGTAGGGTCTCCACGTACGCTTGCACCAGTTTCTCTTCAGGTTTTGTCAGCGTATATAGCTATAGGGATGACACCTGCAGCAGCGTGAATCGCTATCCTTAATGGTGTTCTTGATATCCTTTAAGCTAACGTCACCAAGTGCTAATTTCGAACACCCATCAATTAAATGCGGTGATAGTTAAAATGTAAAGCTACAACAGAAGACACTCCGACAGATCCCAGCTCGTGAGAAATACCGGGGCCTCGCGTTTCAGCTTTGGTGGTTAGCCACCTGTACTGAGTGCATAGGCACCTGGGGTGACTTCATTTTTATATTTGTGTTGTTTAAAGTGCAGAGCCGGGTGAACTGAGTTGCTAGCGTGATACCCGGAAAGCGAAATCGCTCCGCTAGACTGCGTTCGCGCTGCGTGTGCTGAATAATTGAGCATAAGCGGAAAGAACTTGCAAGAGATGCCGTGCAGTGCCTCGCAGGCTGCACAGTATAGCGCCTCAGCCAATCGGCGACCGATGTCTGCCATCGCGTCGCCTACACGGAGAGCGGCGTTCCCATTGGCTTGTGCCCGCGGCGCGATGGGCCAATCGCAGTAATCGTACGGTGTGTGATGGGTGTGGTCTTATCAGAACTTTCCGCGTTTTCTCAGTGCCGCTATTAGATAACCATGAGCTTCGACAAATTAGAAATTAAATCGGCACGGAGATGTCGTTTTGCTCAGCAACCACAGCAGTTATTTACATCAGGATTGCTGCGTCTAAATGCGCAAATTGATTGTCAACAAACTGAAGGCCGAAGTATTATCATTTAAATGCTATCAATAGTCGACAAAACTTGTGAAAATGGCAAATACTTTGAGAACCAAGTTCACAACTCTCTGCCATTGCAGTAGAGACGATCCCGCACCTGCGTAGTCTCTGCATCATCACTAAATGCAATACTTGATGCTCTAAAATACACCGTCCTGGAAATATAAGATAACTTTAGTTTGAGTCTACAGAGCTGTTCCCGAAGCTAATTTGGGGCTTCTAAAATACTCTCGCATATGTATGAACTGAGCGCTTTATAGATGCTACAACAGGTGCCGTTTACGAAAGCCCGACGTCAGTCTTGTAATACCAAGCAAGCAGTGGCGTAGCCAGGGGGTGGCACACCGGGCACGTGCCCCCCCCCCGAAATTTTTTTTCGCCATGGCATACAGAGCGAAAAATGACCATTTCGAGGAGGTGCCCCTCCCGAAATCAAGGCGGTGCCCCCCCCCCCGAAAAAAATTTCTGGCTACGCCCCTGGTACCAAGTTAAGAATTTCTAAACTACTTGCTTCTGATATGTTTTCTTTTTACTTTCTCCTTTTACACATTTTTAAAGTGTTCGAGTCCCACTACATCAAAACTTTTCACCGTATCAGTCGGTAGTCGATGTGCGCGTATGTATTACACAACAACTGCAAATGTTTCGGGGAATAGCGAGCATTAAAATACTTCAGAGCCCTTGAAAGCCTGCGTTGACAACGAGACGTAAATACGATCGCAACATTTTCCGCGAAGCAGTCGAGGGTTGCCCCGTGATTACACACGCAATAAACGTCAACTCAGCGCTGGGACACGCTCAAGCAGAGAGATACGGGGGCGCATAAATTAGCATTCAAGCGAAGCGCTTCGTCGATTGCTCTCTACAACTGATCATTGCGGCCAGTACACGTGCCTCTCATCGAGGCATGCGGAAACCCCCAACCACGCGAGTGTCTTCAGGAAAGGTCCTGCACAAGAGCTCAGAACAGGCAGCTTTAAAATAGGGTACGCAAAGCTTTGCGTTAGCGCTGGTCGCCACTGCGTATGTGTTATATGCTATCCCCTAGGGTGCCCAAGTTCAGTGACCGAAAGAGCATATAGTATTCAACGAACCGCTATCTCAGCGTACCCTATACTAAACTAATGTTTATGGCGCTTTAACGGATGCTTCAGCAGCGTTCGCGCCTTTGTTGCCGCCACCGGCGCTATCGCATGCGTAGATTGAGTACGGTGGATTAGAGTCTATATGAAGACGACATTGACGCACCGCCAACTTCGTGCCTGTAGTCACTTCGTTGGGCCGGAGCAAGGGCAGCGTTCAACCTTCCGCTGCAGGGATGGGCATGGCGCTGTACGTACACTGCAATCACACCACGATTTCTGCTGAGCGGCGGACTGTACGCCCTAATCTGAATAGCACATAAACGTCGAGCTGTAGAGTTATATATTTCAATATGACTGTTTCCCGTCGGTCCGATCGTGGTCGCGCAGCGTCGAGGACGCTTGCAACGCCTGGTGGCGTTCATGGCGCCAGCGTTCCAAGACGCCGCGGGAAGCTGCGTCACCTCTACCCAGCACGAATAACACTTGCGTGCTGCATCACGCCAACATATGTCCCGCGTGCGCAGAAGTGCAGCTAGAAACGCAGACATTGGGGCAGGGAGCTGCCCAGACAACTACCCCGGGGGAGGAGGGGGGTATGCAGCTGAAATAGTAAGAGGTACGTGCGCACAACATAAATCGTTCTTGTGCCCAAAATTTGAAATTTATTTATGCAAGGTCCCTTCCAGCTGAATACTGCATGTCCGAAAAGAATTCAGTCGGTATATGGAGATATTAAAAGCTTTCAGTTCGGCAAGAAAAGGGGGGAGGGGGTGTGTGTGAACATCTTTACGACACAAACAGTGAGCCTGTGTTTTTGCGTTATTCCATGGCAGCGTCTCAAAGGAAACCAAAATAAACACCGAGTGGTACTTCTTCTGAGATTCCACTATGTGCCCAAGTATATAAAGGCAAAGATTCAATAAAAGCTTCACTATGAATTGAAATTTTGTTGTTTTGGATGAAAAAGCCAGAATATCATTATGAAGTGTGCCGCAGTGTTAGACTGTGCGAAAATTCCACAGAGCTAGTGCTCAGTTCTGAGCATTTGGGGTTCATCAACGTACCCCAAAAACAAAGTACAGAGGCATCTTTGCATTTAGTCTGCATCGAAAGCGACCGCCATAAACCGGAATCAAACCCATGCCCTTGTGCTCAGTAGCACCATGCCACGGCTGCTATGGTCACCAAAACAGCTATTAACCCATTACCTTGTGTTTGAAATAATCACACAATCTGTTATCTCCATGCACCACTGCTATGTGTCCAGGCCAGCAAAATTATAATTTTATCTCAAACTGCCCATTATGATTGCTTGAAGTCATAAAAAAACACCTCACATGTATATGTTCAGCTATTTGTCTTACGTGCTGTGTATGTAAACATACTATAATTTGAATCGCTAACCAGCAGCCCATTGTACAATTGGACTAAAGCAGCTACGATTTACTACAGACATTAATAAATTTCATTAAAAACTGTTAAATGTGTCCGTAAAAGATCATATTTCATATTTTCAGGAATAGTCAAGAGTGATTAGCCACTGTTCATACTGAAGAAACAAGTTTTCTTCAACAGACTGCAATCAGTGATGGGAAAATAGAGGAAACATGCATTCACCAGTACTACACTTCTATTCATAGCAGTGAAGGTTCAAACATTGAAAACCTTATTTGAGTGAACATATCTACGAGAAATTATTGAAGTTTATTTTCACTACAAGAGATAATTAATTATTACTACACCTTCTCTCAGGAAGTAGTTAATGTTGGAGGGAACAGCAGAACCACCGCGCAATCACGTACGCCCATAACAATATACTCTAAAAGATATACAATTTAGGTTTCTTTCCAAGAAGAGTAACACCCACAGGCATCTTACACAACACGAGTGCTGTGTACTGAGTGTTACTGTCTTCATCTTTCATCTTTCCTCCGATCTAAATTTGTTACACATCCATGAAGAAGCTACTTGGGCTACAACGTGAATACTAATATGACTTCAAGTGCAGCTCCATCTATCCGCACTCTATCATGCAGGCAATGGAATGACATCACGAGGTCATATCTTTTCTAGTTCGGCATTCATTAACAACAAACATCTCACACAGCGCTGCCTTCAAAGGAGTTCTTAAAAAAATTGAGGGAAAAGATATGAGTATCTCATCTCCATCTCCTGCAGCTTTCACTTATAATATGCTCCTTGTTACATGCAATGCCTCGCTTTGTTACCCCGGTGCCAACTGTGCAGCGTGTCTGTAGCAACAAAATGATGCACTCTGCACATGTGGCTAATGAACAATACATTATTGCATTGTAGTGTTTATGAGTGTTTCCCTAGCCATCAACTATGAGGATAGCTACGCTGTAGCATAGCTACAATGTAGCTATCCTCAGCTGCCATGCGCTTGCACTTAACTGTTGTTGTTTTTTATCTTTGTTGCAGGGTGAGCTAGGGCCGTGCGGCACCTAGTTGATAAGAGCAGCTAGGCCATTTAGAAGCAACGCTTCGCCTCCTCATCCAGCCTTCACAAACAGAAGCGGCAGACCCACAGCTGCCGCGCAACATTAGAGGCACCAAGGTTGCCCGACTCCTGTTTGTGCTGCAGCGAGTGCCGGCTGGCTCCGGGCAAGAGCCGTCGGCAACCAGTGCTGCCCTTCTGTTGGGGATTCCCGGCTCCTCCTTATTCATTGGGAACACACAGCAGACCCCTCAGAAACAACTTCGAGGAAGTGATTCTGAGGCACTCGCCTCCCCAAGCTACGTGTCGTGCCACAGAAGACACCAGCATCACTTCCCGAGCTCAAACTGACACAGGACTGTGTCGGTGTAGAACTCTCAGAAAACTCCTTCAAGAGTGTTGCGAGCTCTAGCACTCCAACATGACGATCACGTACTCGCTGAACGTCTCAGAGGCCCGGTTGTGTGGCTTTGCCAAGCTGCTGCTGCGATGGCGCGGCAGCATCTACAAGCTCCTCTACCGGGAGATGATCATCTTCTGTTGCCTGTATTTTGGCCTGAGCGCCCTCTACCGGCACATTCTCAATGATCATCAGAAAGCGTGAGTGGTCTTAGTGATCTTACAGGTGCATGTGGTTTCTGTAACTGTACCTTTTACAGTTGAACATTTTGTACAAGAAGTCGTATGTCATGAAAAGGGTACGAAAATCCCATCTCGATTATATGAATACCTTTACTTTTGCTTCAAATCCAAATGTATTTGATTTATTTTCCATAACATTCCGTCAAATGTTCAATTATGGCAAATCTACATGCAGAATCGGTATAGTTGCGTTATTGAAGATTTATTGCACTGCAAGACAGCTTATGCATAAGGTCTACCAACTGCTTCAACTATGTAATCATTATAAGTAAGCCAATAATTAGCACAAATCGATCCAACAGAGTTGGAACATTACCTGGCAACGGCACAAAGCCACAATGCAAAACCCACACTTATTAGTGTGGGTTTTGCAGAAAGCAAACCACATGACTGAACGTTCACTCATTTTCATTTTTTTTATCCAAATGTAGACATTCTGTTTTTAGAAAACGTATAATACATTTCTTGTCACTTTTCTTGCTAACTTCAGAACCAATGTCAACTGCTGGCAGATTAGGTCACCCCAATTGACACTATTATGCACAATATAAAGCACTTGCTATTTTTACTGTCAATGGTCAAGTGCATTTGGATAAGCCCTGATGCAGAAACAGATACTACATCTACGGCTCTGAAGATATTAACGATTACCACCTTCTACAAAATTTGGCTTGTTCCTTTTTTTTGTCACACAGTGTCTTTGAAAGCCTGGCCAAGTACTGTGAAAAGTTCACGGACCTGATCCCGCTGTCATTCGTGCTCGGCTTCTATGTGTCCATCGTCGTCGGCCGCTGGTGGCAGCAGTACATGAATGTGCCCTGGCCCGACAAGTGAGTGTCACGCTTGCAATGGCAGGCTAATTATAAATTGTCTAGTGCGCATTTAACCACAGTCGCCCATATATGTGGTCTTCAATAGTATTGTGGTTAGTCAGTCCCATAGACACAAAATACATACAAGAACAAATACAGTAAAATCTCAGCAAACAGAAATCATTTAAACAGATTTGCTACTTGAATGCAAGTGCCTCTAACATGTTTCGCACTTGAATTATGCCGCACTGTTCATCTCTCAGTAAATGGAACTCCTGTTAAACGGAACATAATTTCCTGGTCCCTTTAGATTCCCATTAACAAGCCTGCCATAGCACAAAAATAGGATTGTGCATGTATGTCAAGCGTTCCCTCAATCTCAATCCCATTTTTGCACTGTTTGTGTTAGCATATCCACTGGTTTGCCACGGACCACAGCATGTCTCCTACAAACCATGGCATGCACTATCTGAAGAGACAGTAAGCCAGATGGAAGGAAATAGAGTTGAACCAGAGCTTATCCAGTTTGCTACCCTACATGTGGGGAGGTGATTCGGGGAGGAAAAAAGAGAAGACATGAGCCTATATTACTCACAAGCATAGTGCAAACGAGCTACAGATGGATTAGATAAAGTATGGTTTAATTTGTGCACCATGTGCTTGCTTATTTTCTTGTGTATGTACTTACTTAATCCTTTGCACCATGTTTTACACATATATATATATATATATATATATATATATATATATATATATATATATATATATATATATATATATATATATATACAGTATAGATGATATTAACAATCAGTTACGCATCATCTGAATGTCTGTGTGCACTCAGCCTTTACAACTAAACTTCATTTGAGCAGCGGTCACCGTTGCAATCAATAACAGCTCTACATACAGCCATCGTCCATGTACCATCAACAACGTCTAGTTGGCGCAAGAAATAGAAGTACAGCTCATCAGTGACCTTTTGCTAGCATTACAAGTGACAATGTGCCTGCCAAACTTACTAGTTTGCACATCAGTACTTTGCGGTTGAGAAACAACCTTAAAGTTATGGGAATACTGCCAACACTGCACCCCATGCCCGCAGAGTCCAGTGGCGTGATCAACAGCTGTTTCTCGACTCACGTGCCCTGAGAAGTTCGTAGCGGAGTCAGTGATTCTGAGGAACTTCTATGAGCAGTTATTGTGCCAACTGAGACAGGTCACGGAGGAATCTAGTGTCCTGTTCCAAGAAATCAGACAGTGGGGGGAGACATGCTATAAATGCCAGGAGGCAGCTGAGTGCGGCATCTAATTCTGTCTGCCTGTCACTGGGCCATTTCTGATGTGAATGGGCAGGTGTGTTTATAAGCAGCTGTTAGTGCTCAATTTCAGTTAGAAACCTGTGCTTGCTATTTCAAAATGCTAATAAAGAGCACATTTTCAAAAGTGCTTTTGACCACAAGTAGTTAATAAATGAAGTGATAAGTTAACACGTAAAGTGCTAATGGTAGGTTGAGTACCTCGAAGTAACTGGATGTCCGCAGCAATTTTTAAAAACTTGAGCACCTGACATGACGCTGCAAACAACAGATCAACAACTGTACTTCATATTAAGTAAGATTACGGCAAAGATGAGCGAATTATGTCTCTATAATAAAAACATGTTTTGAAGCAGGCATTCACAGTCTTTATGCAGATCAGATCTATTACTGTAGGTCAATCATTGTTGTAGATAGTGGACATTTTGAAACCAATTATCGAAGGGTCCCCATTAACATCACATTATGATATTATATAAACATCATTATCAGCTCATTGTCCATAGGAGATCATTCATGGATTCCTGCCAATGTGTTCCAGGCGTTATAGCAGTGGTAATGTTAGTATGCACACACAACAATGGCCAACCAGTGGTTTACAATGTTGCTGTGCGCTACCTCTACTGTTTCAATGCGTGCCCACTGCAACGCATTCCTGCGACTTTTGCAAGTTGCTTGTACTTGTACGTGAACCATTACCCATGCACTGTCACTACCAGGGCAGCCGCAACAAATTTTTGAATAAGTCAATCAGTCTTAGTTTATTTATGGACGAATACATACAAGCATACAAAACTTATTCAGAAGGATGTCCCCAAGCACGTGTCTGACTGAAGTGGACCTCAGCTATATGAAATTGACACCCTAGTTGTGTGTTCAACTTTCTTGCTCTGCCTTCACTAGAATGTCATGTGATCATATACGTACTAGTGTTCACACAAGATGTTAATCTCTTCATGTCACAGGGCGGTGATGGCCATAGCTGCGTACGTGAACGGCACTGACGAGCGTGGCCGCGTAATCCGGCGCACAATGGCCCGCTACCTGTCTCTCCTGTCGGCACTCACTTTCCAAGCCATCAGCACGGCGGTCAAGAAACGCTTCCCAACGCTCGACCACATGGAGGAAGCTGGTGAGCACTCCTTGCGTCTTCTTGCACAAAATACATCTTTCCTTGCTCTAATGTTTGAAAATAGTCATGTACCAACTGCCTTAAGATGGTAAGCTTAGCGACATGGTTGGCGTTCGTGATGAATTACCATGCAGCGCTGATGAGTGGGACGAAGGACAGAAAAAAACAAGAACAGGTTTCTTCCATTTTCTGTTCTACTCGTGAGTGCTGCACAAAATTTCATCATGAACGCCAACTAGCCCAATCTTTTAATGTGGAAGGTAAACTCGGGGAGTCAGGAAACACTTTCTTGGTCAGCATTAAGATAAACATTTTCCAAGCTCAAAAGTAGTAAAAAGAAAGTTATGCAAAGGAGGGACATAAATACAGTGACTATCATGTAAACCTATCCAAGAAGATAAAATATACACTAGAACTTTAACTAATATTGAAAAATATGTAAAGGTTGTGTAATGACGCCTATTCCTTCACATTACCAGCACGTGGATAACATTGGCTGTCTATTCTGATAACAGTGTAACAAAATAAATTGAGTTCTACCACGTATCTTCCTCACGCAATCGAATGCGGCGCATGCTACAACAGTCCAGAGAATTCCCCATCATTGTTTTTTAAATTTTACTTGAGCACTTTTGGTCTGCTTTGTGTAGCTACGCGGAGAAATAATCCAGATAGATGATCTTTTCTCGTCAAAAAGTGTTAAGGGAATGAATGCAAGTCACAAGTCACACTGACCAATTAGAACGCCTGAAGCGTGCCCTACTGGGACACATGTCGTATGTAGTCAACACTCTGGGCAGGATCAAGACACCAAATGCTGTACTTTGGCAGCTAGCTGTTTTGAGATGTTGGTGCCTCAAAAAACGATAGCAGGAGTGGGTTAGCATATCCTGTGTTACAGTCGGCACTCTCCAATTCGCCTTATTAGCTTACAACCTCTCAACCTTAGCATTAGCTAATGAGCCTGTGTTTGTGATGTCAACTAAGGAGCAACGCTGTTGCCATGCCTCGTGAAATGCCATTTGATGCGTGAAATTTATGGGAAGCACAATGTTATTCAGCCAGTCAACCGGCAAATACATTGTGCCACTTTGACAACAGCACGCTCGTCACATGGGGACAAGGCTTGTTTGTAAACATGAGTCGGCTTGTATTTGCAACGATCTACTGATAAGGCATGCAGACCAAATTCTCTGTGCAAGTTTTACGTGGTAGATTGGTAGTTGTGAAAATTCATTTAAGCACTTTCATTCTATTTCTATTATTACATAGCTGAGGTCTACACTGGTACATGGTAGCTCTGTCATCTGCTGTATGCTACCTTGCACATGCTATCAGCATCGCTAGATACCCCTGCATCCGTTTACTTGGTTTAACTTAATTAATCTTCCAGACGCACAGTGATGTACGTGCAGATATTTTACACACATTCACAATGAGTGGTCAATATGGTATCAAAGTCAGGAGGGCTCGTAGGTTTATATACACTCAAACCTCATTATAACAAACTTGCATCTAACACGAAAATAAGTTCGTTATATCCGAAAATTCGTTATAAACGTATATTCATAGCATTGTATCCATTACAAGACTGTTCTTAATCAACTTCGTTATAACCGATATTTCGTTATATCCGGGTTCGTTATATCGAGGTTTGAGTGTACGTGCATTTAATTTTCCTTATCTAACCGTGTGTAAAGCGAGGAAAGACAGAAATTTTATTGAACAAGGCGATTTGAACTCGTACTAGTGTTTTAGGAAGGTTTTCTGCCATTGCAGTGAGTGACGGTCTAAATACTTGACATAAAAGATGAGGCTATCACATTGTTATAGGAGACTGAAGTATGGTTTATTACAGATATTACATTTCCACAAAACAACACCTGACAATTCAAACAACTTAAAAGAAACACATTGTACTTAGGGATGGATGGATGGAAAACTTTATTCAAGTCTTGCAGAACATGAAACATTATATTTAGAATAGTGCTTAGCTCAGATATGTAAGGCAGCAAATGCACATCATCTGCAATAGCTCACATTTAGTTTTTATATACACATTTGAACAATTAACGAAATGGTCATTAGTGCACGGGGAACTGTGAAAAATCAATCTTTATTTACGAAAAGTATTATGCAGAGGCATCACAGATGTGTGTGATTGTGGATTTGACTGCTCTGCGATATCATCTACACATTGCACATGCACAACAGTACTTCATTTGCTATGATTACACCTTTCCAAAAAACTTCATTTTGTTTCCCATGCCGCTGTACTGAGAAAACAGCGATCAGGCCTGAGTTAAACTTCTTTTTTATGGGCATTCCATCAGGGGCAACGGCTCACAGAGAGTTCTGCTGAGCAAAGGGTGAGGCCATCCACTTTTATGCAGCAAGGGTGCTGACCAGTGTACCTTCACAAACATGCACATAAGTGTGCATATGATCGAAGCTGTGTGCTTTGCATAACTAATCAAAGTTAGAGCAGTCAAGCTAGTGCAACTATTGCTCTTTGTTCGTGCTTTTCAAGAATAACAGAAGGATGTTGAAAGCTTCTAGTGGAATTGCAACAGGTAAACATTTGTCCAATTAATACCTATTGTTGGGCTTTAAGCTTAATAATGTCATGGCTGTTGCAAACATCTGGGTTTTCTTATGAGCAGGCAAGTCACTGAATGTGCTCACAAAACAAACAAATGTTAACCACACTTCTTTGCATAATGAGAGAGTACCACACAGATATTACTGAAACAAAGCAATACAGTAAAAGCTCGTTAATTCGGATTTCATGGGACCAGAAAAAACGTCCGTATAAACCGAATGGCTAATTATTACTATTATCAAGAAAACAACAAACAAATGTCTATTACATCAAAACACTTTCATTTTCTTGAATAATATGTAAATCCTGCGCTTCGTTTTCATAACAGCAGTGCAAGAGCCGCAATTTCTGACATCTTACGACTTCGTTCGCAATGCCACTGCGGTGCAATACAAGTGTCTAAATTGGCCCGAAACATGCTCTGCACACCTCCCTTATTATGTATCGCCACCAACAACACCACCATGTCCACATGAAGATACTTTTTTCGCCAGTAAAATAGCCTGAAACTGATCGCTCATCCATAGCAATGTAGCAAGCGAGCTTATGCCAGCATGTGGACCATGGCTAAAAGCTCATCTTCAAGAGCTTCCACCATGTTTGAGCTTTGTGACACTGCGCGCACATTGCATCAAGTCAAAATGAATCTACAGAGTGCCGCATCCGCTGTGGCCGAAACCGTGGTCACTAACGACGTGATCACAGGCAAATAAGCATGAAGCATTCTGGCTTTACTGTTGTTGCCATACGGTTTGGTACGGTTTGCACTGATGACGACAGCGATACGGACTGTGCCGCCTAGTTTCAGTTGTCTGTGAACACCAATTTCGCTCTTATGCACTGTGCATTTGTGATGCATTGCACTTGGTGCACTCCGAGGATTTTACAAATTAACCCTATTGCAGCTACATATGACCAAATTAAACAGTTTGATGCCATTAAAAAATGCATATGCTTGCCGGAACTAGAGAAAACATTCGTATTGTTTTATTTTCCAAATTAACGAGGTTTTACTGCAACAGGCATGTCTTTAAGACACGTGCCGCTTAGTGGTAAGGGTGCACGCTTCTTGGCGGGTCAAGGTTGCAAGTTCTCACCACCTCACGTGACAGAAGACTCACAATGGCTGAATTTTGCTTTCTGTCCACCCTGGCAGGCCTGATGACCAAGGAGGAGCGGCGCGTGTATGACTCGATCCCAGTGTCCCACGGCAAGTGGTGGGTGCCGGCGCAGTGGTTCGTCGCGCTGGCCGTCCGTGCCCGCAAGGAAGGACGCATCAAGGACGACATCCTGCTAAAGCATCTGCTCCAGGTGTGGACACTTGACTTAAGAAAGATAAACGAGAGACTGGCTGTGAATGACTGAGCGAGAGAAACTCTTTGCTGTGCCAAACCCCTAACACTGCATTCTTGGGGGGGGGCCGCTCAGCCCCCCCCTGAACGCCACTTCGTCCCCCGCCATGGCAGGGGGGCACCCCTAATCCTCTCCCCCCAACCCAGGGCCAGCGTTGGTTTCACGTGTCCTACCTGCCTCTTTGTCCACCTCAGCTTGCCATCATGATGCCTCCCCTCCCGATGATCATCTGACTGAAGATGTTGCTCTGCAGAGGCTGTGAAAGCGAGAGGGCGAGAGAGAGTGGTGTAAGCAACAACTGCTCAGCCGGTTACCAGGGATCTCTAGAGCGGTGATGTCCCTGGTAAATGGAACTCTGTGGTTCTGGGCCGGCTGCTTCCCGACAGGGAACCATGCCGACGGGAAGATAGTGGCTGGTGATGGGTCCGCGGCACTGCTGGGCTTCCTGGCAGGAACTCTGCTGGCTGTTGTTTTCGCTGATGTGGAAGCTGTAAGATGAGATGAGAGAATTATAGAAAGGAAATTTATTGATGGGAATGATTTGACTCAAGTAATGCTTCTCTGGCCAGGTACTCTTTAAGACAAAGGGGATGGAAAACAAAGGGGAAAAGACAAAGGGGAGGAAGGACACGTGAACCAACAAATGGTTCACGAGTAAAATCTACGTTTGTCATGTGATCGCTATACGCTTACTGAAAAATTGATTTGCAGACATAACTGCTTCATGAAATCTCAGATCTTGCTATACATTGAGAATGGGGCCGAGTCTTCTGCATTCTAAGGCATGAACCCACACAGGGCCACGACATTGTCAGTAGCATCCATCAATCGATAAACAAAATAACCAGCAGTGTTCTTTCTAGGGAGCTTCCTGCAGCTGCCCAGACTGCACTGTCCCAGCCACGCCGCTATCGGTGGCGGGCGGTCTCTTTGCCCTCTGAAGCGACCGTCCACCTTCCCAGTGGCGTGCCAGTCGCTGACCGCCTCTTTCCTCTTCTCTCTCCCGCCCCCATAGGAGATGCACGAGTTCCGTGGCTGCTGCGGCATGCTGTACAGCTACGACTGGATCAGCATCCCCCCTGGTTTACACGCAAGTGGTGACGCTGGCCATCTACACCTACTTCCTGGCCACAGTCATGGGCCGGCAGTACCTCAGTTCGTCCTCGGGCGATGAGATCGACCTGTACATCCCCGTCTTCACCATCCTGCAGTTCTTCTTCTACATGGGCTGGTTAAAAGTGAGTGCGCTCACACGTCACACCTTGGGATTTGTCAGTGAGAATGCACTGCTAGGCAAAACTAATAAAAAGGAAGAAGCGCAAGCAAACATGTCGATTTATTCCTGTCTTGACACATTGTCTGTGTCCTTTCATTCTATTCTTGCAGCTCAGAATTCTGTTTCAGTCAGCATATATGTGCAACCAATAAGACTCAGCCTTACCTCTTCATTCCTTTGAAGAAAATTTGACGAGCAGCCGCATTTCACTCGTCTTCTATTTCATGCTCGACTGGTTCACATAGCTGTTACTAGGACCAGTAAGTGGTGGTAGAGTGCTAAAATGGTTGACACAATGTATCGCTTAAAGTGTTTTTGTCCGCATTAATGTTTATCATTGCTTGTTTCATCAGATGCAGGAGGGTCACAACTCCTCGGCATTTTTATTGTACCATTATTCTTTCGCTCGTATAATCATACTAAAAAGCTGAATCTTCATGTTTGAATAGACTAGTCGATGATAAGAGCAGTTAATCTGAGACCAGTAGGTGATGATACCATTGATGGACTTTCCTGTAGCAAAGGGGACATGGTTAAAATAGCACGGTGTGTGGTCATACTTGTTGACACAAACATAGCTCTAGAGACATTGAAAAGCATACTGTAATTACTTATGGGCCATGTCTTAACAGAAAGTAAGATATACTGAATGGAACAATCCAAATATAACAATATCATCTCAGTGCACCACCAAAGCATAATCCCATAACCATCCCTTTGTGTATTTCAGCTGCATGTCCCACATGAGCGCGGTTTTATCGATGCCATTGCACATCAACAGCACCACCCTTTATGTATTGCAGGTGGCTGAACAACTTATAAACCCCTTTGGTGAAGATGACGATGATTTCGAACTGAATTGGTGCCTCGACAGAAACCTGCAGGTATGGTGCCTCTTTCTCCTTAGTGGCATATGGCATCAGTGAGGCTTTTCTGTCATTCCATGACAATATATACTGTCTCTCCAAATAAGCTTGTCTTGTGCAGTGTGAGGAAGGCTTTTGTTGGAAATGTTGACTGGGACACCTATGTGATCTTTAGAATTTCAGAAAAGGGTACTTTCGAACTACTGAAATTTCAGGATCCTTACTAATTGAACATGATTTAACGATGACCAGCTTCCAACTCAGCAATTTCAACATGTGTCCTAGAGTTTATTTTAAAAGGTGATGAGCAACTTGTAGTTACGACTTAGCTATCAGTGATTAACAAACATTTACTGACATCCATCGTTGCCGGTAATGCATTTCCAAAGAGCAGTTGTTAGCATCTCTGATGCATCGCCTACAAAAATTTGGCTATTCCCACTTGAAGCATGTGGCGTAAGTGAAATTTTATTCTGCTTCATGAAGAAAGTGCAACAAGCATAAATCCTCATATAGATATCCATTAGCTAAGAAGGAGCTAGTATCTGTCAACAAATGATTATCCTGTAGGCTTTCATTCCAATGTTTTTGAAGAGGTCGAGTGCTAATGGGGAACTCCTCGTCAAAGTGAATAGCAACTGACCTCGGTGACAGGTGATGCCACAGTTATAAAGTAATGGAAGAAAGTGAGTGGTATTACATATTACGTAATACAGTTCACTTCCATGAAAAAAAATATTTATGCTGCTATACAACGACCATTTGTATATGCTATATCAGCCTCAATACTGTTTACCCCTTATAATTTTATGTGCCATCATTTTCTTTGGATGCCTGCAGGTATCATTCCAAATTGTAGACGATATGCACCAGCGACACCCCCGTCTGGTACGCGACATCTACTGGGATGAGGCAGAGCCACAGCTTCCTTACACCAAGTCCTCGGTGAATCTCCGCACTCAGCCACACCTGGGTTCAGCAATGACTCTCGAGTGAGTTGCTATGTCTATCGCAGAGATTTACACTTTTCTCATTGAAAGCTTCCCAGCTTTCATGGGTTCTTGAGTTACATTCACATGACTCGACGAACAGCATAGCCAACTCCGGGAACAGCTTAGCTGCTCCTTTATCTTATGAAACATTCAATTCTGATTATTCACAACTTTGATGATTGCCACTTCCCTGCCGCAGAGGATGAAATGGGCTTCTCCAGCGTCTGTACACTGAATTTTACACAGGGCAGTAGACTTCATTACAGTTTCTAGGACTTGACTCATATGTATTTGAAATATCAAGTAAATACTAGACTAGGTACTTCTTTAGAGATCCACCAACATGAAAACATACACAGAAAGAAACCATGTGCTCACGGCGCATCATGCCACATTTGCTGTCCTCTGCCACTCATATAAGGCTATAAATGCCCAGCACTTCATACTAGGTGCTTCTATCACCTTCCTTAAACTGTTGCATTGATACGCTAGTTTTTTTGGTTTTTTTTTCAGTGTAATGTCATCCACACTTGTTGCAAAGACCATTGTCTTGTGTATTGCACTCAACAACATGAATGTAGCATTAGTGTGCCAGATGAAATCGTGTCAGACACAAAAATATGTCACTTATATCCAATACATTCACTATAAGCATATAATCATCACAGCAAGGTAAATACTAGAGTCATTTGATGACGTCGATCTTCCGAACAATAACTGTATCAGCACACATAGATAGAAAGTAAGGAGATGATGAAGCATTTGGAATTCTCTTTTCCATGCCACAGTGTGGACCCTGAGGAGTCAGAGTTCGTTCCCATGGAGACCATCCTGGAGGAGGACCATGACGAGCACAAGTACTCAAGCCCACCGACGTCACCACCAAACGCAGCTGACTTGCCACAGGTGCCTGGACCACTTGGTTCCCATTTCTACCATGTGCCACTGCACCTTCAGCCATCGGAGTGTGCACCGCCATCCACCATCTCGAATCACCTCCTTGACAGTCCACTCATCTCGTGAGTAGTGTCCCCTCTTGGCTGACCTTGGCAATATACATATTTAATAGGAGAATCAGACTAATGTTGCCAGTGCAGATGATGAGCTTCATGAAAAATGTGTGTAACAAATTAGGAGGGATGCAGCTACCTGCAGCATTCAGCAGACACCATTGAGGAGACATGGGTTCACACATGGCACTGCATCACCATTTTCTTGGCACCCAGTGCACTGTTAAATATTGTCTGCTCACCTAATTTATTGCCGACATGTGCTTCTGCACAGCAGCTATGCAGCTTGTTATCTCCATCAACATCAGAACATGCGAGTGTTGTTGGCACCTTGAACGCATTTTCTGATTCAATTACCCTGTGCACTAATGGGTAGCGGTAGGTATTGAGGGCTGAAGTCATGGAAATTTCCCAGCTGTGGGAGGTGGTTACAATCGATAACGTGGCAACTTTTGGTTGTTGCAGGAAAGCTTTCAAGTATTTGCTAGATTTGATCACAATGGATGAACATGGCATGCCAAAGTTTTCAGCCTAATGCCCAATGGAGACAGAGCCAATCTGCACAACAGAGTTTTGAGCTACATCTGATCTGTACACTTGAACACTTTCACTCATTTCTCAGATATTTTACAATATAACAAGAGTGATTCCTATGCTTTTTGAAATGGCCGTGCCTTGCAATGGTTCATATACCTCTACAATTTTTAGGAAAGCTTATTAGGCGCACTCATAGTGTTTCTATACTGATGCGTGGCGCACCTTTTGTATTCTGACCTGTCCTACCTCGGCTGCTTGCAGGACTCGGAACACCTCTGACAACACCACCCAGACAGGGTTGCGGATCTTGAGTACGGGCAGTCGCCTTCTCAACCTCATCATCGGCAGCAGCAATGACAACCTGCCGCAGTCACCCAAGATCAAGGAGCACCCGCTCGTGCCACACTTTGTGTCGCGGCCGCAAGGCAGCCGACGCACCGCACGGACCGTGTCGCTCTGCGAAGGCCTCGACCACCGCAGCCACGGGTCGCGGTCGAGGAACGCCGGTCGCTGCTACGCGGAGATGACCGGCCGACCATCAAGGAGTCGGTGCCGACGTCGGTTATCGTCGACTTGGCCGCGCCTCCCACGACCATCGAGGAATCCAAGCAGACCTGACGAATCACAGCACGACAAGAGAATGGAAGAGCAGCCGGAGCAGTCTCCGTACGAGCCAAACAGTTCGACCGAGAGCCTGGTCGAGAACAGTCAGTGCAGCACCGACAGCTACACTCAGCTGCTGCCACCATAATGCAGCAGCAGTGACGTTAGCATATCTGGCTGCCAGGTCTTTCGACCGGTGGTCAGCTTTGAGGGAAGCACAACAACACAGGTGCCAGATGAGCAGCGCCCGAATGAATCGAGTGCTGAAAGTTCGTTACTGACACAGTGACTCGAGTCACTGCTTTCCAAAGCTGACAACCATTATGAAACAAGCCTGCACAGGGCCCGCCATTTGAAACGATTTCTGCAGTGGTCAGACATATAAAAGCCAACAGAAGATTTCTCATAATATGCACAACCTTCTGTTGCATTTTCATCTTGACTCTGGCAGGGAAGTGTAGTTGAGAGGTCACATTCATGACGTTCAAAGGCAGGCGCTGAACCGTTGTGACGTGAAAAAGTTAATGTCGTCCACTCTCAGAAGACTCCAGGATGAGTGCAGAAAAAGAGTAGCACCCTCAGCCATGTGTTGTCTCATGTAGTTCTATGCAGCCAAACTACTGAGAACAGAGAAAGCATAGAGGCAAATGCTGATCTATTCATGTGTGCACCCCTTTGCAAAGCTATTGAACAAAGCAAGGGCGGCAAGTAGCATCATACTGCACACAGCTTTCACGCTGCCTGTATCATAAATGCTTTCAGCATGGCAGTTTGAGCGAAGCCTGCTCAGAAAAGCTCATCTTATGCATACTGAATTGCTTGCAACGAAGAGAAGCTTGCACATGAAGACAGGCATGCCATTATTGTGCACCTACAAGTGTGAAAATGAACACGCACAGTAGATGTGTTCTGATTCAAGACAACTCATATGAAGGCATTCAAAGCCCTAATCTGCAAGTGCTTTCGTACAGACTCATATGCAAGCATTTTCAGTAGGTGACGAAAACGGAGGCGATGCGTACAAAAACTTTAACGCCGGTCCTTCGTGAAGGGTCACATTTCAGGGCTGCACTTAAAGACTCATCCCACCGAAACGGCAGTTAGCTTTGGGCATGTTGTCATCGGCAAACCAGATCAGTTGATATAGACAATGTGTTAATCGTTTGCCGACTTCGAGGAACAGATCTCTGATGCGACAGGCTCACCGGTGATATTTTTCTGCATATGACAGTGTGTATGCAGCTGTTTGTGATTATTTAAACTGTGTGCTGACTGTAATGGACGTGTTGTGATGTGCACTTGTGACTCAGTTCTCAGAAACAGTGAAAATCTTTTCTCATTCTTTTGTTCTCACTGAGCAGCACTTTTATTTCCACTGAATGTGCTGAGAAACATCTTGGTTGTTGTAAAGCTTGTTGGGACACATCTAGTGCTGAACTGATCTTGTGTGCACCTGATCCATGCTTACAAGGAGGTTCCGGTGAACTGCGACTCAGTTTCACAAACCAACTGTGGACTCTCCCAAGCAACACAAACATTTTTTTCACAGTATTTTTGAAGGAAAGATGTACTATAATTCAACCGCAGTGCCACTCCTGCAACCGGTGAAATGACCAGTGAAATTGACTTTATATGGTAAGCACGAAGAAGCAAGTTACCATTTGCATCAGCTTTGCCATCAAGATGCTCTTGAAAGATGTGTGATATGGTGTTGACCTCAGAACCTGCAAGAGAGTGCCGCGAGACTGGTTGTTTGCACGCAGGTGTAATGGTGATTCAGTCGCCAGGACGCCTTGTGAGTAAGTGAGAAAGTTTTAGCCGAAACAGACCTGTACTGATTTGAAGCATCGAGTAAGCAAAGCCTTTGCAGGTCAATAGCACATCTTTACCATCTTTGGTCTCCTCAAGACAAAGGGGTAGTCACAGGAACCATTGCAACAAGGCAGTCATCATATAGAATATGGGACAGTGATGCTCTCGCTGTCGGGAGCAGTGAAGCTGTATGTACTATACGGTAGCTCCAAAGTCGGACAGCAACAGAGCGCGTCATCGAACATTTCTCGTGGGTATACAGCAACGTACTGCTGTAGCCTTTGAACCGCTCGTAACTTGCTAGGTTCCAGATGCTGAAAACTTCTCGCGGTTGGAACCCCTGCAGTGACCCACACTTAGCGGTAGCGACGTCGACAGATGTTTATTCTGGAGCAAGCGTCGGCACTCTTTCCCCCCATTTACAGGGTCTCGGGTGCTGTTCTCTGGCTCTATTCGTTTCCCATGTTGCCGCGGCACTTGGCCGAGAATAGCGCCAACTAGGTCGGCAGCTTCAGTGCTGTGGAGTACGTCCAAAGTTGCGAGGCCTCACATGTACAGGGCGTTAGACTAATGCGGTTCTTGCGAGACCTGGGGTTGCACTAGTGTTTTGTGTAACTCGACATATCTCGAGAGGCTGCCAGTGCACAGTGTACGATCTGGCAGAAAGATTAGGTAGTAGTGTATATTTGGCAAATTGGACGAGGCTCCCAAGCGTGCCGATCTTCTTCCTTGCGAAAGTTTTGTTGCAGACAGCAGAGACGACTCCTGCGACAGTACACGTCTCTATACGTACAGCTGTTCATACGAGATGAACAAATGGCAGGTCTGGGCGTCTCACGAGCACAGCTCTGTTCTCTACAGGCTGAGTGAAGAGGAAGGGAGTCTCATTTGTTGTTCGACCAATGATCATATGCAGTTTTCGAGTGAATATGCACGCAACATCACACGTGCTGAGTTTCTTATTTATTTACCCGTTATATGTCACCCTCTCGGCACTGTCGTTGTTTCAGTGTTTTCTGTAGTGGTATGTTTAAAGTGTACAAAACTGCACGTTTTTCAGTGTTACCTGTTTCCGACGACATGCCCAAGATTTTGCACGAATGATGCGGCCGTTCATTGATGATACGGGCTGCTAACATCCTGGCTTCCGGGAGCTGTAAATGTTAAGCTGTAATTGATCGAGCGGTTCAACGACATCCAACCGACAAAATATGATTTGCGTAGGAACGACAGATACCTTTAATAATGGCTTCACGGCAACTTCGTTGCCAAAAAACAAAGGCTTTGTGATTTCAAGCAGCATCTGTTTTGAACAAATTGTCCTAATATGTTAACCACTGGCCAAAACATAGTTAGCATCAAAACATACTTCATTCCCGCAAGGTCGAAGGATGTCACAACAACACTGTTCTTTGCTTAATCCACTGTGTTTAGAGAATTTTTTTTATATCAAGCAGGCATGTATTGAGGAACGACCAAGTCCTTTAATCCTGAAACGTCGCAAAGGCTGCAGCAGATGTCGAAAGCTCACGAATAATGCAAGGAAAACGCAGTAGTACATGAATGTTATGAAACCACTGTGGTGTTCTGACACAGAAATTGGACACATGTAGTGATGAACTTGTAAGTCCAAATTTCCCGAAAGAATGTGTTACTGCACTCTACATCAGGATGGCCGTGGACACCAGAATGATACCACGAAACTTCAATCTGAAAACACTATACGAGACAAATAAATTAATGCTCACATCATTTGTCTATGAAGACCATGCAAAAGAAAGATTGCTCTTTGTGCCATTTCATGCTAAAAGGACAACATACTCCCAGCAATCCGATCCAACACCATGGGATGACAAGTACAGTCACCCCTACAGAGCTCTATGCTTTATTTCCAAGGAAGTCCCTTAAGTATGCTCAGTTAGACCGTCCATAGTAGATCAACCATGTCCCTTGTGTGTTTGACAAGTTGCTTTCAGCATTGGTGAAGATAAACTTTTCGCCCAACGAAGTCGCATCACTTGACAGATTGTATCGTCACATTGACGATCAGTTTCTTTCTCAACATTTCCTTCTTTCATCTTTTCGAGTTCCTGTTTCAATGTGATCTTTTCACTGTTCGCTACGGATCTTTTACATCCGGCTCGCTGATTAGTGGAATGACTAAGACGCAGACTTGGAGCTTTCTGTGAAAGCGTATGTAAAATATAGACACCTGAGCAGTTCTCAGTTTAACCCGTTGATTTTTTTTTTTTTTTACGCAACTGCATTTATTATGGCTTATTGTGGATCCCGATGAACACATCATGCCAACACCACTTAGAACCTTTACGTGAATTGTTAGCAGGTCGTGGATTTGCCAAGCGACATCCAAGGTTCTCTAGTTGCCCTGCGTTTAGCAACTTCGGCAGTTATGCCGTTTGCAAGAAAGGATGCAAGCTGTAGACTCTCTTTGTTGAGCAACACCTGCATTAATAAACTGCTGTCTTGCTGAAATAAACTGCTTGAATGCACCCTTGTCTTTGGCTCTTGTGAACATAGGTCGGCGAACTCACTCATGGGTAGAATCTCTCGGACTCACTCAGACTCAGATTCAGCCGTGAGTCTGAGTGAGTCCGGTTGAGTAATATTTTGGTGAGTTTGAGTCCGAGTAAGTCCAGTTGAAGTAAACTTTCGTGAGCGTGAGTCCGAGTCAGTTCGGCTCTGGAAAATTTTGGCGAGTTGGTTGTGAACATATTAATTAGAGTTTCAGCTCATTCGTAAACATTTTTACAGCTTACTTACTACCGGCTTACTAGAGGTAGCGATGCCAGCAGCGAGAACTGGTGGGAAACTGTCAAACTACATTGAGCATGAAAACTATTTAAGTCGTGTTAGCGTTTTTGCCTCAGAAAAACTATAAAATGGCTGAACGTTATAAATTATGCCCACATCAGTGGTAGAGTGTACGGTTCACTTCCCAATACATTTGTGCACCAGTAATGTGTAATACAACCTGGTGCATTTCTTAAAACATACACTAAGCACTACCTGTAAAATGCAGTAGTCTTGTGTATTTATTTGTACAGCGAGCATTAGTTATGAAGCATCACAGCTACAGCCTGAAAGGTCCTGTGAGCTGGCGGGTTGGTAATCCATAGCAAAGTTGACAATGCACAGAATTTCGTCCCGTCTCGAGCTTTTCCGCGTGACTCAATTGTGAACTGCCACCTTTACTAAAAACTGTCTGGTGAATTTATTTCCAAACAAATATGTGCTGAGCCGCAGTTACTAAGTGCAGTACACGGTAGAACATGGTTAAACAGAACATGGAGGGGCCGGGAGAATACGTTGCCTGTAACTGGAGTTTCATTTACCGAGAAAAGTTTATCGAGCTTATATAACCGTAGTCAAATTACTTAACCTGTAATACCCGTGCCACACGGGCACAGAAAATGGCATTAACTTCCTAATGCCTGAAGATTGAATGCCATTTACGCGGTGGTACATGGGCATTCAAATGGCATTCGCCTTAATGCCATTCGTCACCTAATGCCTTCGCTAGAACCCATTCAAGTGAGAAATGCGTACTCTCGACACCAAAGCTTGCTCACTGCAGTACTCATAAATCATTTCAAGTAGCATCTATCGTGTCAAAAACATTTTATTAAATGACTTTTAACACATAGAATATGTTATTTCCCAGTTGCACCATAGTAAAATTCCCTTTAGAATTGCAGCGTACTTCAACATGCACCATGTGTGATTCGAGGCTTCGGATTCAACACGCAATGGCCGAAGTTGCTGTGGTTGGTTGCAATGTTGTAGAAGACAGGAACAAACTCAAGCTAATGGCACCATAAAATGCTTACTTCTAAACTTCACAATTCGTGAACGCAGAGTAGAGTTGTTAAAATGCGTATTTATACTTTATTATTGCCCTAAAAATGCTCACTTCAAAATTCGCTGTTATTGACATCATCAGGTCAATTGCCATTAAATTTAGACTTGTGGCAGCTTGGCCGAAAAAAAGTGTCATTCAGGGACTTGATGCCTTAACTACCGAATGTCATTTCTTGTGCCCGTGTGGCATGGGTATAAGGCGAATGCAGCCTAAATAGATTTCAACCAGGGTACGATAGCCTGCATGATCCACTTCACTTTGCTCTGCCAGCCTGCTCACGTGGCTCACCATTTGCTTCAGTTCCTGCATCATGGTTGATTGTGCAAACAAGATTACCATAGAGATATAAAAGGACGTATGTGGGAGTATGCATGGCAAGCACTGTCCAGTCATGACAACATATTTTGGGAAGTGCATAGATCAGTGCCTTCTGAAAGCAGTACTAAAAGCAATGGGTTTGAAGCCAGGGAATTAAAAAGGTCGCTCAAGACGACACTAAGGACTGCACGACAATCGACGGATCACGAAATAGCAAATGTAATGTAAGGAAATGTTCTTTGTGATTCCCACCAACTTGCACAACAATCAATGAATCAAGAAATAGTAGGTGTAATGTTGGAGGAAATGTTATTCGTGATTGGCACTCTCAAAGCTCTCCATTACCCCGAGTTATCCACGTACGAGCTTAAATATAATAATTGCTGGGGTTTTACATGCCAAAACCACGATATAATTATGAGGCACACTAGTGGAGTGCTTTGAAAAGTTTTACCACCTGGCGTTCTTAAAGGAGTACTGACACGATTTTAGAAGATCGCAAAAGGGACATATTTCGTTTCCTTGGTATGCAGTGTCAACACTCTGCACACAGCGGAGCCAGGCAACGCATATGAAATATTTTATTTTGACTTTAAAGTTTTCGTCACTGAACATCTGCATGCCATCCCCACTGCAAAGGGCATTATCCCGACGAGTCAAGACAGTTCCTGAATTTGCGAGCTCTGCGTCCTGCGTGCAGCCTAAATCGCAGAAATCGCTCTCAGGGTCACTGGACGACAATTCAATCATCGTTGTTTACGTGCACCACGAGCAGATGACAGATTTGCCGTTAGTTCGTCACCAGTTGCTGTCTTCCCGTGACGTCACACTGCTCTGAAACGTCACTGAGAAGCCGCCCCCTCGATACCGAAACCGAAATTGCTGTTTTATGGTAGCGGTATTAAAAATATATCCAATGCATTCCGAAGCACTACGACACTCTTTGTAGGTTTCTCGACACCAGTAGTTTTATTTAAAACAACAATCCAAAAATTTTTAGAATTCGTGTCAGTACTCCTTTAAACATGTGCACCAAAATCTAAGTTCAAGGTTTGAATATCACAAGTGGGTGAGTACTATTCGTTACAAAAATCCTTGGAAACGTGCACATGTACTGACAGAATAAAATTTATCATCAAGTGTCTTACATATGTGTTTAGAGAGCGACACAGGCCCTGCTTAAACCAAGCATCTGTACCCGTACCTCACAAGTGCCACACCAATCTGCCTCATCAAATTTTGTAAGCATTTCAAGTTCATTAATAACTTCACATGAAGTGAGTCGCATACTACTTACTAGAGCTAATCAAATATACAGTGCCTAGGGAAAATGTCAGTGCTTCCCAATTAGCTGTCTGATTATCTACAAGTTAATCAGAGATCCAGACAGAGAGTATAAATCAAGTTCACAACCTGTTCACAGGCAGCTACATTGAAGTAGTAATCCAACAAGTTCTTAGTGTCAAATGGTGAATACAGAAAAATTTTGTTGTTTTCCACCATCGTGTCACGAATGGACAGAACATATGAGTGACACACTAATTATATTTTCTTACGTTAGACTTCATACACATTAATCAAAATTGATGACTGGGACCGCGTGGAGTACATGCATGTCATTAGTATCCAACGAAAATTATGGTGGCACACTAATTTCTACACTAGCAACTAACGACGTACCAAATTTTGAAAGCGTATATCGAGTGCAAGAGAACGAGTGCGAATTTAATCATCTCAGCGCTTTAGTTTAAAAAAAAAAAGACTGACATCCACAGGAGGTGTTCGGGCAAGTTTCCCAGCATTTGTCCGCAATACCCTTTTCCACGTCCAACTAGACATAAACGGCGCACGGTATTTTTCAAAACACTGCTCTTCAATGACTGAACGGCTGCAGATGCTAGCATGACACCTGTTAAAATAGCGACGCATTTGTCGTTTGCTCCCTCCGTCAAAGTAACGCGATGACAATGGATGAGGCACTCATGCAAATTTTCACTCACGCTGCATTCTCCTTGTGTCAAAAAAACGAGCTCTTCGCTCGGTAACGCCTCCAAGACTTCTCGAACCAAACACTTCTGAATCCCTGGTGTGGTCGCCGAAGATCGCGTGAACCTCACATGTTTCACCAGACGCACGCCAAGGAACAAAATCCTGCTAAACTTCCGGGCCCAACGCTGCCGCGGTTCAGGACTGCGCTTGCTGTCGAAGACGCAAACTCGTTCACTTAGCTTTCGTTACCGAAAATTCTGGCGCAACATGTCAAAGTTTGTCAGGGAAAGTTTTGCATATCAGACCAGCGCTGATCAGACTCAGAAGCACGTCGGCTCGTTGGTCTAGGGGTATGATTCTCGCTTAGGGTGCGAGAGGTCCCGGGTTCAAATCCCGGACGAGCCCAGCTTTTTTTTTTTTTTTTTCCAATGAATTTTCTGTTGCTTTTTTCTACTGCCCTCAACAATGCGCAACAACTGCCAAATAAGCACACCGCTTCGTGAAAAGGAAGTTTGTGCCATCTTTTTCTTTCCCTGCCCAGAAGCGCGTACTCACTGGGGAAAACATCTCTCTTTTTGTCCCGGTTTTGGCGCCATTTTCCCCCGTCGTTTTCACGTCGCGCGGCCTCTCTAGCGACAAAACACCGTTCTCAGCCCGACTTTCCCGAGCTGGCTCGTTGGTCTAGGGGTATGATTCTCGCTTCGGGTGCGAGAGGTCCCGGGTTCAAATCCCGGACGAGCCCAGTTTTTTTTTTTTCTTTTTTGTAATTGTTTTATGAAAAGTTCATATGTGAGTGCAGCTTTGAAAACACACTTAGCACAATGTGAGCGGCGTGGAGCAACAAATTCAGTTTCACGCACTGTCTTACAACGACAAGCAGTCATATCATGATCTCCGGGCCACCAAGATTAACACCAAATGATTAACGCGCAAAGATAGCTCAAGACATCAATTGCCGGCACATTATATGTGGACAGGGATACATGATCATTTTTTTGGCGGTATTTTTAATTCCTGTGCACCGCCAACATAACCCCCCTGAGCGTTTTCGTTTTGTACTCTTTAGGAGGAGAAAATATCGCAGAAAAAATACATACGCAATGCTGAGCGTGCATTATGGTACAAAACAAAAGGTGAATGTTTCCTCACCGAGGCTCATCACATATTTTTTCTTGGATGTCCAACGTCAGCAATGAAGGTATTGCGTAATCAAGCGTAGAGCATGTTAAGATGGAGCAAGTCAACAACTGGTCAGACACTACTGCGCGAAATTCACGGAAACAAAGAACAGTACAAATACACGACAAGAACGACTCAAACACGCGGTTCAAACCAGTCCAAACGGCGGGACATATATTAGGTCACGTGACCATGTCGCTTGATGCGCAGTAGAAACGGTCTGGTTTCGTGTTCTGGTTTCGCTTTAGTTGTTTTGGTTGTCAAGAATAGTGGGCAGTGGCGTAAATCATGGGGGGGAGGGGGGGGTCAGGGGGGGGTCCTGACCCTCCCTTAGTACAGGCTGGGGGGGGGACATACCATGTAAGTGTCCCCCCCCTCGAGATTTATCTTCCAAATGTCATATTTGAATTTCTTGACAGTCAAGGACAATTCTCTCCGTAAAACAAACTCTGAAATCTGAAGCACTTTCATTGAACAGAAGCTAAGTACTTCTAGACGGTACGCACGATGCGGAATACCTTTATGCGCTTGCACAGCAAGTGGTACAATTTTTATTGCATAATTTCACCCTAATGACGCAGCTGCAAAAATGCTAGCGCCTGCCGAGGCATGCTTCTTTGAGCATCCTTTCTTCTTGCTATCCACCTTTGTTGTGCGAGGGCAAAGCTGTGAGAGCTTGTTTGGCGGCGAGAAAACAAGCGGGACCCCATGCCTATTGGCAACCTTCTTCAGGTTATGCGAAACCTTGTGTACATATGGTACAACTTCAGGTTTTTTCCCCAGTGCTCCCACATCCGCTGTGAAATGTGTGCAAGGAGTGATGTACGATCATACCGCTGTCTTGCGGAAAGTCGTACGTAGGGCAAACAGGCCGCTGCCTTAATGACCGGTTAAGGAAGCACGCGCAAAATATAAAGAAAGTAGATGGTGCCCATCTTTCGTCCCACTGCCGACAATGCACGTGTGAGCCGTTATTTCGCGAGGCCAAGATTCTGGGTAGAAGCCGGAACAAATCAGCTCGTGAACTATGGGAGGCGTACCACATAAAGCAAAAAGGAAGTAACTGTCTTAGTGACACGTCTATCTGCTTGTACAAGAATGAAATTAAGTTTTTTGATATGACACGTCTGTAGCCTGATAAGTGGTGTCGCCTTGTTAAGCGCTCGTTGCGTCTGCGCACCATTGTGCTATATATTTCATTGCAACTTTGCAATAAACCAGTTGTTAGTAACGCCTGTCCTGTCTCCCACGTGTTCGTCTTTTCTAGCGCCAAAAAAATCATCATGTTAAAAATAAAGCTTTGACCTCAATTTTTTCCTGAAATATAAACCTATAATGGTGAAATTACCGACATGAAGGTTCTCAGAGCCTTATTTGACGATATAAACCGATTTATTGTTTCACTTTATGTCAGTGCAAATATCATCAGGCACGTCTCAAGGCACGTCTCACTTGAATTATAGCGCATGTCGATGTCAGCGCGCTCACAGCTTAGTTCCAGCTGTTTCCTCACAGTTAGATTCATCCGTAACTGTACAGAAAGTAAACGAAGAACACTTGCTGGCAGTGACGTAGTGTACAGGACGACTGGCGAAAGAAAAAATTCGACCAGCTACACTTCGCGGACATCGATGAAGCAGTGAAGTTGGTGGCGTTCCCTTCGCCAGGATAACGCATTTCTATGTTTTGCAAGTCTTTCAAATATCTTGTATCACTGCTCTTTATTAAACACTCTTTGTTTAGCTTTGAGGTAGTAAAATAGTTTTCTTGCTATTTTACCATACCGATTTTATAGACCAGAGCACCCCTTTCTCGCACCCAGGCGCCTAGGCTCCCGGCGAAATACTCTCGCACCCAGACGCCATTTTGTTCTGGACTGCCAAGGCGTGTATCGAAACACGGCAAGCGGCAGCTCTGGGACTTTAAAATGCGAAAAAGCGCCTGTTATCGCCGCTCCCGCTTACAAGAAGTCGTCTGGTAACTACTGCGCCGCCTTTTGATGCGAAAACAACGAGCGCAAGAGGAAGATATTACTCAGCACTGTCTGTGACGATCATAACACGACGCGGAAATCGTGTTGGGTGCAGTGCTTTCAGCGGTTTTCAGAATTGCACAGACTTCCATCCACAACGTAAAACGCCGAGCTTCGCCGCCAGTGGATAATTGCAATGAACAGGAAAAACTACGAGCCTAGTAAAAGGGCATGAGTAAGTACACTTACTGCGTGTATTAAAGCGTGACGCCAACTATTTCGTTTTACGGAAGTAATATTGCGTGACACGCAGGTATGTTCCGAGCACTTTCTGGACAACAAACCTTCCGAGCTGACCCTCGTGCCACTGCTGCAAAGCGTACACCAATTATTAAGCGATCTACTAAATAAATAAATAAATAAATAAATAAATAAATAAATAAATAAATAACCTACGCACTGCATTTCAGGCCCAAGCAAATCAAGGTGGAATCGCTCTAAAGGAGCATATGCTAAGTTCAAAGATTTATAAATAAATCTATAGAAGAATTAATTAATTCATGCATTCATCGCTCTGCTACAAAGCGTCGCTGGTCATCCACCTTCAAATAGTGGGATGGCTTATTAATTTTTCTTTGGAATGTATGGCTTCACGTGGTACGAATACCGTACTACGCTTTTGTTCGTTGTCACCCCTCACATCGCTTTGCGTCGTGTCCTTGGCGAGGCGATGGGTGGCAGAGTTTGGGACACTGGTTGGCATGTAATCCGAATTTAACTGGACACGGTTAGGCGACTACGAACTGGTGCCGTGGGCAGATGAATCACAAGGGGTACGAACAGCTTGCAATGTCGGCCGTTTTGTTTTTATACATATGCTTTGTTTTTACTTATATAAAAAATAAAATTACTGTTTCAAATGAAATTTTTAAAAAGAAACAAGCATGAGCGGCAAGCATTATAAGCCTACATGGCATGGCCATGTTAGTTTCCAAGCGTAACTCGAAGGTAGGCTTTAGCATACTTCCAGCGATGTCATTCGGGTTCAACCACGAAATAAACATACTAGCATTTTTGTATGAAAACGCGTAAACGCACAGTTTTCTTCAACTTCAGCTTAATTTCTCCATCGTATATACCTGTTAGAAACAGCCCTCCCCGATTTACCGCTGCGACCTTTCTTGTATAGGATTTTTTGCGTTCATCGGAGATTTTCTGATTTTCTTAATATAACACTATCGCAGTGAAACAATCCCATTTACACTTCGTTTTGAATGGAATAGAATAAAATTTTGGTCGTACGGGGCGTGAACTAGCACGTACGGCCTCCGACAAATCGTCCACATAAATAACTGTAGATGATCAGGGCTTCCTTATTTACTTTTCATTTCAAAGCCCAGCATAATAAACGTTTGCGGCAAGTCGAAGTAGCCCGTAGTATTTTGGAAAGAACTTTTATGTGATGGCGAACTGGGCGAGCTGGTAACTGTTCATTCTAACGTGAAGCGCGAACGGACAAAGACGGAGCAAAAAAAAAAAAAAAAAAAAAAACAGGACGAGAACTCCAGAAAGCTCGTACAATACAGTGAAGTGCTTCAGACCTCAGAGTTCAGGACTACCCTGAACTCCCTCCCCCCATGATTTGCACCATTGGCCATGAATCATTAATTGTAAGCGTAATGAGCCATGTACGGGCGTATTCAAAAGGCGGGTACAGATATCCTAAACGCCTGCCCCCCCCCCTCCCCCCCCGCCGTTTATGTTTTGAATGTGTACCCAATACTCATGTACTGCTCTCTCTCTCTCCCTCCCCCCCCCCCCCCTCTCCCCAGTCAGAAGAATCCTGTATATCCACTGTTAATTCCTACAGAACTGAAACTGCATTTGACTATCTTGCGACGACTTTGTGCCGCCTTTCACCCACATTTTGTCAAGAAATAGCCACGCTAACGATTAACTTGCTGATCTACGGGCAGTCAGATCCGAGAGTTTTTCTAATAGCTAACGCTGAACAAGTTCAGCGGCCTGTACGTACGTGTAACACTAGTCGGAGTCGACTTACAACCACACCCTTTATGGCGTCCAATACAGGCTGGACCAGTCAGGCACGTGACTGGCTCGTTTTGAAGAGCCGTAAGCATATTACGTATTTTCCATGTGCGTAAAATGCTTTACCCACCGTCTACAGGGCGGCATCTTCAGCAAGGCAAGAAATAAAGATTTTGGAGGAAAGGAGGAAAAAGACACGTTGCAAAAATACGAGATGAGCGCTGTGGCAATTCAGTCTTTAACCGGATCTATATGCAGTGAACAGCCAAAGACGTGCTCTACATGGTTGGGCTTTAGCTGTCTCTACACATGCTATTAATCAGAGATCACAAGAAACGCACAAAGTAAGATCTCCCATGTGCCAATCTCGGATTAGCATACAACAATCACATCCCAATAAAAATGGGTTACCTAACGCCGCGTGTACTGTTCCTCTTTAATAAACGCTTTGAGTTATTACTCAAGTCCTCTTACATCCCATCATGAACAACGCAAGGAGCAAGCGAGTGTTCAAGTAGATTCACAAAGCAGCCGCACGTATAGAACCAGAGGATTGTCGAAATCGCGATGACGCGCCCTATAGAAGAATCACATGTCATCTAATGCGACGTGCAAACGTAAGTTAATAGCCACTTTGCATGAATACCACATAAGGTTATTACGATGAACATCTTATTACGATGAACATCGTCCAGGACGAAATTATAAGTGACGCAAGAGCGTCGTCTACGGACAGGGTGATAGCCGCCCAAGATCACTGTAATTTTTTGGGCCGTTCTCAGTGACGTTGGCCAGGTGTCTCAGGCCGGCGAAGGTGCCAGCTCGTAGGCCAGGGCACGGCGTCTCGAAGTTGTCGGCATCCAAATCGTAGACGACAGCGCAAAGTTTCGTGGTGACGTTGGCTTTGGACAGCAAGAAATAAATCAAGTCTGCCCCGTGGAACATGTAGAGCGGAGCCAGCGACGACGCGTTGCCCGGATAGCGGCGCCTTCGGAAAGTGAGGCACGTCCCGTCCTGATCCACCTTGCAAGGCGGATCCATCGAGTTTCCGCAAACGTTCACCATGGTCGTCGTCGAGGCTCGTCCTGTAATGGGATCTGTGGCTCCGGAAAGCTCCTTGATGTGAAAACCTTTTGGAGAGAGAGTCCATCCAACGGCTAGAAACGGGGCCATGCTGAAGCTCGCGCAGATCTTGCCGGCATAAAAGCCGCTGCCGCGCAAAGGATTAATCAAATCGTCGAACGCTCGTCCCCAAGCGTGGCAATAGTGGGAGCTGTGTAGTGAACTAGGTGCTACGAGGTGCGTCTGCACGAACAGCCAGTCCACGCGGTCGACAACCAGATCCATCACTTCCTTCGCAACAGTTACGTTTTGCGATATCACGACGGCGATATCGCCTGAGCCCACGACAGCGCCGGAGACGCGATACGCACGCCGAATGGCGTCGACCAAGAGAGACAGTGTGGTCTTGTCCTCGGGCCGTCCACATCCGGGCTCCGGCTCTGCCCAGTCGATAAGAACGCCGTTCGCGGAGGTCTTCGAGGCCATCTCCATGAGGCTGGTGATGAAGCGCGCCATGGCACTGGAGTCCCGACCTAGCCTAGAGAAGAACGCACTTTCTTGAGGGTATCCCCCCGACGGCCAACATTATCTTGGTGTCATGGAAACCAAGAAGGTCAAGCATGTCCCTCCACTTGTATAGACCGACGTCCGTGTTGTCGAATTTGTCGACGCGGCTGTCCACGGCACCTGAGTCATCGACTCCGAGCGACCAGTACACAATCGAGGTGCAGTAGTCGAGTGGCATGTCGATAGGCGTCATCGAGTTGGCGCGTCCCAGGCGAGAAACGTTGAAGACGCAGAAGGTATGGTGCTGATTGGGTCGGAACCCCGTGGAACTGTAGTTAGTGGAGTAGGGTAAGGCGGGGCAAAATGAGACACGGGGCAAAACGCGACATTTTGGCTTTGCCGACCTCTATAGCTGATACAGAAAGCACTTTTCTTTGTTTCTATATTTCAGCGAAAGGTGCTGGTAATTGTCCACCTTTTTATGTGTAAAAGTTGATGATTGCTCACAGCGTTCGCGTGGGAAAAATTACGCGGCTGGTGTCAGTGTGTTCATGACCCGTCAAAAAGGGGCGAAATTCTTCTCGGACAAATTTTCCGATCCGTGCATGAAGCTACTCTGGCATCAGTACAACAACGTAAGTGTTTATATTGTTACTTTATACTACTAGCTACATACCACCGAAATTCTAGTTCATTTGGTGCACGGGGCCAAAGCGGAATTTTTTTTTTAATTTGGGCATGTGAGGGGGGGGCAAAACGCGACAAAAAGGCATTGGATTGCCTTAGAGAGTGTTTTAGTAAGTGAACCATTTACTTACACTGATTATATATTATATTTTATTGTTTAAAAGGGTTCGGACGCACAAGAGAATATCATATAGAGCTTCCTGGCAGGAAAACGACGTGAAAAAGCACTGATTGCCGTTCAGGACACTCACTCCATTCGCGCTGCATCGATTCTCTCAAGAGGCGCATAAAAAATTGGCATAATCTACAAGTCAAGTCGTTCACAGATCGTGTTTTAATTACATTTATCCAATACCGAAATTAAAAAAGACAAGCGCTAGAAAATCCAAATCTAGCACAGTTTTGAATGCATTGCCTCACAAAGCCCGGCTGACGAAGTTGAAAGGCACGAAACGCCCACTTCGGCATCAAAACGGCAAAAATAGGCGAAGAAGATGCGTCAGAACGTATCTAGCCTCCAATTGTTGAATAATCGAATGAAGTGCAAGCGTTCAACAAAAGACAACTTTAGCACAAAGGACGACTGGTGGTGTTAGATCTGCAAGGAGTTTTGGAGCAAAACAGCACCGGATTCTGTTTGGATTCAATGCGTGGAGTGCAAGGACTGGGGTCATGAAGGCTGCGTGAGGGCCCACGGAGTTTATTTCAAGTGCTTCTACTGCAAAAACTGAATGGCTAAATTTTTTTTCATACTGTCTCATTTTGCCCCGCAGGTTGGGGCAAAATGAGACATCTCGTGCATTTTTTATTTCTTTTTAAAATAAACTTTTTGACAGTGGCAACGTGGTCATATTTATGTAGCACATACCTTGTACCCTAAGGAAAGTTTCTGAATTGACGTTTAAGGGTACAGAGTGAAATAAAAATAAATATTCACTATTTTCAAATTTTTGTCTCATTTTGCCCCACCTTACCCTACGTCGAAACGTTGGTGTCATTCAAGCGTACTGGTGTAATGCACCTTGCCGGGAGTCCAGAGAAAGGGTCCGGGGTGGTGACAGACGATGATGGAAATCCGGAAAACGATACTGGCGGCCTAGCGGCTGTCAGCCTACTAGTCGTCCGAAGTGTTGAGGGTGTAAAAGTGCTTCCCGTGGAAAAGTAGGTGATGATGAATAGTCCTAGCGGAAGGCTCAGGGTCGAAGTGGCTACCACGCAAAGCGCCCAGCCTTGAAATAATGTCAGGCCTCCCACTCTGTCGATCAGAGTGGCTTCGTCGACCCCTCTGCCTTCTACGGGGCTCGACAACTCGGTCGAAGTGTGTTGAGCATCGTCAGTCACATCATCCGGTCTAGCCGGTGTCGCAGTGCGAGAGGGAGGGAATCTAGGCGTGAAGACGATAACTTCCGGGGAACCGATGTACATCGGCACACCCGGAAAACCGTCGTAGGGCTGCGCCTTCGGTGACCCGACGGTTGAAGCGACCAGGACTCTGATTTTCGGAGGGCTTCCGGTGAGATATGGGCTCTGCGGGCTGCTGTCCTGTGGCGTGAACCATTGGGACGACTGGCCTCCTGCAGGTGTTGCTACGGCGGTGGTCCTGCCGGAACCGACGCTCAGGCTCTTCCACGCGCTTTGTACGCCACTGTATGGCGCACCGGGAATGGGCGCGGCAGCAGAGGTAGCGGCATGTCCCGTGGAACGCCGGTCCTGGGGGAGTGACGAGGTTGTCGAAGTGTCACCTTCGTTTCCCGATGTGTCCTTGGCACGACCGAGCCGCTCGCGTGGTACGATCGCGGCAGCTTCTGAAAATGCTTCGGAACTTGAGTTCGAGTGTTCCGCTTCTAGTAGTTCTAGCCACTTTTGCTGTCCACTGGCTTTTCCCTTCGTGGAAGCGACTAGGACGTCTGGTCTACCTCCGTGGCGTAGTCGGGGACTTAAAGCTGCGTCTGGCGTGCGCATTTGCGGGCTCGATTCTCCGCTAGATTCTTGTGACTGATTGGCCCGTTTTGGCTCCGTAGTTGCCTCCTTGTCCATTGGTGTCGCGATTAGGTCGAGGGAATGGCCTTGAACAAAGGGGTTCGTCAAGTTGCGAAGTCTTGGCGACGGTTGGTAGGTTGGTTGGTTCCGCAGTATCTTGGCGCAAGCCTTGCTGGGTCGCGAGGAGCTTCTTCTTCTTCGTGCTAGGGAACGAGCATGCAATGACGGAACGACAGAGGATATACGTAATATGTGGATCGCACAAAGAAAAAGATGCTACGTGACAAGTGCTTAGGGAAAAAATCTCACTAGGTAATTGGTTTGATGAACGGTTTACTTAATAAGGTTGTTCAGAATCTCTTTAGACTGATACCCTCAATCTGAAGCCCAAAAGGACAGAACATCTCTCGAGCAAGCGACCTACATTTTGGTTCGAAGACAGCATAGAAACTGCGGCGGTGAAGTATTGATTGGTTGCCCAGTCAGATAGTAATTAATACCCATGCTGCTGGGGCCATATGGTCGGATAGTGGGAGAGTTCAAAGTAAAAAAAAAATGAGACAAGAAATGACTGAAGCAATGTGAGAGGAAAGATTTATGTGGTACATATATGAAGTAAATGAAGCTATGAAGAGAGCTAGTATTAGCTAGTGTTACAAGTTGCAGCAAAAACGTTAAGTGGTAACGAAGCCGAAAGGTAATAGGCCATTCCTTCTGCCTCTCACAAAAAAGGCAGGACACGTTGACAACAATATTGGCGAGTACCGCCGGAAGAACTTCAGAAAAGGTATAATTATAAAAATATTTTATTTGCGAAGTAAAACAGTGACATAAATTCTTCTAGAGATTCACTCTCATTGCTGAAGTTACGCACATGTGCTGAAACATAATTGCTAATGAGGGGGGCGAGGAGAGGTTGGTTATGCTCGGAAGCGTAGTTGTAAAGGTAAGAAGAAAAAAGCTCGACTTTTGTGCCAGGCCACATATTGGTTTAATATTAAATGACGTGGCAGACACAATGGCGCTAGCGTCGATTAAAGACACATTCCTGAATGTTCGGAGACCTGCTTTTTCGAAAACTTGGTATCCACAAGGAACACGCAAAATCTTCCGTTCGAAGGACTTTTACAGCACCCTATAGGTTTCGTTGGCACATCAGATACGGTGTTGCACAAAGAAGTTTAAAGTTCAATTGGGTTAACCGCGTTTAGAACACCAACAATCAATTTTTGCTCACACAGGCATCACGCCCCCCCCCCCCCCCCCCCCACCCCCGCGACTCAGTTATCTATGGAGGTCGCCAGGTCGACTCGACGTCTTTGCGATGTTAAACTTGGCCAGGCATTGTCTAATGTGCTGCGCGGAGTTATGCAAATTTTCAACAATAGTGGCAGCTGAGGACCCCTAATGTTGTATTCCAACAACTACTAAGTACGGAGTACTTTTGGGGCCCAGGCTGTCGTACGCTGTAGTCGTCGCTTGGCGTAACGCAGGCAAAAACACGTATAGCATAGCCATCTGTTGCATACCGAGCGCTCGCTCGCGCCAAGCAGGTCTTCTTCCTCTTGTTCTTCGAGCGCCTTGACGATGATATTAAGTGCGGAGCGCTTTAGGGGCCCGGGCTGTCGTATGCTATTATGCTCTGGTCGCTTAGTTTAACGCAGGCAAAACCACGTATGAAAATAGAAAAAAAAAGGGGGAAGCAAGTGAGAAATGGAGAGAGAGAGAGAGAGAAATAAAAGGAAAAAATAGGAAGATAAATAGAAATAAATAGAAATAAAGAGAGATAAAAAGACAGAAAGAATTAGGAAAGAGAGAAAGAAAGAGAAAACCGAAGAGAAACAAAAAAGGTTACACAGGTCCGCACTTCCTACATGCTTGGCACCACTAGTACGAAGCTGCCTTAATTTTTTAATTACCACCGCTACCCTCGAAAAGTCAAGGACCAAAGGCAGGCATGTGAGAAGCACACCGTCACTTCCTTCTCACCTTTGCATCTGTTGTGGCACTTATCGTCTTTCGGACTCGGCCATTAGGGTGGGGGGGGGGGGGGGGGTTGCGATATTTGAGACCTCCCCCTTAACCTACGTGGGAAAACCCAGAGCACGCCTAATCACAGGTGTTCTTCAAACTTAGTACCCACTGAAACGTGTCAGCCATGACTGTGACAATTTAATGTAATTAGCGGCTGCTTCATTCGAGTGGAACAACAAGTCCACGGTTTCATACGTGGAACACGGTCTTGCATTTTTCTTTATTAACAGCAGTGCATGATCACCGGAACACCTGAGACAGGCCAAATAAAGTCAGTGAGACGCTGTCTTCAACGAAACGACTTTATATGTACTTTAAGTGTACCCACATCCGCTACAAACAAACAAAACATGCACACACCGTGGGACCCAAATTATCGTGCACATTGTATGCAATGATGGCGTTTGCGCATGAAGTAGAGCGCGATCGATTTTCGCAGTCACTACGGCCTTCGCACGAGCCTGGCGACGAACTCAGAGGTGCTTGCAAATGGTTTGGCAGTAGTGGAAGCTTCCCCGGTCGTGGTCCTTGTCGAGACACGCTGTGTGGAATGTACAGAAGGGATAAAAAAAAAGCTTAACCAAACCAAACTACACCCGCCATGCAATGCATCTCCTCAGTACTCGCATGCTCAAGGAGTGAGGCAACTTGACCTTTTTTCGTCCGGCTTCTGAATATATCTATCACTTTAAATGTAACCATACAAATTTATTAGGTAGGTTACTAATTAATCACAGCATGAATTAGTAACTAATTAGTACGTGCGGGCTGAGGGGAAGTAAACGATACATGCTTCCCGGTGAAGCATTAGTAACTTACGTGAAGCATTAGTAATTAACATTAATTAGTAACTAATTAGTATGTTCGGGCAGACGGGAAGTAAACGATACATGCTTGCCGGTGAACATCACTGAAATGCTATCAAGACAAATAAATCAAATGTACACGCAGATAAAGGTTGCGCATTTTCAGTACCGGATGATCAAAAGACTGTGGGGTGAGAATCGCGGTGATTCCGTTACTTTTTTAACAGGGAAGCAGTTTGAACCGGCCGTAAAACCTTTGGTGTACACAATGAGTACAAAAGACTATTATAATCACGAACCGACACGTGCTTTCTTCATTCTCTCTAATGTCCCTAGTAGCAAGCAACGTCGCCACAACGTTGAAACAACTTTATCAACGTTGCGGCAACGTTGTGTCAACATTTGTTGTTAATAGGGACGTGAAACTGTTTAAGCTATCCAAACCGGCGCTCTCTTCATAAACCAGCACGCGCTCCTCTTCATTCTATTTACAGAGAAGCTATAAAGAAAGAGAGAGAGAGAGAAAGCGATAGAAGGAGAAAGATACAAAAATGGCGAAGCTTGTGCCAAGTTGTGCAAGGCTTGAAAAAACGAAGCTGGATGTTTCTGAAAATCTAACACGACAGCCAATAACCTAGAAATAACCTAACAAAAACTAGCTAAAGCACAGCAGCAATCTAGAAGGAGCCTGGAAAGATAACACAGATAAGAGCCCAGCAGCTACCTTGAAGCAACCTAGCATTACCTATAGCTTAAGCTAAACAACTTAGAAGTAATATATAAACAACCGAGCATCACTATAGGTAAAACCGGTAAACAACCTAGAAGCAGCCTGGAAACAACGAAGCATCACTTTGTTAAAGTCTAGCAACAACGTAGAAACAGCATAGCCTCACCTAGCTAAAGCCTAGCAACAACCTACAGGCAACCTAGAAACAACCTAGCGTCACCTAGCTAAAGCCTAACAACCTACAAGCAACCAGATTAGACTTCAGAATCGTCCAGCTTCGCTGTTTCAAGCCTTGCGGGACTTCGTGCAAGCTTCGCCTTTTTTAACATCCCCTTCGAAACGGGCTTGTGACAAGTAGACACCCATAGTCTGTCTGTCCTAATCGGATGTTATCTAGTCTATTCAAATCTAGCACTGTGGCAATTTTTTTCTTATAAATATATATCTTTTGTTTCATAGAAGCCTTCATTTTTTATGAAGCAGTGTGGTACATCTGCACTGTACTGTTCTAATGTGCGATCGTTTTATACTATTATCCACGCCAGCAATGACTCCGGTTTTGTCACTCTATTCCCTGACATTTTTCTTCATTCATTGCATTTCTCGCTTCTCTCAACGACTGACGTCTGAATACGCGTTTCCACGCGATTTGAAACACGCGCTGCTCGTCCTTTAGCCAAACTGACCTGACCTAATGTATGGTCACGTTACTCCCGCGTCCCGTAAACGGGCGCTTGTGAGTCCTGCCATCCCGGTCAAATGAAACGCGGAGAAGAAATTACAAGTAAGAATAGGTTTTGCAAATAATAACTCGAGATCACTATCTCGAACTGCTAATTATTCGGTTGTCAGAAATAATCAAGGCTTCAAACGTAGCGTGAAATACGAAATAATACTGACATTAAACGTACTGGTGGAAAAAAGAACAAGAAAAAACACGATCATAAGCTAAGCACGGCACTGAAGTGACGAGGACGGGACAGGGAGAACACACACGAGCGCTAAATTTCGACAATTTCAACAGATTGTTGAAATTTAGCGCTCGTGTGTGTTCTCCCAGTCCCGTCCTCGTCACTTCAGTGCCGCGCTTAGCTTATGATCATGTTACACCAACAAGGCCAACAGTCTACCCTTGCTAAGAAAAACCACGTTTTAGTTAATCCTAACTTTGTTCGTACTTCAGTTGCTCATGGCAGGCACCACCTATTGCAGATTTTGACCGTGGAGCAACCTGAGAAAAAATTAGGCTATTCCCACAAAACCACGGCGCGCCTGCCTTTCACCTGAGAAAGACAGTCGTGCTGTATCTGGTTTCTGCTCGAACCGTAAGCACCTTTTCTCATCTAATGCAAGTACTACGCCTATTAATAGTTAAAGGAGTACTGACACGATTTTGGAACATCGCAAAAGGGGCATTTTTCGTTTCCTTGGTGTGCAGTGTTAACGCTCTCCACACAGCGGAGTCAGACAACACGTATAAAATATTTTATTTTGATTTTAAAGTTTTCGTCACTGAGCATCTGCAAGCCAGCTCCACTGCAATGGAGATTATCCCGACGAGTCAAGTCAGTTCTGAGTTCGCGAGCTCTGCGTCCGTCATGCAGCCTAAATCGCAGAAATCACTGTCAGGATCACTGGACGGCAATTAACTCATCGTTGTTTACGTGCACCACGAGCAGATGACAGATTTTCCGTTAGTACGTCGCCAGTTCCTGTCTTCCCGTGATTTCACACTGCTCTGAAACGTCACTGAGAAGCCGCCCCCTCGATACCGAAACCGAAATTGCTGTTTTTTGGTAGCGGTATTAAAAATATATCCAATGCATTCCCATGCACTACGGCACTCTTTATAGGTTTCTCGACACCAGTACTTTCATTAAGAGCAACAATCCGAAAATTCTTAAAATTCGTGTCAGTACTCCTTTAAAGCTATGTCGTTACTACCTAAAACGTTAAATCTGGCTGAGCAGCGACGTCAGAATTCCTTATGAAATACACCAGGAGTTTCAAGTTTCCGACTTAAAACCAGCACACACAGGCGTATGTCTGTATGGGAAAGTCAACTATCCGAATCACTGGAGAAGTGTGTGACATCACAAATATGAGCGCGTGCAACTCTATGTGGCATTTATGCAAATTCTCTGTGTGCGGGACAGCGATGACATTAGGCGGAGCTTACATTTGGCTCATCGGTCGAAACCGGCTATGCCTGCCACTTTCTAAAAAAACATGACGCGTCTTGACGTCAGAGGACCCACCGAGCGTCCGCAGGAGGCACCAGTCGCAGCAGTGACACCTGCCTTCGAAATAAGGTATCCGTGAGGTGCACGTGATGGCGCTTTCTTCCTCGCACCTGCTGCCCAGACACATCGCAGAGCCCAGGCAGGACTCGAACTTGCCTGCGCACGCGCAGATGACGTGCACACAGTTCTCAGAGCTCGTTATAAACCAGAAACGTAAATTTAACGCCGCTTAAATTATCCGTTAAACGCGGAACATGCTTCTACGCTATTCTATTGAACAGATAACCGAGTGGTCGGCTTCACTTGTTGTTCGCTGCTGATGCTGCTAGGGATGATGATGATTATGATGATGACGATTCAACGCTAGATATATACGTTACAGTACGTTGTTGTATACTGTAATGTGGACAATGTATTCGAACATTTTCATAACCAACCAAATGCTCTTTGCTATATTACACCCCAATCAAGCACTCGAATTGTCTAACATTCGTTCCGCCTGGAATGCAAGGGATCAGGGCACCTTCCAAACCCGACGCTGTACGACCCATTCATTTGCAGAGTAGAGAAGCCGTTTACGCGCAGGACACCAGCGCGCATAGAACAATGACGATGGCAAAAACGGCGCCGCAGTGCTCTTGTATGTATGTATGTATGTATGTATGTATGTATGTATGTATGTATGTATGTATGTATGTATGTATGTATGTATGTATGTATGTATGTATGTATGTATGTATGTATGTAAGTATGTATGTATGTACTATCGTTAGCAGTATACACTCTGTGCACTGCGACTGGCGCGCCGCCGAGCGGCCGTCAGAGCAGACAGTCGTTGAGAGCCCAAGCAGAACCAAACGCTCTCGCACGCCGTAATCAATGAACTGCTGCGTGGTCAACTGTACCAACAGGTACACGTCGTTCCCGCTGGACACATTGAAATATTGTTGGTTTCTTTATATTAAAACATATTACTCCATAAAAATGTACACATAGGACTGCGTTAGTAGTATGCATTAAAGTGTCGCTGCCTTCACGTGACGTAATCATCCCATGCTCGTCAGCGCGTCTTCAGCAACTTTTCAGGCTGGTCATGCCACCGTGCACGCAGTTACCAGGTCGCTAAGATTTTGGAGCGACATAGTTTTTCTACCTACACTTCGTCTCAGAAATGACGCGCACTGCTATACTCGGTGCGGCCGTGCATATGCGGAGTGACGTTTTCGATTGATTGGCTTGGCTCGTGTATCGAGAGAGTAACGACGCCGGGACAAGCCACCCATGACACAAGCGCAGACAACCTTGGGCGCAGGCGCACACAACGCGGTATAAATATAGGGAAGGTGTATAATGCCACATCATCTCATTGTAGCAGCTTGTTATTTTCAAAAATGGTTGAAAAGCTCGAAATAAAGGTGGTTAAGCACAGTTACAGGAACTCCAGCGAAAGCAGAACGACGACAGCCTTCACAAATCGCAAGCAGGGCTGGCGGCATCGCTATCAATTCTCAGCGTTGCTGGAGGAAAGGTACATGTGTGTTTAGAGCCTTTCAGATCGAAAAATACTGCTTGTAAAATAACTACGTGATTTTGGGATTAACTACTGCAGCTACAAACACTGCGAAGGGTGAGCTTTCTGTCGCGCCGTAAAAAAAAAATGGGTCGAGAAAAATCAGTTGTCGGTCCCTTTAACGCGCGCATACGCAGCCTCACCTTTGAGGTAGCCCTGGCCCCAGGCGGTGACCTCACCGCAGGTTCGCGTAAGCGCCTTCTCGTCCGCGTTGTAGAAGTGAAAGAAGACGACAGCGCCAATAGTGCCAACGACCGAGCAGATGAGGCATAGCGTCATGGCCCAACAGGTGCTCTGCAGCAAAGGAATAAAACTTCACCCAACCTCACCAAGGCTCAAACTCAAGCATTCCACGTATCGATGTCAGATAAAAATGTGCGAACACGTACAGATGCCGAAAAAGTCACAGTTTCACCACAAAGGTAAGGCAGTGAACGCGATAGCAGCAACTTTGAATGTTATACGATGTAGGGTAGCTAACTCATTTGGAATCCTGCGTGGCATAACTCAACAAAACGCTGCCGAAACGAAAAGCTGTCGTTGCAGCAAGCGAAGCCGCCTCCGTATTGTTTATCGCTTCGACTCATACTAACCGTTGCGAACACAGCACGCGCAGAGGTATGAGATGCCAGACCTTCAGGACCAGCGGCCTTGCTACAGAGAGCTAGGGCGGCGGCTTCAACCAATGGGGTCCCGGAATAGACACTCCACCTAGTCTGTAAGGACCTTTAATGAGGTCCAACAGCGTACAAAACTGGGCGAGTTGGTTGAACTTCATGGTTTAAAAAGCAGCGCAAAAAGACGGTACACAAGATGAAGGAGGACACAGGACGCAAACATTCCACGTATCGATGTTAGATAAAAATGACATCGATACGTGGAATGTCCTGTGTCCTCCTTCATCTTGTGTACCGTCTTTTTGCGCTGCTTTTTAAACCATTAATGAGGTCCTACGCCTCTCTTTTGTTATTAAATGCTTTTCATCCCCACCACCCGCCTGCTATTCCCTGTTGAGATTGGACTCGTACGACAGCGCCCGGCCGATCAAAGTACGCAGTTCGTGCCCGAATGCAGGCCCAACTCGGGAACACCCCCGTTGGTCTTTCGCGCGGCAAAAGACAACCGGTGCGTTTCCTCTCCGCTTGAGCCGCGGTCGTGAGCTGCTCTCGCGCGCTTTCACTCACACACAGAACGTACGACACGCGCAGCGATGTTATCGGCGTTGACCTTATGAAGCCAAGGCCCGACCACACGTACGCGCTGCAACGCGTTAGCGCGTGGCTCGTAGACTCGGCGCCGCTATCTCTCCCTATGGAGAGGGAGGGCACGCAGCTTCGTGCAGCCACTCGCCCTCTCCCTTTAAGGGAGAGGGCACGGCGCCGAGTCTACATGCCACACGCTGACGTTGCAGCGCGTACGTGCGGTCAGGCGACGCTTTGACGCGTTGCAGCGCGTCGGCGCGCGCCGTGTCCTCTCCCTATAGAGGGAGAGGGCACGTCGTGCATTCGCGCGTTGTAGCGTGCACGTGTCGTTAAAGCTTTACGTAACCTCGCGTCTGCGCCATCGATAAAAATTCGCCAAGAGTGTCCATATAATTGATATCGCAACAACAACACGCCCCCTTTGCTATACGACCGTTGAAGATAAGAAACGTGATCTTGCAACTAAGTTGCCACTGATTATTACGCACTCGCCGTCGCATTACTGTTTCTGCTCGCTCAGCTAGCAGCAGGTCTATCACTCACGTCGCATGCCCCTTCTCGATTGGCGTTGGCAACCTGCTCCGGGTCATCAGCGGCGGCACCTTCGCCAAGGTCCAGACCAGCCTGGGGAACTGCAGGCTCTTGGTACTCGTACATTGAAGTGTCTGTGCGGTGAACGAGATGGTCCTGTAGTTGCGGAAGTTGCCACAGAGCGCCGCCACTGCACGTATGAGGAACGTTCCGACGGAATTACAGGATATTCGCTTAGAAAGACCCATATAAATCCGCAGATGCTGGCTCTGTACCAGCACTTGCAGATTTATACGTTTGCGTGAAACATACAGGCATCATACACTTCATCATACTAACAGGACAAGAACACTTAACGAAAAAAGTAGTCCATTAAATATAGACTTCGTTAGTTGTGTAAAGAACATGATTGCGTCGAAATGTTGGTCCTGTGCGCCGAAGGAATCATGTCGGAGCTTCTCCGAGACAAGAGTCTTGTTGCCGCAAACATTCATGCACCACGGTGCTGACCACTTACGTGACGAGCTTGTCTGGTGCGCAGTGCGAGCCGAAGGAAGTAAACACGGAAACTTCACCGCGCAGAGGAAGCTTAAACCCGTCTCGATTCTATCTTCTTCTTCTTCTTCTTCCTTATACAAGCCAGGAGCACGGGGAAGTGATCAAAAAAATCACGCCATATCCACGAAGTGAATGATGATGAGTGGGCGAAGCTCCGGAGGTAATCTGGTAAACCGGACGTCAATCCTCCGTAAATTTTGCCCACTCGATCATCATACAAAGACCTGACACACAAACGCGGGGGGTGTGGTGTGATTATACATACAGTATATACACAATGTTTCATTATTTACATATTGATAAACTATACACAATGTTTTATTATTTACATATGGGGTAGATGATGATTTTGTTCAAGAGCTCTACGGACCACGAGGAGGGGGTTCCCCTGATTTTGTTTTCGTCATATATGACGTTAAGCTCAGGGGAACGTTTGTTGTCGGCGTTGCCGTTTTGCCTTTCGAGGGCGAGAGCGCGTTCACGATCGTTTTCATCCATGGCAGAAAGAGAATATGTGGTCTGGAACGCGCTTATTCTTCATGGTCATCAGCGTCATCGTCATCCACTGTAGTGTAGTGGGTACATTCCACTATACGGTGGCTACGACGGACGGCGCGGGACTAGCCTATGCCCTAAGGAGCTTCGCCCCTAAAACTGTTGAACAGGGAATGTCGCTAGAGCCGAAGTTTCTCCGAGAGGAGTCGTTTTCTTCAGGGATGCAAGTGCCTTCCTTTGCAGCGTGTTTATGTACGCCTTGCACACTTTCCCCCAACCACAAAATGGGGGAGAGGGATGCGCAAACTTGTCACAAAGAAGGGAGAGGAAAGAAAAAAATGCCGGCCGATCCCACGCACCGGGGGGAATCGATGTAATGCGAAGCAGCCAGCAAGGACCGGCATACATGCAAGTCAAGGCGCCCATAACATGCATGTCAATATTTTCATGTTACCACCTGTCATGCATGTTTGTCATGCAGTCACGTCGCGCAGTACCTGTGTATCAAGCGAGCGAAACGACCGCGAGCACACCATGAGCGTCGCATGTAAGTCATGCCATGCATGACATGCAATTCATTATTTTCATCTTACCACCTGTCATATACGTACGTCATATACTGACAACACACAACATTTTGGTGTATATCAAGCGAGGGAAATAGCCACGAGCTCACCATGAGCGT
>JALIZH010032396.1:0-27072 GCA_030522465.1 Rhipicephalus appendiculatus
AGCTCGCCGTTATATCGCTGGTACGAGCATGGCGTGTGGCTGTGTTGGCTAGCGCAGCAGGCTGCGGAGCGAGGGGGTCGCTGGTTGGAATCCCTGGTCGGGTGGTTTGCAATTCTTTTCTTCTGATTTTTTTTTATGCCTTTTTTATATATACACATGCATATACATATCCGGGACATGACGGCGTCGGCAGACGGCGAAAATCAGCCGAGAGTGTCCATATAATTGCTATCGCAATAAAAACTAGCAGTTGTTCCGTGAACGAATACAACCGATGAGCGAAGCTCCCTTAGAAATGAGACGCACGCGGCGTTCGGCGCACACGGCGTTTCATTGTCCAGGCAACGGACGAATCACTGGGCGGACGGCAGGGTGAAGCGGTGGTTTCGCGTGTTCGCCGGTTTGAGGGGAGAGGGCAGAGAAGAGGCAAGATTGAGAAGGAGACTAATCTGCCACCGTTTCGCATGCGTTCGTATTCTCGCACTTTGTGCATCTCGCAGACGCCTCATAAAGCTCATTTATCCTGCCGCGTGAGGGGGAGACGCCACAGCTGGCACCGTGCCAGGGAGCTTCAACGGCGACGGCGATGGCGGGGTGCCGGCATAAGGAGCTTCGCTCCTAAAAAAAAAACTAGGAGTTGTTCCGTGTACGAATGCAACCGATGAGCGAAGCTCGTAACAAATGGGACCCAAACGACTATGCGCCTGATCTCGCTGCTGGCTTTCATGAAGGTGGTAGGGTGGGGGAGCAGGTGGGGAGAGCGTCTGCTGCGCTCGGTGGCGGGAACGACTGGGCGAGTGAGTGTGCGGGGCGCGTAGCGCAGGGAGAGGGAAACAGGTGGGAGATGGATGTGAGCAGACGCTCTCCCCACCCGCTCCCCACTCTACCACCTTCACGAAAGCCAGCGGCAAGTTCAGGCGCATAGTCGTTTGCGTGTCATTTCTATGGCGTGTACATGCGTGTATAGACGTTTACTTATACTTGTGTATGGGGTATGGAAATAAATGTATGCATAGTGTACATTTTCATTTCTAGGTACAGCTTTTCCTCCTTGTATCTATAAATATATATCCATACGTACTTTCTGTTCCTTTATTGAAATTGTATTTTGTCTCAGGCATTATTGTGCTTTAAGTGTTGTGTTTATTCCTTATATTACTGCAAGGTGTCGTTAATGAGAACAAACAGACAAAGATGTCAATGAAAGCATGGGGATGCTATTAGAACTAATTGTAATATATACAAGGTGTTTTTTTTAAGCAATACAGATTTTTCCTTAAAAAACTATAATAGTTAGGCGCTTGTCGCCTTCGCAGCCAATTTCTAGGCCGGGGCGGAAAGATTTTTCCACTAATTAGATCACGCAGAAATGGCTAATTAACAAAAATAATTCAATTAACTTTTTAATTATCAATTAGAGGGTGGTTGTTTATATGGCAAAGTTGTTCTATGCCACAATATATGGCGAGCCTAATTTTTAAAAATCGAAAATATCGCGTGTAGTTTGAGAGATCCATCGTCGAATTTCCTCACCGCGGTGCTGGAGATACCGAAACTGACGCACCGGGTGCGCCGGAAGGCCGGTCCACTTGCTGCCTCAAACAGGAATTCGACGATGTATCTCTCAAACTACACGCGATCCATCGTTGAATTCCTGCTTGACGAATTCCTGCCAAGATCCATCGTCGAATTGCTGCTTGACGCAGCACGTGGACCGCCCTTCCGGCGCACCCGGTGTGTCAGTTTCGGTATCTCCGGCACCGCGGTGTGGAAATTCGACGATGGATCTCTGAAACCACACGCGATATTTTCGATTTTTAAAAAATTAGGCTCGCCATATATTGTGACATAGAACAACTTTGCCATATAAACAACCACCCTCAACCGTTCACTGGCCACCCCGTATATATGGCACTGGATCTTGACCTGCAAGGTGGTGCAGGTGGGAGATTTCTCCTGTGCGTTGTTGAAAAATAAAAATTCGCAGCGTCCGCGTTAATAAAAGCGGACTGCGGATCTCTGTGTCGAGTCGGAGTCTTCTGTCTCTCACTGCCCATTAGCAGCGATTCGCATGTTCCAGTAGGAAACACCGCTCCATCACTGCGTGCTTTGCACCTCCCCCAGTTTTCTCTCCTGCGCAACGCTGCGATGAGCGCCAGCGTCAACGCCGCCGCCAGTGTAAGCGTTAGCGCCCGCTGCTTCGCATCTACACATGGTTCCCTTTAGCGGGAGATGGCGTAATTTTTTTTAACCCAGTTGAAGGGCTGTCGCTGGCGTCGCGGGCACTGTGGATCAGCGGTGGCATGATCCCCTCCACAGGATTTGCACTGTGGAGAGCACGCATGCGACGGCACTGGATTATCGATCACGCACTGCTCACAAACTTTGACGTCCGGTGTGGGGCAATGGTCGGCTCGGTGTCCCAATTTGAGCCACGTTTTGCAGACCTGCTGTCGGGGGCGGTGGGGGTAGCAGCGTAGCTCTGCTCCAAGAAAGCGGACGAAGCGTGGCACGCGAAGGCCTTGCAAGGTGACCAGTGCAATATTCGTCTGACCCATCATCCGAGCCTGTAGTATCTGGATGCCAGTCGCTTGCATTTCTTCTACGAGCGTATGTGACGGGGTACCTGGTTCCACTCCCGGAACAATACCCTTGCAAGAATCGTCGGGGGGCTGCCAGATATGCAGATACCAGGTAGGTGCGTTGGCCGAGTAATAGCTCTTGGACCTTCAGGAGAGCGTCTGTAACGTGCGATGATGGGGGGCTTATTACGGCCAGGTTTTGCTCTGGTCCGGTTTTTAGAATGAGGTTTTTGCGGTCATGTGGGCTTACTCCGGCGGTGGCCCAAAGCGCGGTGGCCAAGGTTGGTCGAGGTCATTGATCCAATCTGAGGCCTCTGAGAGGACGCAGGACAACCTTTTCATCTCGGAATGGAAGGGGAGGTAGGCGCTTTGCCACACTGGGCCGCGGCTTGGTGAGAGGGTTCTCCAAGTCAATTGTGAGGGGCGACGCTGCTTCAAGGGCAGCGGCGTTGCGGGCGCGTCGCTTGGTGCGGACCACCTTCCAGCAGGCACCATTGTACGCGTCCTCCTCCGCCGTGTCCGTGACGATGGTGGAAGCGTTGGAATCTTCGTCCATGCCTTCCCCAAGTTGTGGGTCATTCTTATGTTCTGTGACAGGAAGACTGGCAGCGTTGGGGTCGGTTGATGACCCGATAGCACCTGCCTTGTCGGTGTCTGTGAGCCTCTCCTCGGCGTCGCTGAGCATCGTCGGCGTAGTTTGCTCGGTGTCGCTACCAGAAACGGTGCATAATAGCGAGAATTATCCCTAGACGCTGCCTGCGTTGAAGGTCGTGGTGGGTGTCGTCACGAGGAGCCCGAGATGGAACGCTGCCCACTGCGAGTGGCATGCATCGACGCCGCCGCGCCTAGGTGATACAGACGCCGGCTTCGTTAGGCTTAACGCGTCGGTCGCCACCTCGGGATTTTGAAGGCGTGTGAATCAGCTAGAAATAGACTCACAGTTTCCGCAGCGGCACTGGGGAGCTCCGGCCACTAGGTGGGTCGAACTGGGTAGACGAATCGGATGCCGCAGTTGACTACCATTCGAAAAAGAGGATTGAAACGGGAGTCCGTGCGAAACACGTCCACACACTGTGGCCTCCTGTCGGCGTTTTCTAAAAGGGGGCAAGATCCCTATGAAGCTGCAGTCGCTTTTATTCCTGTCTGGTCTTTTTCAGTGTAAAATAAATAAATAAAAGTCACTGATTGATCGATCGATTGACTGATTGATTAATTAATTAATTGATTGATTGACTCATTGATTTTTTAGTTGATCTTAAGAAATAGAATTTTACCAGTTGTAGTGATTTTAGTGTTTTGCGCGAGTTGTTAGACACCTTCTATCAGCTGGGGCACGGCTTGATGCTTACTCATGAACATCCCTCAGCAGGGCACCTGCAATTTTTAAATGTGAAGCTTAGCTTGTCGCGCTTCATGTCTGCTGGGCATATAACTCATATAATCCCGCAAACCGCTGCAGCTGTTTAATTCGGCTCCTTCTTAGAATGTTATGCCAAAATTGCCTCCCTAGTTCTAGAATCTGTGCTCGAAAAGTCTTTCGAACCAGCAGCCCCAACCAGTTTCTGCCAACAAGTGGAACGGCTGTGGTCTTCAGGGTATTTGGGAACGTTTCTGTAGGCCACTGCGGACTTACTGCTCCAAAAAAATAAAGGAAAGGGGAGGAGCAAGGAAAGACGGAAGAGCGCCTTAACGCTCGAGGTGTTACCGTGCATCCACAATGTGACACATAACCTCACGAAATTGGGGACTGGGCACAATGTGCCTATCGTCATATCAGCGCCAAACAAGCCAGGCGTGGCGGTCCCACTCCGGCGGCAGCCACTCCGCATTTTAGGCAATGTTTGCTGATGCACTGTCCTTGCTGCGCTCATTGTACAGACGTTAATGGTACTGCGTTAAAAAAGCTTACAATCTCCGCTTTCGAATGACACCCAGTATTATTGGCTAGTTTGAAGCGTTACCCGATACCAATGAATATAGTGTGAGCAAGAAACAACGTTTTTGCTCTACAAGCCTGCGTTGTACTGCCAGTACGGCAATACTGCTGAAGATAGCAGAATGAAATTTACTGTGCCTTTATATAAAGTGCGCTTCAAGGTTCCTATGAAGAGATATTGCCTATAAATTAAGCACTAATTGACGTACGCTCCAATAAAAATGGGCAAAATAATGAAATTTTACAAATGAATGTCTGTTTTCGTTTTCAGTGTAGAAAAACAATATTTAGCTGTTCGGTAGGCTGAATTGAACTTGTTATCTACACGAAGTTGTTTCCTTTTCTGACGAACAGTGAATGAATTATTATTACTTCAATTCGGCAATTTATGGCTCTACTTGGTCGCGCATTACCGACGATGCGACAAAACCATTCAAGATGAAAAGTTGAAGTCTTGCATAGTCAAGCAGCAGGCTCTTCTCTAGGATTCTATGAAGAAAAAAAATGATTTATGTTAATTAGAGAATATACAGGACAGCCATGACTTTAGCGAATTTTTTCTGCTTGCTAGGTTCACAGAACTGGCTTTTTTTTAATGCGCTAATTCACAAGTATTGCAGATCAGCAGAGCTGCACAGTGTCTTGTATTTACCATTGCTCACTAACTTTGCGGAGCAGTGCTTGGAACAAATAATTTTCAAGAAATAATAAATGTCGCAAATATTGTTTAGAGTGGCGCCATTTGTGAAAATAAATATAAAGTTTTTTCACTTCAGTTACAACGTTTGTCAAACGTGGCGCCACAAAACATTACTAATCTGGCAGATCACGGATGTGTTATTTCTCCAGCCTTCAGTGTTTGCCTCACTAGCTAAGTGTAGTCGCCGCGCCTAACCAACACCAAGTAGAAAAAGAAGCCTTATTTATGTTCCCTTACCACATGCACAACGCCAGCAGAAAGGGCGGTCGCATCAAGCGGCAAACGAGTTCGGCCACCTTCCGCGATACGTAGTATATAGTATCGAGCGTTCGTCGCGCGTCCGCAGAATTGGCGTTCCCCGGCGCGTTTTTGTTCTGTGAGCATCTCTTCGCCGTCCAGTGTCTCGTATTTCGCGCGTTTCTGCGAGTGTTTCCGTGTCTGTAAGGCTTGAAAGTGTGGAGGGAAGGACATGCCGTGCAAATTCTATCTACTGCGATGACGCGGCAGTTTCATCGGGGACACTATGGTGCATGTGCTCAAGTTCCCGAGGGTGGAAACGCTCAGAACCGCTTAGATACGTCATACGCCACACGAAAACCACTCGGTCACCGAGAATACTACGGTGTAAGCCTGCAGAGCACCTTGCCGTCTATGTGCACTGACTAGCACTGGGAATGTGTCGGCTAGCAGGTAGGGGCATTACATCCCAGCTGCAACGTTGTTGTAAGCAGCAAGATTCTGTCGAAGATGCAGAACTTCATTTCAATCCTGGTCAACGCTGCAGGATATGCAGTGTACGGGGCCCTGAAGAAGTTGAATTGTGCAAAATGCGGAGACGCGTGGGCTCTGGATAAGACGTCCACTGTCTCTGACGCTCATGAATACGAAGATGTCGGGAAGCAGTTTGACCGAGAAGGTCTAGTCTACCCATCGATAACGCTGATGCTTAAAGCTACGTTGTCCTAGAGGTGCTCGCTACGCAGCCAGAACTCATACCAATGACCAAATAACGCCGTGTCGTTACAAAGTTGCTGGTCAACGAAAACTAATCTGAATTCGACGCCTACGAGAACGGCCACTTGAGCGAAAAGTGCTAAAACACATCCTGCGGTGCAGACGAACGTTTGCGGAATAAATTTCGTGGCAAGCTAAATGAATAACTCCTGGACACCGCGTGTAAATCAAAATGAAGGAAAGCCACAACTCTCGAGAAGAAATTCATGTACTGCTCTATCGCGCAAGCACAGCGTATATATGCGCAAGCACAACATGAAACTGGATTGCATAAATAAATGTTTCGCTCCTGAAATAGTCATGCCGTCAAATTTCTGCATGGTCGTTCTTTCAAGATAAAAAAAAAGTATAGTTTGCGTGTGGAACCTCTAGTGAACAGGGCTCCGTATTTTTGCCGATCCGCCCCCTCGTGTAACGTCATGTCATTCTTGCAAGCACTTATTTCCAACCATTCATCCAACGTACAATGAAGCCATATATGGGGCTTATGGAAGAAGAAATAGATGAAAACGTTTTGCACTGTACAGGATGATTGCGTGCCGGCTATCCAGCAGGTTAGGCTATTGTGGCAAGGAAAGCCACAGATGACGTAATATGCGAGAAATTTCTTGGGCGCTTACTTTGGGACAGAGGTAGTTGTAGAAGCGTTTCTGACGTGAACAAAAGAACTAGCCCTCGCCTGCCCCGGATTTTGAGGATCATGTGACAATACCTGAAACCACGCGGTGAGGTGACGTGTGCTTGGCAGTGCAGCGGGACAGCGGTTGAACTATTAACAGCGAAGAATTAGCAAGTCTTAGTTTCTCGACTGCAGCAAAACGTTCCGAAACTTGAATAGCGCGTAAATGTTAGACAATACGTGTATAATTAGCGCTACAGGAACTACTAACCCCTACAATAGGTAAATGTAGTAAGTAATTTGTTTATGCAGCCCTTGCTTGTGTAGATGATGTGATATCTTACTTTAAGGCACCCTATACAGCCAAACGCAGCTATCATTCACCGTCTCAGCATCGCCGCCATCGGCCGCCATAGGTATACTTAGAAAATGAGACGTTCGCAGAACGCATGGACACGCTCAAGCGTGCCGCTGTTATGAACCTTTTAGATGTGAAGCATCTTATGGCGAAGCTTAATCCGGTGGTGGTGTGCGGCGTGGCCTCCCTTACTGCGCATGCGCAAACCCTTTCAAAAAAAAAATAAAAATAAAAAAAACCTCCTCTCCCCCTCTCTCCTCTAGGCATCCCTCCCCGCGGCAACCACACCCTCACTGCGCATGCGCCTCCCCTCCTCTCTCCCCTCCTGTGCTCCCCTCTCTCTCCTCTAGGCATCCCTGCGCGCGCTCCCACTGCGCATGCGCGTCCCCCCTCTCACCTCTCCTACGCTCCCCCTCTCTCCTCTAGGCATCCCTGCCCACAGCGTCCACACCCCACTGCGCATGCGCGTCCCCCTCTCTCTCCTCTCCTACGCTTCCCCCCTCTCTCGCCGCGCGACGCCGACGCAGGCAGCGTCTGCTAGCGAGTTTCTTGGTTGAAAAAACCGACCGCTCGCGCTGCACAACCGTTCACTGTCCATCCCGTATATATGGCAATGGATCTTGACCTCCAAGGTGGTGCCGCTGGGAGATTTCTCCTGTGCGTTGTTGAACAATAAAAAATTCGCAGCGTGCGCGTTAACTAAAAGCGCACTGCGGGTCTCTGTGTAGAGTCGGAGTCTTCTGTCTCTCATTGCCCATTAGCAGCGATTGGCATGTTCCAGTAAGAAACACCGCTCCATCACTGCGTGCTTTGCGCCTCCTCAGTTTTCTCTCCTGCGCAACGCTGCGATAGCGCCAGCGTCAACGCCACCGCCAGTGTAAGCGTTAGCGCCCGCTGCTTCACATCTACACATGGTTCCCTTTAGCGGGAGATGGTGTAATTTTTTTTAATGAAGGCGCACTGGGTGCCGACATAAACCCTCTCTGCTTTACCAGTATGCATAGCACCTCCCCTCCCCCCGTCCTCCAAGTGCGATGCTGGGCCTGATTTGGCTGCTACTCGCTAGGCTGTGTGTTCCCTGCGCTTCTGCCTCATCAAGAAAATGACTGTCGGCAAAAATTGAAAAAAAAAAATGTGTGCGAGCTTTCGCGATGGTCACCTAATGACGCTGACGCTATGAGTGCTAGCACCGGTTAGCGGGCGTGAATTTTCTGAAGAAAACATTTTGTACGACCGCTTCTTTTACTGCGATTCAGGCAGAGGCGCAAGGAATCACATGCACGGTGAAAGCAAACCGGGAATAAGCGCTGACTAACACCACAGGGTTTGTTGCATGTGATCACATATACCGGGTGTCCCAGCTTACTCGGATCCATAGGTAGGCAGGTACTAAACTTTTTTGACGTCCTGTAGAAGTCATCCCCCAGTTTTCATGGAGGGAGCACCGCGGACTCAGAGCAATACTTAAAAAAAAAGACCATGCGCTGTAGGAAAGTTCCACCTCCAGTATAATAGTGGTAGTTGCGTGTACATAATTGTATGTTTTTCGTAGCTGAGCATTAATTCTTTAAATTTATTTAGCTTCCTTTTTCATTCTAACTCGAAACGGCAAAACTTACCGATCAACGTCAGAATCCAGCGCTTATTTTGGGCTGAAATCTGTCTAGTTTTTTCCTCTTCTTTTTTTTGCGAAAAAATCAAAAAGCTCGCGAAACACGCCAAATATGACACCGAGATGCGCTCGTGTGCGACTAGAGTGCTCAAGCGCTTCATAGCTTTCTTAGTGTTATACACGGCTGCGTTCGTTTATAATTTTATTTATTTATTTATTTATTTATTTATTTATTTATTTATTTATTTATTTATTTATTTATTTATTTATTTATTTATAAAATACTGCGGGCAAAAAGTCCAAGCAGGGTGGGCAATATACACACGATACACACTAAATGACAGAATAAAACAAGGTTGAAAGGCGCTATTTACACAATTTCTTTGGATATGAGGTTTCTTCTTCTGATGTAATTGATGGACGCGCATCAAAACGCGCCACTCCCGTTCCCACGATCGAGCGTGAAGTTATGGTAACCGTAGGGGGCGCCATTGTCATGACTGTATCGCACAAAACGTCCATTTCCAACAATTCCACGGCAGACACGTAGCTATATATTGTCACGTGGTTGTGACGTCGATGAAGGCAGCAGGCGACGTGTCCAAGATGAAACTCTTTATTTGGGCGAACTTTTGGCCGGGAAACGGAAAGTCAGATTACAGCAAGCAAGGCACGCTGTACAATGATAGCGGCGAACTGAGCGTCGGCCGTAGAAAAACTGATCATCGTTGGAACGCACCGGCTTTTACACATCGCGCATCGAACATTAGGCGCTTTTAGCTGACCGATTCTGCGGTCCGTTCCCGCTCCGCTCAAACGCTCAACGTTACCGGAGCGCAACGCGCGTTGTCGGTTTTAGCCAAGCGTCTTTCGGTGAAGTCGAACGCGATGACATCAGCGCATAAAACGCGTTTCAAACGCGCGGCGTTGAGGCAGCGCGTTCAGTGCATCAGTGCACAAACGCGGCGACGGTCCGGTCACACGCTCAGCACTGACCTTCTGGCGCATGCGCAGTGGCCCCCACCACCGGATAGCTGAGCGGAGCGGGAAACGAAATACGGTCAGGTAAAAGCGTCTATTCTAGCCTTATCACTGGTCGTCGCGCAAGCTATGGAATATGCTCGAGTGTTTGCGTCTTGCGTGCAATCTTAACATGAACAATCTACTACAACCGAGAAGCTTCTGGAACACTAAGGCGAGGTCTGCGCCGAGTACTGCTGACAGTCTTTGTGGGCGTAAGCGAAGTTGAAACAACAAGCGCGCGTGGCAATGCCCCCTCTGAAAAAGCATCGCCCCGATGCTTAAAACAGAACATCGAAAAAAATACATGCAACAATAAATAACAACAATAAAGCATGAAAGTACAATAAACAATAAGCGCAAGCGAGAAAGTACAAACAAAAGTGCAGTTCTCAGGTTCACTAACGCGCGCAAAACTGCTTCAGGCGCACGACATGAACGACTCCAGGTCACACTCGGCGCTGTTGAGAGTTCGTAATGCCGTCGGGGACAATCTCGTAGTCACGAGCGCCGAGACGTCGAAGCACCTTGTATGGACCGAAGTACCGCCGAAGAAGTTTTTCACTAAGTCCAAGTCGGCGTATCGGCGTCCACACCCAAACCCGGTCGCCGGGCTGGTATTCCACGAAGCGTCGGTGAATGTTCTAACGGCGGCTGTCGGTCGTCTGCTGATTCTTGATGCGGAGACGGGCGAGTTGTGCTTCTTCAGCGCGCTGAAGGTAGACGGTGGCGTCGAGGTTTTCTTCTTCAGTGACGTTGGGCCGCATGGCGGCGAGTCGTTGCCTTGGGTTCCTTCCGTAGAGCAACTTGTACGGCGTCATCTGTGTCGTCTCCTGCACGGCCGTGTTGTATGCGAAGGTCACGTACGGAAGGATGGAGTCCCACGTCTTATGTTCGACGTCGAGGTACATGGCTAGCATGTCGGCGATGGTCTTATTTAGACGCTCGGTCAGGCCATTGGTCTGTGGATGGTACGCGGTGGTCCGGCGGTGGCTTGTCTGGCTGTATCCCAAGATCGCCTAGGTTAGGTCAGCAGTAAACGCCGTACCTCGGTCGGTGATGAGAACCTCTGGGGCGCCATGCCGAAGGACAGGACGATGTTCTCAACGAAGAACTTGGCTACCTCAGCGGCACTGCCTTTGGGCAGGGCTTTTGTTTCGGCGTAGCGGTTGAGGTAGTCGGTAGTTACGACAATCCATTTATTTCCGCATGTCGACGTTGGAAACGGCCCCAGGAGGCATAGGTCGGCAAACTCACTCATGAGTCGACTCACTCAGACTCACTCAGACTCAGATCGAGGCATGAGTCTGAGTGAGTCCGGCTGAATTATATTTAGTGAGTCTGAGTCCGAGTGAGTAGGGCTGAGTAATATTTTCGTGAGTCTGAGTCCGAGTGAGTCCGCTTGAGGAAAATTTTGGTGAGTCGGAGTCCGAGTGAGTCAGGTTGAGGAAAAGTTTAGTGAGTCTGAGTCCGAGTGAGTCTGGATGACGAAAACACCGGTGAGTCTGAGTCCGAGTGAGTTTGGTTGGAGAGAAATTTCGTGAGTCTGAGTCCGAGTGAGTCTGCTTCAACAAAATTTTGGTGAGTCTGAGTCCGAGTGAGTCCGGTTGAAGAAAATATTAATGAGTCTGAGTCCGAGTGAGTTCGCTTCAGCAAAATTTTGGTGAGTCTGAGTCCGAGTGAGTCCGGTTGAAGAAAATATTAATGAGTCTGAGTCCGAGTGAGTTCGCTTCAGCAGAATTTTGGTTAGTCTGGGTGCTAGTGAGTGCCAAGCGAAAAACGTTCATTGAGTGAGTCTGCGTGGGCTCCATTTATTTTGCCGACCTATGGTTACAAATATTTATAGCCTCCTTTTATGGCGTGCCTTGTAGTCGTATAGATGTACCGTCTTGTAAAGCCCTAGAAATTATTTTTCAAATTATCAAGCTGTCCATGCCCTCATATACGAGCGCATGTAAGTGGGCTGTGCAGCATCTTCTGACACATGTACAACTACAGGCCACTTTTATTAAGCAACATCGTGATCCACATTGAGTTTGATCTGCAACTGTGTACCTAATCAACGGAGAATGAGCGCAATGTTCGAGCTTCATCATCCATGTGGATTCAAATACGACAAAGCAGCACGATTCGCGAGCATCGAGCGCCCCTTCGCTCTCTGTTGCATTGAACCGCTTGTGTCTTTAGATGTCGCTTCGGTTTTTTTATGAATAAATGTGGCAATAGGGAAATTTTCGAACGCCAAACAAGACATTCACAAGTACGAGAGAGACAGGACGGGCGCTTTTGAATGCCTTGCGAATGCATTGTACCGCGCTCAAAAATTTCCCAGTAGCTATGCACCATCTCGCCGAATTTCAAGCTTTGTAAAAATGTAGCGACGACACAGACCATCGGCTTTCGTCATGTCATTCGCTACCAATTAAACAGCGGCTTCGTTATTTAAAGTGGCTAGATAAAGCTTGCCCCCCGTGGTACCTCGAAAGTTGTAGCGACCGGATTTCAAGGAGGAAGGGGGTAGAAACGCACCATTCATGCCATACGCGACGCTTCATGACTTGCAAAAACAAATTTCTTCGGGCTGTAATGTGGTCAAAGAATTCTGTTACCTCTCGGCAATTCTAGGAGCTTTTAAACTTTAATGACCTCTTCGAATTCTAGACTCTCTTTGGGAGATATTGCTGCCATATTTTCCCAGCACGCCTGCAGTTCAGTCCTTCCCGACTCAAGCAAAACCCGTTTTTTTTTCATATATTTTATTTTCTTTCCTTTTCAAACACCTTTCCATTCATAGTCAGCGTTGACGCGCCGAAGCACTTTCGGTGGTCCCTCAGCCGTCATTGTGTTCGTCCAAGCCACACGGCAAATAACTTCATGGCACGGCCGTTTCCCAGGCTCGTTTCTCGTATCTTGCTTTCGAGCTCCTAATACCCCCCAAAGAATGCAAGGAAAGTACAAAACGAAGCAACGAGCTCGACACTCTAGGCTTGGGGCCTGCAACACAAATATCTCTATTCTTTCAAAAATGAACATTCGGCAGAAGTCTGTCTGGTTGGGATAACAGATACGAAGCATGATCGGCTTCTTGTTCAGGGGTGAGAAGGCCCGAGATGTGCAACGCCTTCTTGCCAGGCGTGATTGTTTGCTGTGAGTCGTCGCTAGCCGTGGCAGTAGAGGGAGGGCAGTGCACCCGTGGTGTGGTTGATGTTTCCCGCTGTCTGCTCAATGTAGCAGGATTTGAGGAGGGGCCGCCGGCCAAGGTTCCTTTCTTTTTCCAAAATCACCGCGCCGTCAGGACTGGTATGGTGGTCAAACCGCTGGCAGTGCTCTGTCACTTCGGTCCGTCCGCTGTTCAAGTGACGGAGGTCATTCTTGTGCTGCCGCATTCTTTCATGGAAGTTCTTGGTTTCCTCAATGTAGGAAGCGGGGCAGTCGGCGCACGTGATCCGGTATACGACGCCCTGCGCTTTTTCCGCAGACGCGCTGTCTTTGGGCCGAGGTATGAAACTGCCGATGGTGGTGGATGGCTTGTGGGAAACGTCGACCCCTGCCTTTCTTAGTATACGGGCTATTGCTTCGCTGGCGCCAGCAATGTAGGGGATCGACACACGGCGTCGTTGCGGCGCCGTTGGTGTCACGTTTCCCCCGTCTTTTCTCTTACGGAGGGCTCTGCGAATAAACGCCTTTGTGTAGCCGCTGGTGCAGAGGTCACGAATTATTGTCTTCCGTTCGTCTATCCGCTGCTGTGGCGACGATTGGTGATTTTGGTTGGAGTTTAATATTTAAACTCGTGACGCAGTGGGTGGTTGGTTGTTTACACAATAAACGAAGGCACGTTTAGCTGCAGTAGGGCGATAGGAACTCTAAAATAAATTTTAAATACGTCCTAGGCTATATTATCTGTTGGTATTTCGTAGATGATGCGCGTGTGTGTACACAAATCTATCCCACATGTTATCTAGCCTTCAAAATTTTGTTTCAGAACTTCAATGGGAAAGATAAAGAGTGAGGGGGGGGGGGGAGTATGCGCTGGTATGAAGATAAGGAGCGGTCTCGTAAATATATGAGACTCGAGCACTGCTCTCCATCCCTTACCCCCCTCCCTGCATCTTTCGAGAATGTAGACTTTGAAGCAGGAAAGAAAAAAAAGCGCATGTACTGCCTTCATGTCACTCATTTTGTATTTGTTGTAGCACTGGCTTTCGATCATAAGTCGCTGAGCGACGTCCCCTCACGGGAGACAAATTAGCGCATATCTCATATGTTTCATGAATCACTAGATGTCATTATGAACCCACACCAATTGCCCATCAGTCTGTCATTCTGCAAAGAAAAACGGTACGTTATGGCAACCTCCGCTGCCCCGTTTACCCGCTGAAAATAGGCTTCTCAATTATTTATTTATTTAATAGTACCCTGAAGGCCCGAAGGAAATACAGAGGGGAGCTGTGCATTTGAGAATGCGTAAGAGAGTAGCAGTTACATCGAAGTAAAAACAATAGAAATAATAAGTTATTAAGGATAGATATAATAGCGACGCAGTGAGAATAAAAAAGAAATAAAATTGCTAATAGCGCAGGGTTAGGTATGTGAATTTATTGCCTCTGGTTTGTAGTAAACCCTCTAGTTGTCAGTTCAGGGCCTTGTCTAGTGTAGGATCACTGTGAAGCGGTGCCCGCGTCCCCACCTTTCAATACGGCATTCTTGCAATCGGCTTGACTGTCAGCAATTGGGGTTTTTGGAAAGCAGAAAGTTGCCACCTCGTTTTGCATGGTCTGTACCAGACTATGCAAAAAGCTTCCACCATACCTTTGAACACACTGGCGGGCTCTCATCGGCGCGCCTATGCACGTTCCTTTTTGCCTTGTGTCCGTATCCAGCGTGGTACTGATGCGACTCTTTACCATTATCCACGAGATAGAGTAGTCACTAACAGTTACAACTGGTTCTTAGCCGGCTCCGAAAAATATCTTGCTAGAAACAAACGCAGTCACAACCCGTGTACTTAGATTAAGATGCACGTTGAAGAACCCTGGGTGGTCGAAATATCTGGAGCCCTCCACTACGGCGCCTCTGACAACCACATCTTGGCTTTGCGACGTAAAATACGAACCTATATTATCCGCAATCACTTTGCGAAAGCATGACATGACTAAAACCGAACTTACCGTTTCTGTAATTCGAAACACTAGTATAATAAGCATTGGCGTTTAACGTCCGAGAGCCATGATGTGATTATGAGGGGTGCCGCAGTCGACGGCTGCGGAAATATTGGCTACCTCATTACGTGCGCCAAAATATAAGCACACATGGCTCAAGCGTTTCGGCATCCATCGAAAATGCGGCCGGGATTCGATGCCGTGATCTTCGGGTGAGCAGTCAAGCACCACAACCACTATAGACTATCGTGGCAGGTGTTTTCGAAACTTTAGAGAGGCAGAACCATGCACCCTATAAAGCCATGTTTCCAAAATTTTTCAAGGGTGGTGAGCTCGATTCTGCAAAAGATGGCCGCCTCATATTATTTTCTTTTTCGCGTTGTCAATCAGCGGTAAATCGACTGCAATACCATTGGCAGTTCATGAACGTGTTTAGAAAAGCGCCATAACGTAATGTCAAGCTTTCTTCGTTCCCAAGTAGCGTGATTAGGCCTTCGAACGGCAAAGCGTAAGAATGGACTTCATTTATAATTGGGTCTGCCAAAAACGCACGTACGCGCTCGCCCATTGAAAACAAATGGCGCGTGCGTATAGCGCATTTCAAAGGTAAGGAATGAAAACCTAATGTTCCTCGAAGGTCGGTATACCCATTCTTATATTTAAAGAAAACATTCTCAATATTGCAAAAATCGCGTCGAATGTTGAATTTCTCTGTACGATAGACATTGCGATGCACGGGAAATAACTTTTTGTACGTTGAAAGCTATCATACATATATTTTGAAGGTTTCCTGGCACTTGTGAACCCTTTACATGTGTTATTCTACATTAGCTATTTTATGGCGCTCCTTCGACGTTTATTGGATGAGCCGGGCCAAATCGAATATTGCTAATTTTTAGTCCGAGTACGTCTGGTTGAGAAAAAGTTAGGCGAGTCTGTGAGTCCGCGAGTGAGTCCGCTTTAGGAGAATTTTGGTGAGTCTGAGTCCGAGTGAGTCCGGCTGACAAATATTTTGGTCAGTGAGTCCGGCTGAGTTATATTTTCGTTATATTTTCGTGTGTCTGAGTCTGAGTGAGTAGGGCTGAGTAATATTTTCGTGAGTCTGAGTCCGAGTGAGTCCGGCTGAGTTAAATTTTGGTGAGTCTGAGTCCGAGTGAGTCCGGCTGAGTTATATTTTGGTGAGTCTGAGTCCGAGTGAGTCCGCTTGAGGAAAATTTTGGTGAGTCTGAGTCCGAGTGAGTCAGGTTGACGAAAATATTCATGAGTCTGAGTCCGAGTGAGTCCGTTTGAGGAAAAGTTTAGTGAGTCTGAGTCCGAGTGAGTCTGGATGACGAAAACACCGGTGAGTCTGAGTCCGAGTGAGTTTGGTTGAAGAGAAATTTCGTGAGTCTGAGTCCGAGTGAGTCTGCTTCAGCAAAATTTTGGTGAGTCTGAGTCCGAGTGAGTCCTAAGCGAAAAATATATTTGTTGAGTGAGTCTGAGTGAGCTCCATTTATTTTGCCGACCTATGCCAGGAGGTCCATTCCGATCTGCTGGAATGGTCTCCGAGGAGGCTCGATCAGCTGAAGGAAGCCTGCTGGTCCTGTTGGCGGTGTATTCCGTCGCTGACAATCTCGGAACGTGCTTACGTAGCGAGCGACATCGACGGCAAGGCGCGGCCAGTAGTACTTTTCCTGTACTCTTGCGAGCGTGCGGGAAAGTCCGAGGTGTCCAGCCGTCGGGTCGTCATGTAGGGCCTGGAGGACGTCTGGTCGCAATGCTGAAGGCACTAAGAGAAGGTAGTTCGTTCGAAGTGGTGAGGAACTCTTCTTTGTAAGAAAGCCGTTTCGCAAGAGAAACGACGAGTCCCAATTTGCACCCGCTACGCCAAGAATAACGACCTTAATTTTCTAAGGTGTCGGGTTCGGGAGCCTCCTAGTAATCCTAGGGAGTGCTGTAGAAATATATTTCGTCTCGAATGAGATAAACTTGCAATTTTATGAATGAATTCAAGCATAAACAAAGCGTGTTTGTGTGTAAGTGTTCTTTGCAGGTGCCGGATAAGTTTCAATGATTTTCTGCTTATTATCAATATTTTGTCGAATCAGCCCTTGCGTACAATGAAAGTGTCAGAGCTGAGCATTTTAGGGGCCCGTCTGTCCGGGATGTCGTAAACTGTCTAATGCTGTCATCGTATGCTGTCGCAGCTTGGCGTAACGCAGGCAAAACCAGACGTATCACAGCCATCTGTAGAATATTGAGAGCGCGCGCCAAAGAGAAATATTCTTCCTCTTTTTATTAGAGCGGCTTGATGATGATAAGTGCGGATCATTTTAGGGGCCCGGGCTGTCGTATGCTGCGGTCACTTGGCGCAATGCAGGAAAAACCACGTATAAAAATAGAAAAAAAAGAGGAACAGAGCGAGAAATAGAAAAAGACAGAAAGAGAAAAAGAGAAAGAGCAAGCAAGAGAATGAAATAGATCAATAGAGAGAGGATGAATAAATAAAAATAAAGAAAGAAAAACGTCATAAAAAGCAGAAAATAGAAAAAGAAAGAAAAAACCTAAAAGAAGCAAAAGAAGGCTGGCCAGCAACGCACTTTCTTTAGGCTTGGCACCGTTAGTCCGAAGCTGCTTTAATTTTTCAGGGCGCAGCTCTTAGGCGCCCGTTCCTGCGTTGAGCGGCTTCGGCGTCTTTGTAACAGCCTGAGAGAACGAGGACGAAAGAGAGACTGCTCCAAGGAAGAAGAAGAAGAACAAAACTTTATTTTGAGGGAAGGGGTAGAAAAGGGGGTTTTCAGGAGCATGTTGGTTGGGGCCCCATGTCCAGGGCCCCACTGTCTTGCGCCGCTCGCCTAACTTGACTCAGAAGTGCTAATTGTACATCTGGGTCCGAGCTCGAAAGTTGTGCCGCCCACTGCTCCGAACTTCCAACAATGTTGTTGCCTAAAAATGAGTTCAAACTCTCTGGCTTTCGCTCACACTCCCAAGAGATGCGATATAAAGCTGGCAAACCGCCGCACCACGGACAAGCGTTATGGTACAACGTAAGATATATTTTGCTGAGCCACGATCAATTTGAAGACTCACGTCTGCACCTTGCGGAGATCCGTAGCGTCTTCCCCTTCAAGCGATTTATGGGGGGGGCACTATGTTTTTGTCGTATGCTCCGCTGGTAAGCGAGAATGTCTTTTGGGGCCATTAAACGGGGTTCATTCCCTTCCAGGCCGCAGGGCACCAAATTAGCCGGTGTCTGTTGCTTAAGTTAGGTCCAATCAGTTTAATTATTTTTGGGGTAAGCGTCCGTTCATATAAAGTCGGCACGCTTCTTGGGAGTCTGAGATTATGATTGATTGTTCTTCCTCTCTATGTTCTTGCTCTCTAATGGCCAAGGCTATGGCAAAGGACTCCGCCTTGGCAAATTGAGGAATTGCATAGAGAGGCACTAGTGACCGTCTTCAAATCCCAGTCAACTGCTGTTGCTACGCATTTCGCCCCGTTCTATCTGGCCGCGTCAACGTATATGACGTTTGTCTTTGCTGTTAATTGTTGCTTAAGCCACTTGACTCGTTCTTCTCTTCTTCTTGTGTTTTCCTCTGTAATCATATTTTTCGGAAAAAGCGCAACCGAAATCATGCGACGGATGGTTTCTGGCACGCCTACCAGTTCCTCGTCTAAGTGTTGGGGGTATGGTGGTATACCTAGCCGTGTCAGGATCTCTCCGCCAGACCGTGTTTTGCTTAGACGGCTTCTTTGGAAGATGAGAACTGCCGCCTTTAGCTCGGCGTACGTATTGTGCACGCCGAGCTCAAGTAATTTACTGGCTGGCGTATTTACAGGTAGTCCCAAGGCCGCTTTATAAGCAATTCGGATAATGGAGTCGACCTGCCCTTCTTAGCTTTTGTTTAGCGTGTGGAAAGGCAGGCCGTATGCTATCCTGCTCATTACTAGCGCCTGTACCAGTCGTAACTTGTCTTTTCCTTCATACCTTTCCGGTGAAATGATATCCTCTGGACCATCCTCGCAATCTGTTTTGTTGTGGTTTTCAATGTAGTGATGGTGTGGCTTGCTCTACCATTGCTTTGAATCCAGAATCCCAGGATTCATGCTATGCTAACCGCCCGAATGTTATTCCCTTCCACTTGAATTTCTCCGCTCCCATTACTTTTAAATCCTTTGTCGTGTATTCGGATAATTTCTGATCTCCGGGGCGCAGTGAAGTCCACTGACACTGGAAAATTTTTCTACAGCTTTGGCGGCTTGCTGTAGAGTTTCCTCTTTCGCTGCCAAAGATCCTCGCATGGCCCAAAGAGTAATTTCGTCCACGTACAAGGTGTACCCAAGTCGCGGAACCTCCTCCAGAACACGGGCGAGTCTTCGCATTGCAATATTAAACAGCAAGGGGGGGAAATGATCGCCCCTTGGGGGGGTGCCCTTGTCGGGCATCTGAAATGTTTGGGATTTGGCTTGGCCAATACTTATTGTAGCCATCCTTCCGGGGAGGAAGGCCTTTATATAATTGAATAATCTTTCGCCCCATCCAATTTCATTCAGTTCAGAGAGGATGGCGTCGTGAGAGATGTTGTCGAAAGCTCCTTTTAAATCTAGTGCTAAGATTAGGTGTTCTCTGCCTTTAGGAATTCCCTTGAGCACCTCTTCCTGTAGGAGGAGGAAGGCGTCCTGCGTAGACAGACCGCAGCGGAAACCCAGCATTGTGGCAGGGAAGAGGTTATCTTCTTCAATGTAATTTTGTAACCTTGTTTGCACAACCCGTTCAAAGAGCTTCCCCATGCACGATGTTAGCGGTATGGGTCTCAATGCATCTAGGGTAGGCTGTTTTCCGGGTTTGGGTATAGTAATTATATTTGCTTCTTTGCATTCATCGGGTACTATCCCTTTGTTCCAGTAATGTTCATTGAAATGGTTAGTGATACCTTGTATTACGCTGTCGCTCAGATTTCAAATCATTGCGTTGGTTATCCGGTCTGCCCCCGGGGCTGAGTTTCGCTTAGCTGCCTGAGCTGCTGCGAATACGTAGCTTTTTTCCATGAGAGCCAGTGAGCCGCTGTGTCAGCTTCTGCAATGTCTCGTGCCTGCTCGCGCTGCTTGTGACAGCGCAAGGCATGCCTTTCGCGCACGGGCACGAGGAAGTGGGTTTACCTGCGAAGCTTGGGAGAAGAAGACGTGCGTTGGTCGAAGGGACACTTCGTGAGAGTACGCTTTAGCGGACTCTGGCATTTTGCATTTTGTCTGTGAGCATGGGCCCCCAGCTCAACGTCTGCTAAACCGAAGTTATTAAAGCTAGCCGCTATTAGTTTAAAAAATAATCAGTAGGTGAAACACAATTGTAATTGAAGGAGACGTAGGCCTGGCGGTCCTAATGTACGAAAAATGAGCTCCAATGAGCACGTATATGTGTCTTGCATTAAATCGACTTTTTCGACGCCGCATGCAAGAAAGTTTGGCTCTGTCTTTCGCACAGGTGTGTAGATTTTAGCAAAGTATGCACTACGTTTGTGTAAGGCGACACTCGTACGTGCGTAGGTGGGCACTTTGTTGATGCCCTGGTGATAATGATGGTGGTGATGAGCCTTTTGTAACGGGTCAGAAGCGTTACGCCATTCACTCGTGACGCAATTCACATGGTGTGACTAAGATTCTACGCTCCTGCCAAAGGAGTATTAGTCCGTAAACATGAATCCTCGCTCTGACATGGTACGTGAATACGGTCATGGCCTCCTCTATACTTTCTGTGCCTGCCAAGAGAGCCGAGCGCGACCGTCGGCGGTCCGCCCCCCCTCTTCCTAGAATTGCGCCGCCCGCTGCCGTATGGTGGCGCCAGTCACGTAGAGTCGCCGTCATCGCCGTGCCGAGCGCAGCCGAACGATCCGGCGCGCTGTTGCCGCAACGATAGGTTGGCTTCTTGCGCGTTGCGATCACGCACGTTGCTGTTACTGTCACTAGCCTTTATTTACTGTCTGCAGCCTTTAGTTAACCAGCACTTAGTTTGGGAAGTCAGTGTGACGTGGAGGTGTCGCTTCACGCTACAAAGCGCAGCAATCGATGAGATAGCTTTTCGTGTTTCCGAGTGTAAATAGATCACGCATGAACACGAAGGAGGCATTCACTATAATACTTCGTTGTTTTGAGTAAGCTTATGTTGTAGTCTTAATCGAAGCTGTTTGTGTGAACCGGAACACTGACCATGCATGGTGTAGGCGTTACATGCAAGTTGCATATTTTGCACCAGTGAGTGCTATTTTTAAGCCAAATTGGCTATGTTTTTGATCAAAGGTGCTCTATCTCGACTAGTATGTAAGTTATCTGGTTTTACGACTGTCTGATTTGGCCTGAATCGCCAACTGTCGGCCCAGGCATATAATCCGCATGGCTGTTACTTTCTGGACTATTTTTGTCCAGAATTTTGTGGCCTACTGCTGCGTACCACGCACGCTGCCAGTCGTATTCAAATAGCAAGCTTCCTGGCATCTTGTTCCATGAAATTTCCGTGGACCAAACACTGCGGCAGCAGTGGATAAAATCCATACGGAAAAACGACTGGAAGCCAAACACAAACTCCAATTACTCGAGAGAGTGCAGTGGGCATTTTAAAGAGACATGATTCATAGGTGGCAAGCGGCGCCGCATCAGAAAATGTGGTGTGCTGTCTGTGTTCCCCGAATATCCAGCGTCTGTCTAACCAGCCACTGCAACAGCTGGCACGAAATCAAGGTAGGGGCGAGCTAATATACACCGTTCTGACCAGCTCGTCTATGTCTTTGACATATTCCTCCTATTCGTGGAAACTGTTCTCAAAAAAGGAGCCAAGACTGGAGAAGCCACTGAACTCTTCAACAAGCAGGTGTACCTGCGATTGTTGCTTCTGGCCTCCTTACCTGTCCCCAAAGTGACCGGCTGTACCACCAGGACCTAGCCCAGCTTATCTGCTTCAAGTTTATCTGGCCAATACTTGTACACTAGGCATCAGCAGCCACCGACAAAATTGACATTTACGAGTCATTCTCGCAAAAGACTCTGAACCGAAAGTATGCTAAGCTGTAAAAGTTAGTTTCCGTATATATTGTCATATTTTGTGTCTAAGAATAAAATGCTGGCGTGTCCTTCAGGTGCCACTGAATTTATTGCCTAGACCTGTGCTTTGCCTACCAACTTGTGCATACTTTTTACTTGACATGTCTCCTCTATCCCTTTCATTTGTTTTATTTATATGCCACACTCCTCCAAAGGAAAAAAAAATACGTATATACATCACGAAATATATCCTAGGCTTCTCGTGCAATATAATAAATAAAAGGACATCTCTGCTGTCTACAACAGCACATCCATTTCTGCTGACGCATACCGCGGCCCCACTCCTGCATCTTTTGTAAGATCATGGGAATCATAAATGGAAAGTGAATTCCGCTCAGTGCTCACCACAGGGTGTGGGTGCGTTTCCCAGCCACACAAGTCGTGTTCCACAAATACCACTCATATGTCGTGAATCGCTGTGGGCCTTTGAAGAATGGCTGTTCCTAATGTCTGAAGGCGCAAAACCAACGAGTGCGGCGTATCGGCGCGATAACGGCCACGACAGCGCTTTGTCTTCTCGACGCTCCAACGGCATCGGCGGCTTCGGCACCCAACGTGAGTGGCGCCACCACGAAGGCGAGTGGCGACTCTCCGCAACTCCAGCGACGGCGCGCTCCTATTGTTCTCCCGACGACGTAGCAGGCACAGAAAGTATAGAGGAGGCTATGATACGGTCTATTGCCAAGGCGATTTCAAGCACTCGCGTAGCTTTGTGGGAGAACACTTGACAGCCACGTAGAACGCCTGGGTTATACTACGGCTCGAGCCCTCTTCTCGAAGGTCATGCTTGGGGGATCACGTGAGTTTCTGTACCGTAGGCCACTTTTTGCAGTAGACTCCTTAACATTCCCCCTCTTTCGTTCATTCACAGCGACGGTCTCGCTTCGTCAGACTTGATGGTTTCATGTAGTATGCGATGAATGGTCACATTTCCGCTCGTTAAAAGATCTCCAGCTACGCGACACCAGTTGGCAAAAAAAAAGAATTATTCTACGTTCACCCTCATGGCTTCGAAAGGCGCTAACACTCTCAGATTCGCATGCACATAAATACCATTTAAAGTGGGCGAGAAGGCGATCGCCCTTATAGCTCAATTGGTAGAGCATCGGGCGCGTTATTCGAAGGTTGCAGCTTTGGTCCCTCCCGGGTGCAAGTTGTCTTTTGGTCATCATCATCATCATCATAAACGTTCACGAGGCCGCTTGTTAACGGCCGATTCAACACTTTCAATACCATCGCTCATTATCCCCATTATTAACGCGCTAATCATGTTCAACGCTTTAATCATCGCAATCATTATCACCAATCAAGGCATGGTTGCTTGCTCACAGCTCTAATTAAACATGGTCATCATCATCTTTATCATCGTTGATCATTACCAATGCGTTCATAGTTACGTCCAGACAGAATGCTTTCATCACCATCAGCAGCATTGTTCAGGAGGCCTTTTCTTGTTGATGGCTCTGCTTCAACGCGCTAATTATCGCTGCCCTCCAAATCGGAATACTCGCTTCCGCTAGTGAGCTCAAGAAATATGGCATGTATATCCCCATCACTTATTCCAGGTCCCGAAAAAAGCCAAGAAACTCTAAACATAACTTGACAAAGGTGTATGTAGCTCTATCACAGATGATCTTTTCGGCAGAGCCGCACGGCAGCGAAGCGGGTCCTACTACCAGGCGGCGTTTTATCAGCTTCTCACACGAACTTAGTATACATGTCGTCCACAAACGTGGACATCGCAACGACAACTCAACTAACAAAACTTTGGTCGCTCACAATGCAACAAAAGCAACACGAAAATAAGATAAAGGCTTCTTTGCTCGAATAAAGACGAATAATGTAAATACTTTTATGAATTCAGAGTGAACTTAGAAAAAAAAATAGGCATACACCTCTACAGTCAACTTGAGAAGAACGGCCATTCTTCTTTGCGCTTTTACGGCTTTTCCTTCACTGAATCTAACGCATATAGATGTTTTTATGAAATGCTGAAGTAATGCCCACATTTCAAACAAATTTCGAAGGCAATGCATTGTGTAGCGTGACCCCCTACACCGATATGTTTTATCGACATATATGACGCTGGGATACAAAGGGTTGAACTGCAAAGCTCTTCATCCTTTTGTGTCGCAGCGTTCATATAATGTTCATATTTATATAAACGAGAACGGGTGTGGCTCTGTCGTAGTAGGGCAGAAAACACAGCAGGTGGTGTAAATTTACAAGCGTACGTAAGACAGCTTCAAGTGTTTCTTGTGGGCAGCGCAGTCCTCCCTTCGAGGTTTTATTATGGGCCTTAAGTGTAGTGCCAAACCTTTCAAGGCTACTGGAAATTGCGAGGAACACGCGTATCTCGCACCCACGTCAGACTCGTGAGTACTTCGAACACTGTTGTAAATTGAGTTTCTCTTGAGTGGCGTCTCTGCTTCGCCACTCAGCAGAAACTGCCAGCTTTTACAGTGAAACTGCGACTGGAACGTTGGTCGGAATTATTTGTATCATATTCTTCTTCCTTCATCACGAAAAAACTAAAACAAAAAAGAAACATTGGCGCTGTGTACCTGTTTGTTAGCAAACCTGACCAGAGAAAATAGAAATAAGGTGGAGAGAAACGGAGAACAGGAAGAGAATGCGCGAAACCTTCTGATGCAAATCCCGCACTCCGGTTCATTATAATATCACGCAGCTAAACAACAAACTGCACCTGCATGGTACCAGAACACTGCCTTTCTTTCGGCGTTTGTGATTCGTTCTCGCGGTTTGTTTGGTGTCTTATGAGTAAAGAGCATGGTCTCCCCGACAAGCCTGTGGAGCACACATGAGAAAACGACTCGACACGTCCTTTTTATCGCCGGAGCCAAAACACAACTAACTTTTTCTTTATTTTCTGCGCCCCTTGCGCCAGCATTGCTGCCGCACCGCACGAGATCACGCCCGACCTCTTCTTCCTTCGCCGCGCAATCCCGTCGATGTCGCTGGCGCTACATAGCTCCTCCCCCTAGAGAGCAGCATGGTCTGCGAACGAGATCAGCACTGCCAGGTAACTCTGCGGGTTGAAGTAGTGTCCGCACCAACGGGAACGCAGACATGTGGGACTGGATTGAGCCACGCCACTGTGGGAGTCGTCTCACAGTAGGCTGGCTTCAGGCGCTCCAGTGCGATGGTGTCAGGTTTGCCGTGAACATCCACGATATATGTCGACTCGCGTTTCTCCAGTACCGGAAAGGGCCCGAGGGTAGTGTGGATGGAGAGCAGGTCGAATAGGTCCAAAGAGCACGAAAACGTGCGTTGCATTGGTCAGGTCGGATGTGATGTACGGTGTGCGTTCTGGCAGAGGACGTTTCGGACAGGATTTAAGACCCCGGAAGAGCTCCCGAAGAAGGTGTACATATTCGTGAGTAGACAGAGCTGCCGAGGGTGGTTCTGGGGAGCAGAAGTCGCTGGGCAGATGTAGCGGAGTACCGTAGACGAGCTCCGCGCTCGAGCACCAGAAGTCCGATTTCAAGGCGCACCGGATACCCAGAAGTACCAGAGGCAGACGCTGAACCCATTGCGATGGCGTGCCATGGGCAGTCAGTGCCGCCTTGAGTTGTCGATGGAAGCGTTCCACGAGGCCATTGGTCTGGGGATGATAGGCGGCCGTGCGAAGACGATGCGTGCCAAGCAAACGCAGGAGTTCGTGAAAGAGGGCAGACTCGAATTGCTGTCCTCTGTCAATCACTATCTTGGTAGGGCATCCGAAACGCGCAACCCATGTTGTGACAAATGCTGCCGCGACCGTTGCTGCAGAGCTGTCTGGAAGTGGAGTCGCTTCTGGCCAACGCGTAAATCTGTCGACAGCTGCGAGCAGGTAGCGAAATCCATCACACCGGTGGGAGTGGTCCGACAATGTCGATATGGACAATGTCGAAACGATGGTCAGGCTGCAGAAACTGGCGCGTTGGGGGAACAGGGTACCTGTGGACTTTGGCACGTTGGCAGGGTGTACATGCACGTACCCAGTCGCGTACATCTGCGTTCATCCGGGGCCATACGTAGCGTGATGAAACAAGGCGTTGCGAGGCACGAACGCCGGGGATGAGCGAGCTGGTGTAGCGCTTCGGAAAGCTGCTTGCGTAGCGTGCTAGGTACAAAGGGTCTGGGTGTGCCTGTCGAAGTGTCGCAGACAAGATTGGCGCCATCAAGCAGCAGATCGTCCAATCGAAGTGCTGTTTTAGATGAGCGCAGTTTTATGAGCTCGGGATCATTAGCTTGAATTTTATGTAATGAGGGACACGTGCACGGAATGAACGCCCAGCCATGACGACATGATTGGCCCGCGCCACTGATTAACATCATGACAAACAGTGTTCAACAGTGTAACTATTGTACATTTCTCTCACGTCATTCCAATGTGCCCTATCGCATGCACTTGAACACGTACAGGGTTGGCGTTCAGTGGAGTTGATAAGGAGCCAGAACTCAAGCCAGATGTACCCAAGGTAGCCATGTAATTCGATATTATCGCCTAATTTAAAGCCAAATAGAACAGAAATGGTATTATCAGCAGAGTCCTTAGTGTTGATTTATAAGTTATAAAATGCCGAATAAGCAAGACCACAGAAATAAAATTAAGACAGCTTCGCACTAGTGGTGTGAAGCCTGAAGGAAGCGCGCTGCTGGGGGCCTTCTTTGTTTCTCTTCGATTTTCTGTTTCTTTGCCCCTCTCTTTGTTTTGGTAGTTTTCATTTTTTTTGTCTTTCTTGTTCTCTTTATTTCTATTTATTTTTATTTTTCTTCCTATATTGCCCCTTTCATTCCCTCTCTTTCTATTTGTCAGTTGCTTCCTCTTTTATTGCGATAGCAATTATGTGGACACTCTCGGCTGATTTTTGCCGTCGCCGTCTGTCGACGCCGTCATGTCCCGGATATGTATATTTATGTGTATATATAAAAAAGTCATAAAGAAAAATAAATCATTAGAAAAAAATTCCCAACCACCTAAACGGGATTCGAACC
>JALIZH010032397.1:0-16005 GCA_030522465.1 Rhipicephalus appendiculatus
CAGTTTTCGTTAGTGAGTCCTTCGAGAGATGGAAGCGTTGCGAAATGAGTGTTTTAAGAACCGCCGTTGTTAAGCTTGCGAAGACGGCGCAAGACAGGCTCAACTTGTCCTCGCCGCCACGTTTTTTAGTAATAGTGCTGCGTCATGGTGAAGTTGAGCTTGTAGGAAACGGGTTGATGGATCGTAAACCTTTACGGAAAAGGAATGTATTATACTGCGTGCTCGTTCATTTATTCTTATTGACATCTGACTACAGTTGGCTGGTTTTTTCTTAGCATTTTATGTGATTATTGCGAGTGCGTCCCCGCACTTGTGGTCAGTTCTTGCTCGTAACTCTGAAAAGTTTCTTCGAATTGATTTTTTTGCGTTAGTAATAATGTGCCCATGCTACTCTATATTAAAAGAAACCCATTTTATCTAGGCAGGGTATTTTTATTTTGCTAGATTTTCTCTTGTTTCCACGTTTCGGAAGGCTTTACGGAGGTTTATTGTTGACAGTCTTCCCTGCCATTTTAAAGACTGTAACCCGAGGATTTTATCAATATTCTTGCCTCTCTAAATATATTTCATACCGTTTGAAATGCAAATTTCGTTATAACGTTGCACGTGGCCATAGGTACAGGACAGAACTAACGAAGCAGGGCTCAATGTAGTCAAACTTTACGTAAAATAATTAAATCGGGTGTCGGTAACGTGCCATATGTTACGGTGGTGAACATTTTACGTAGATTACGGTGATCTGTCAGGCGCATTTTTTCCGCTTTTTCTGTACTATAACGGCAGGTTTAATGATGAGCTTTCCATTGAATTAGTTGGGTGTGTTAATCGAGCAGGATTACCTTTATCGCTAAGGCACCACTAAGAAAAGCCGGCGACACACCACCACCGCAACTTGTCTGGGATAAGCTACTGAATGCACTGCGCATGTATTATCAAATGACGGCTTTACGTCCCAAAACCACGATATGATTATGAGAGACGCCGTAGCGGAGTCCTCCGGAAATTTCGACCGTCGCGTGTTCTTTAACGTGCACTGACATCGCACAGTACACGGGCCTCTGCCATTCTGCCCCCGTCGAAGTGCTACCGCCGTTGCAGTGGTTATGGTGCTCAGCAGCTGAGCACCATAACCACTGCTTTACCACGGCCGCCCATGCATAATCTGGCAACCACGTGAATTTCATGCGCAAAAAAGATGTGCAGATACATGGAAAAATTAAATCGACCTAATTGAAGCATTCTTTCCGCTACCTAATTCAAGCGTTCGTTGCACTCACATGTTTTCGCACATTTTACTCCTCAAGAGGCATGCCTTAACTACAGTCTCTCCACGAACAGGTATACGCTATGAATCAATCATTTCGCGCATTCCTGAGCGTAACGCCTGAATTCCTTGGAAGATTTCCGGAATTCAGTACAGACGATAGTGGTAGAGCCAGCTCGTTGTGATCCAGTGTAAGAACATCAGTGAAAGGAGATCAAAGGCGGGTGCCGACGCCGAAGCTCGTTGCTTCAACAAGCATCCTTCATACATGCCGACGGTGCCTCAAACGAGGCACATTTATTGGTTCAGGCGCGGTGGGACATTCCACATTCGGCGTTCCCGCACCTCCCGGTCTTGTTCACTGGTAAGCCGCCTCATCCACTCAATACAGACCGACGAGCAGCAATCTCGAATACCGCTGCTTGCGTGTAGTGACCGTGCACGATCTTCCTGCCCGGTGTTTTGATGCGATTCCTTTATTTCCTTTTTTGACGCACTAGAGGCTTCACTAGGTCACCGAGGAACACTTATTGCGCCGAATGCACAGGAAACAGGGCATGCTTTCGCTTATTATTCCGGAAGCCTTTGGGAACTGTTTGATTAGTGGGTACCCCAGTTAGGTTAGTGAGCGAGATATTACGCAAGGAAGTATACTTTTAAGATTATGCGACACTTATTCACCTTTCAGAGCGTTAAAAGAAGATGTTGTAACATTACGAAAGGCGTGTACAGATTATAGAGAATGTACACAGGTATTGCTGGGTGATATGAGCTCTGTCATATAGGAAAGTTAAGATACTCTGAATTTGTGATGTACGCACTTTATCTCTGCTCGCTGAATCTTAATTGGAGACATTTATAAGGCGTCATCGCAGAATATTGCGATCTATTTGCCTCTTCTTGCTGTCTTTGCAGGGCCCGAATCAACCCAGTGAATCACCACAAGAACTATGCAGGAGGTACTTTTTTTTTCTTGCGATAGATTTAATGTTAACCAAATACAAGATCTGTCCCTTGCCGTTCTTGCATACAGAATATGCGTGACTATAGGCGGACATTAACTGCAAGAAAAACTGCGCAAATATACTTGCTTCTAATTGGCACACTTCGACACAACTTCTGGTAATTCTCGTTACTCGAGTGATGCTACGAAGTCGTGAACAAAAAAAACACGCATATCCACGGAGTGAATGATGATAAGTGGGCGAAGCTCCGGAGGTTCATCGGTAAAAACCGTGACTCTTCCGTGAATTTCACCCGGTACATCATGAAAGACGTGACAAACACTGTATATATACAACGAAATGATTTTATTGTTCGTAAATGGTAGCTAGACGTGGCTTTCGTTCACCCTTCATTATAACTGCTTTATGGTCGGTAAAGTGAAGGGATAGGGGGTTCTTGGATGGGCCGTAGTGCGAAGTTTGCAAAGACGAGATCGATGCAGGTTCCTCGGATGGTTGTGGGTTGCATGAGGTCGAACGATATGCACCTGGGACCATATCGAGATGAGATCGATGCAGGTTCCTCGGATGGTTGTGGGTTGCATGTGGCCGATCACTAGATGGCACCGCAGCGCCATCTAGTGATCATTCTGAGACCTAGAGGTGGCTACTACGACGACTACGACGACGGACGCCGGACTAGCCTACGCCCTAAGGAGCTTCGCCCCTAAAAAACCCTAGAACGAGCCACAAACTTTACAAAGGCTCGCTCACAATTCAGAACCGGCAGTCTGTTGCAAGAGTAAGTACTTTATCTCTTATGGTGTCTGGAGGAAAGTAAAACTTCCTGATTTCTGTGTAAAGTACGTCGTTCGGCTAACCACTGATCTCAGACTGTCTGACAAGAGTTAGGCTGTGCTGTTAGAGCGTCGTGAAGCAGCGAAAAAAGGTGCATCTGAGTGGTGAGATCGACTAATTGAGCACGTAAATGAGCAGTACATCACGAAATTGGGATGATGTAATCACTGTCGTTGGTGGGCTTCATTATGGACAGCTTACCTTTCCCCATAATAGAATACATAGTACTTAGTATTGTCAAAAATGTTTCTAAGCCCATCGTGTGTGCATGTTTTCTAGAGCAACGGTCTCAAGCTCGTCTCAGCTATCGGGCCGCGGTCGTCACGTAATTTACGCAGTCCCACAACACAAGCACCGAATTGGAAGACGCTTGAGCGTCGCCTTCAAGAGCAGATCGCGGTAGCGTGATCGGGCCTCGTGTGCATCGCCTACTCAAATGATAGCCTGTTTCAGTAATCGGTGAATGACTGAACCGGGTCGTAAAGAAACGAATGGCTGTGCGCGTAACCTTGGTCATTTCAAAGTATCATTGAATGCCTACTGCAAGCATGGTTGTTAAGTGCCCATTATGCCGGGATTATTCCTTTTGCGACTCATCGAAGCGGCCACTACGCGTTCGTAGGGCAACACGCGAACCTACGCAGGTGTTCACATTGTTGATGGTTCTGCTGCTGCTGATGATGAATATGTCTGAACGCTTTGTAATGGGTGAGCCTTTAAAACACCCCCTCGTTGCTCAATTCACAAGTTTTGACGGCTGGCGCAATTCTACGCTTCTGCCACGCAATATTACACGCCTTAAGGAGGCTCCTTCCACTACATGATATTCATATATATAGTCTTGTTTTCCGAGGCAGTTTCAGGAAACACCATGCCTCTGTGGTAGGACATCTGCCTGCCACGCTGGTGGCCTGCGTTCGATTCTCACTCGGACCCGAAAATTTTGATTATTTATTTTATTTGCATCCTTCTGGATTTCTCGGCCAGGGACAAGATGATGATTTTTGCTCACAATCAACGGCGTGAACGCCGACCGCGAAATTTCTGCGAAAAGAGCTCTTTAACACTCTGGCGTTAATAACTCTGATGGGCGAAATGAGGAGTACGGAGATAGAGAAATCTATCTATCTATCTATCTATCTATCTATCTATCTATCTATCTATCTATCTATCTATCTATCTATCTATCTATCTATCTATCTATCTATCTATCTATCTATCTATCTATCTATCTATCTATCTATCTATCTATCTATCTATCTATCTATCTATCTATCTATATATATATATATATATATAGAGAGAGAGAGAGACAGAAATAAAGATAGAGAAAGACAAAAAGTTTAGGGGAAAAAGTTTGACCGCGAGGTAAGATTCGAAGCCACGTACACACGACCCAAAGGCGAGCGGCTAGCAGATTTCTAATGCGTGGGGTTGGGGACGGGGAGTGATACAATGGAGGACGACAAATGTGAAGGTGAGGAGCAGGGGGGAAAATAAGATGAGGAGACAATAAAGCGTAACATAGAACGAAAGAAACAGTGATAAACAGAGAGAACAAAAGGCACAAAGAAGATGGAGAGAAAGAGAAAATCAATGAAAGAGGCAGAAAAATGTAGAGCGCGAGAGAACGAGATATTAAGACGAAGCGAGAAATACAGACAGAGAGAAAGAAATGAAAGATAGCGAAAGAAAGATAGAAATACTCGGGAAGAGAAAGAAATAGAGAGAGAGAGAGAGATAAAAATAGGGACGTGAGGATAAGGAGGCGGGAACGCCAGAAGCTCCGCTGATACCTCAGTCGCTGCATTACTAGTGCGGAGCTGCGCTACTTTTTACGATGCCGGCTATCAGTTGCAATCAGCTCCACTATGTAATGAATAAACGTAACTAGATGTTTAGATGATTACTTGTGTTTTATACAGCGGAAGCTGTAAAGCAATGTATAGTTGAGGCCTGATAGAGCTTCGGGTACTGGCTGCATATACGCTAGTATTAAGGAGTAATTACTACGGAATTAAAAACAAAATCACTGTAAGTGCACTCGCATGCTGTACTTTTAATTCTTGAGGGACAATTTAGGTGCGAAGCACCTTAGGGTCTCGGCTTGTTGGCGTCTGATGTAGTCAATGTGTCTAGTGTAGTCACGGTCTATCTTGAATGGGTATGCGCCACAAATATTGGGTAAACCCTATTAGCTACTCGCCACAGGTCCAATAAAAATGAAGAATGCAACAGTTCACCCAAAACACAGCCGACGACGTTAGTGGAGGTGAAACAACCTAACCTATATGCCGTAGGGAACTGAAACCGGGCATGTAGGGAAGAAGAAAAAGAAGAATAACCTTAGGGTAAGCTGCATTCCGACGCAGTTTTACGACGACGTTAGTGGAGCGTAAACACCTTCCCTACATGACCGGTTTCACGCTTGGAACCACTGGTGCCTCATCAAAGAAATCTGTCTAAAAACTCGCCATGCTTCGCCTCTCCACAGTTTATTTGCCAGCACTTCTCTTTCTCTCAGAAAGATCATGTCCGGTTTAATTATCGAGTCATAGTCTTTGATGCCGTCATTTTGATAGCACGTCCCTCATAAGTTACTGAGCGAACGCCTTGACGAATTACTCTTGCTTAAACACCGTCCTATTCGTTATCGTACTTATTTAACTTCCTTGCCCATCGCACTGAGGAAAATTCGTAATTAAAAAGGCCTAAAGAAAAGGACTTGGGTAGAAGTCGTGCTCGCTCACTCTCAGAAAATATCCTCCGCCACCTTCAAATAACGTCATTCGAAAGCCGCTAGCCATAATTCCTGCCTGAAAGTTCTTAGTCGCTGAGGCTGCAACACAGAAAAGCATAAACACCAAAAGAAAAAAAGAAGCTTTAAAATACCCTAAGGAAAAGTCTCGAAAGGCGTTGACGAATGAATAGACTTCCGCGGAACAGCTTTCAAAAAGGGCTTGCGACATCCACAAGGAGACAGCTTCGAAATCGGAAGTGACAACCACTGCTCTTGCTCTTTCAACAAGTCGGGCATATGCAATTCACTTCCGGGAAATTGGACCCGCAGTGAATTCAGGCAAGACGCGGCGGCGCAGGCTTGCGTTGACATGCCATTATTTGTGTCACACTAGACTTATATCCGGACATTTCTTTCCGTTCAATACTACGATCTCCTTGCGCAATGTGTGTATGCGAGAGTGAACGTCGAATCAAAGACATACAGCCCCGAAGGTAGACGAAGTTTCTTTCAATACGACTTTCATTTACCCTTTTTTTATTCTCCCAGCACCGTCGTAACACCAGTAACTGGGATGAAATGGTAACTCTAGTTGACATGCTCTATCACGTCGCCTCCGCAGACGAGGTTCGCAAGGACGGTGCATGAAAAGGGCTCAAGTAGCAACAGCTTTCGTTCTTTGTCTGTCTGTTTTAGGATATGTTTTCGACATATGTAACTAGGCTGTGTGATGTTCTCGGCTGCATTTCGACGTATCGGGGTAATTTTAATTTTATTTTGGGGTCTTTCTTCCAGTACTTCTTGTGCAGTGCTCTCCCCAAGGTGCGTAGTCAAGCGATTGTAAAGGTCACGTAAGGAATGAAACGAAAGAGCACTTTAGGAACTTCCCGCAAAGCGTTGCTTATTATCAATCTTAGTCCCTGAAAACTACCAGACGATGATTGTAAATGTTCCGGCATCCCTGTATGTGCATTTTATATAAAGTTAAGGATGTCCCGGCGCAAGGAAAATCACTAATTTCTATGCTCATCATCCAGGCATGAATAACCCAATCTGTTTTACGAGATTCGTAATATATATATCGGTATCTTTGTTTAGTCAGTTTGAGCAAATGCTACCAGCACTGCACGAGTCCTTCGCCAACACAAGTTAACGCTTTACTGATCTATTTGGAGGCATAAGTAGCACTCAAGAGGCTGTGTAATGCTTCATTAATGTCGGCGTCAATAGCGGATGGGATTCGCGAATTACATCACTCTGAACCAGCTCTGCAACAGAAATTAATTCATTGATACAAATTACATTCATCTGTTGTAGCTGTGCCCGCAACGACCTCGTCAATACAGAGAAGCAAATAAACTGATGAGTATTAATACTGAGTGAACAGCTTCTTTCAAGCATGGTCGGCTGTTCTCAGCAAATTTGTTTTTCGCATTCCAACACAGCAGGTATAATATCGTCGTCTACTACTATTTTTGAGCTTGTGCTAGTGGCGGAAATATAACCATTGTCATAGTTAACGCCCTTTTGGCTATGTATAAAATATTTGAAACCTCGGCCTATTGCCGCCGAGTGATAGCCGTCGACGGGAACTAAACATAGGCACACACACACACACAAAAAAAGAAAACTCATGATAAATTTGCAGGAACAAAAATATCTGCATTATATGGACTTGTTCCTCAGAAATTCAGAAACGATCATACGAATGTTTTTTCTGCACAGTAAGCATACTCTTGTACGCAATTGTGAAACACATTAATTATGAAATTTTTGTTTTAGTTTGGTAATCTTGCTTGTCACGTATGCTGGTGCCAACAGTATTCCCAAACATATAAGTAAACATTCCCAGAAAAACAGTACTGCACCCCCACATAGTTGTTTTAACGAAAGAGTGAGCGTTATTGAATTACCGTCGCATCGTCTGCTGCTTCAATTTAACTCGCTTTGTTGGAAATCGAAAGTGACATTGCTCCTCTTGCCCCTTTCCAACCAAATGCTTACAATGTTTCAACTCAGCTTGATGATTACAAGATTGGTTGTACGCACCTCAAAACCCAACACAAGCACCACGGTTTCCAAAATAAAATGGAGGTTCTGTGAGAAACGGTTTCATTATTTTTTTCTACTTGACGAGCATCGCGAGAGTTTCTAGACACCGACCACAAGGCATGCGTTGATGTAGTTGTCCATTTGCTTGCATGATTCAAACGCGAGGAAGTAGCGTGATTGAGAAAGGCATCGCTGAATACTGCTTTGAACACTTGGACGTGTGCAAAGCAGCTTTTGTCGACGCAATCAGACTAGCCGTCCTCCCAGTTTTGCCATGTTGGGTTTGCAATCGCAACACATTGCTATGTACTGGGCTTTCTTTTTGAATGACCAAAGAGGTCTGATTGAAACAGGATGCAGTTCTCGGCAGCACATCATGTAATAATAAGGTTGCCTTTCGATTAGAAGTTGTTTGACAATGCTGATTTCTTTATTAGAGTCTTAAAATATAACGCGCTCACAAATTGACGCCGCTTCCGTTGACGTTGAGATTAATTTTTAGCAACATCTGACGTTTGCGGTGAGACCACGCCAGAATTGCGGCGAGGCTTAAACGATGACGAACTGCAATCTCAGTTGTCATCTTTACTACTACAAAACGGCTGACTCTGACTGTTGTAGTACCACTTACCAGGTGCTCAACTATGCACCGCGACATTCATTACGACACCAAGCTCGAACACGAGACAGGCGAAAGAACATAGTACCGTAATGAACTTAGTACCGAAATAAATAACGTCTTCTAACTTGCTATTCTTGGAACCTTGTTATCCAACGAAAAGAAGACTCCAATTTTATGACCTATTCATATAAAACTGGATGGAACGTTTTGAGATGAGTTCACGTACCGTATTGAAGACGCACCTATGAAAAGCGCACGTGCAAGAAAGTGAGAGCGTTTACCACAAAGGCGTCGCTTTTCTGAACGACACTACCTCTATTTGCGTCCTGTCTGTAGCCGCCGAGAAATGCCTAGGTGTGCAGTTCGTCCACGCCATCTGTACAATTCCCTCGTTTACTCTGAGTACCCAAACGGATAAGTTTAACATACAGCATACCTGAAGCAGACCTGAAGATTTACACAGCCCTATCGCCATAGTAGTCAGAGTGCGGAAATATATAAATGTAGGTCGCAGGTTCAGCGCCTGCCAGCGATAAGTTGTCTTTTCATCACATCTATATCACAATTAAATCAGTAGACTTAAAACAGTACAGTTAACATTCACTCTACCTTCCTTGGCTTCATTATCTCCTGGTTTAATTAAAGTTGCGTCAAAGATCCAAGCCCTCGAAAATTACCTTCCTTTATTGTTGGTAGAGCTATGCAAATTGACTGAAACAAACATTGTGTATTTTTTTAGCAGCATCTTGCATGAAGGAAGCAATTTTCAGAGCCGTGGGTGGACATTGTTAGACGTCATAAAGTTGTACTTGAGTCATGTAGAAAGACTATCTCTGTACAGTTATTTCTAATTACGCAGGCAAGTGGAGCCCGTTTGACTAACGCGAATAAGAACGCTTAGATTATGGCAAAATGAAACCTTTGCCTTTATTGAGACCACTTATTGCCTTATTGAGACCACCTATTATCACCACTTAATGACACTGTCTTATTCTGTTCCGAATGTTCAGTGGAAATGACGCCATCCGTTGACAGAACAGCGGTTAATTATTAATGCTATAGCAAAAACTAGTTTATATCGGGCGACTTCGGTAAGGGATAATGATTTCGAGTAGGCAGTGATAAACACGAAAGCAACACCCCCGCCCCCCCCCTCTCCCCGCGAAGGGTATATGCTGGGAAACTGTGGCATCAGAATGACCTACCACTCGACACGACGAAACAAAGATGGTGAATAACGTTTATTCCACATAGCCACTTTTCGAAGCGAGCATGCGCAGTGAGCATGCTAGCAAAGGTGTTCAGAACTTATTCATTGATCCCATTGTGCTAAATTTGCGGAATGGCGAAGGAAGACTTCTTGCCATCTCTGACACACCTCTAAAAAAAAAAAAGCCACAGTTTCACCGCAACGGTGAAACAATGAATGCGATAGCAACAAATTGTAATGTTATACGAATTGAGGCTGGCAGCTAACTCTTTTGGATCCGATCTCACGCAACTCTAGAAAACGCTGCTTTAAAGGGGCCCTGCAACACTTTTTGAGCATGCTCAGAAAACGCTGCCGATCGGTAGTCCAGACCCTCGAGAACACGCGAGCCAAATATTATAGCGCAGCAAGCGCCGTGGAATTCACAATAAATTCTCAAAGTCAGCCAGAAATTGCTTTCTCTTCTCTCGACAAATGACGTTGCGTACCCAAAAATCACTCGTCACCGACGAGAGATTTTTTTTTGTATCAGCCATTGGCTGATTTGAGCATGGCGCGCTCGGTAGTTACAGAGGCCGCCGCGGGAGGCCGCGACTTGTCCACGCGTGCGCGCGCGATCGCAATGAAAATACGCGTATTCGAACAAAAAAAAGAAAGACAAAAAGCGCTCAAGATCACGAGGCGCACGTGACGTATTTTCTTTCCCCGTGCCATCCCTCCCTGCTTAGCTTCCAGCGCTTTCGACGGGACGAGAGAAGAGAGAATGCAATTGCAGCGTGCGAGAAATCTTTGTAACTCCACTCGTACTGGACGGATTCCAAAAATTTTTGCGGCAATGAATTCGTGAGGCAATAAGCTCCTTTAGTGAATCCATTCCATGGCTACTTGGAAAAGTGTTGCAGGGCCCCTTTAAGAGCATACGGCCGCTCCAGGGACACTGCTCACCACATTCTCTTCGCGTTGAGAGCGCAGCACGTAGAAGGGTACACCGGCCTCCCGCTGTCGGCCGCCGAGAAGGGAGATAATGCGCGCGCCCGCGACGACCGCGCTCGTAAAATCGAAGGTCGCTCGAGGACTCCCCCCCCCCCTTCGCGACTTTTCACGCTCACGAACGACGGGCGGGGCCGGTTATATACAGGGTGTCCCACTTATCACGCAGCATGATTTTAAAAAAGCGGGACGGCGTTACGCGAATCAGGCCTTGTGCATATTATTCCCAGTATACTGTAGTAGCCGCTACTATTTTTTCGTTAATGTGAATTAATTAATTAGTCATAATTAAATTCGTAACTCCAAAAATACTCACCTAATGATCAAAGTGTCAATGAGGCAAGTGTAAGCATGTTGAAATGACATCTATCTGTGCTATTTTTCAACAACGTACTAATTGCGTGCTAACTTTTTCCTTTCGGATTCGATTGTTGCTTCATGCACGGCCTCCGAGGTCGCGCGCCGGCGCACAATCTCGGAGACCATGCATGGAGCAACAATCGAATCCGAAAGGAAAAAAATAGCACGCAATTAGTACGTTGTGGAAAGTAGCACAGATAGATGTCATTTCAACATGCCCACATTTGCCTCATTGACACTTTGATAATTAGGTGAGTATTTTTGGAGTTACGAATTTAATTAGGACTAATTAATTAATTCACATTAAAGAAAAAAAATAGTAGCGGCTACTACAGTGTACTGGGAATAATATGCACAAGGCCTGCTTCGCGTAACGCCGTCCCGCTTTTTTTAAATCATGCTGCGTGATAAGTGGGACACCCTGTATATACATACACATACACGGGGGATGACGGCGGCGGCCAACGGCGGCGGCCAACGGCGACGCCGACGGAAAAACCAGCCGAGAGGGTTCATATAATTGCTATGGCAATAATATTCGCGCTACTAGTCATAATGAGAGCTTCTGTCATAGGCATATCTGTCATTAGCACAGAACATGTCGCGACTTAAAAGAGCCGAGGGCAAATGCAAATATAGATATAGAAATTTTACCTTTGATACTTTACAGCGTTATCCCCCACTGACGACCGAGCAACACAGGACTCAAGAAGTACAAGTAAGTTATACCGCTGTCATAGTAAAAGAAGCATCACAATATCTTGTATATAAGGCGTGTACAAAGCCGCCCTGGAATGAAGTTATGTTGCCCGATTGGGATGGAAGTTTCGCCTATTGCGCAGTTCCCAGTCAAACTGCACTGTTACAATGGTAGCGGTTAAGTGATGGAGTACATACTCTCAATTCGGAAACTGGCACGCTCAGACCATGACTACATGTGCTCCGACTTTCACGAATATTTCGAACTAAGGGAATACAGAAAAGATATACGGGCTTTAAGATAGTTCTGGTGCTCTGACTTTTTACGCGCTCTAATAATATAACAGAGGCATCATGACATTAGGTCCCAACGATGTATTAGTAATAATAATAACAAAAATTGTAGGGGTATTCCGTCCCAAAACCACGATACGATAATGAGGCGCAACGTAGTGAAGGGCTCCGGAAGTTTTGATCATCTGGTGTTCTTTAATATGCACCTAAGTCTTAGTGCATGCACCTCTAGCCGTGAGGCGGCGGTCGCTTTTTGTATGCATCTAAATGCAGCCGCCGCAGCCGGGATTCGAGCCCGCGACCTTTGTGTCAGCAGCCGAGCATAAACCGAAGTATGAAAACGGTACATGAACACCGGACAAGGAATGTGCTATATTCCAGTGAGCTCTATATTGGAACATAGTATGGACGGCTGTAAGCTGAGTATGCACAAAGGTGAATTTTGTTACCTTGTAACAACTCTAAAGCGTCCGCAGTATTGTAAACATCATAATTAAATACCAGATCGGGTGACCCGTATTGATAAAAATAAAGCAAGCATTAGTTCAACAATACAAAACGAAAATCAATATAGCGGTACAAACAAAATATTACATTGTATTAGCTCATGACGGTGAACACAAAAGTCGTAAATCAACAAACAAAACTAATACGCATGCCATTTCATGAATAGGATACCAAATAAAAAAAGAACTGCACCGTAGTTATATTTTTCAAAGTCTTAGTTTGCTAATCTGAAAACGCTTCGGAGTACTCTTCGGTTTCCATTTGGCGGTGGACATTACAACGCAATTATCAAAGAGTATCATTACTCAGTTTTAGTTGGGCATCGCAGCAACTCTTCGGACAGCCTGCCAGCCATTCCCAATAGCAGGCAGCGTCCGCCGAGCTGTTGCGGACGAGCAACTAAAACTGCCTATTATTAACATTTTCTTTTGGTACATTGCTTCTATCTGCACTACACCTCTCAATGTCATTGACTTTCCGGCAAACACAAAAAAAATCCACGCATCTCCACGAAGCGAATCATGACGAGTGGGCGAAGCTCTGGGTATCGTATGGGCGAGTAACCATGCGCTGTCCGAGCGTTGCCCCATATAATGCAAGCTGAGTGACATGAAGGGAGATAAAGTGCCATAATGTCTACGTTGAAGTCGCCGACTAGTGTAAAGGGCTTGTGCTTGTAGGTGTTTTATATTGTTCAGTCACAAATATGATTATTGTTCGTCTATTGAACACCATTCTTTATTCTCGTGCGCACATATGTTTCGACTATAGCAATGGTTTTCTATATAACATGACAGCGGACAGTGAGAGTCGACCAGAAAGCTAGGTCCTAAGGTCCATAATGTGTACGTAGAAGTCACCGACTTGCGTAAAGGGTTGGTGCTTCTAGGTGTTTTATATTGTTTCGTCATAATTATCATTGATATTAGTCTATTGTCAAACCTTTTTTGTGTCTCACATCCAAGAATATCCCTGTGACGGACGCCGCGGACGCGGACGGACAAGGCTCTGCCCTAAGTGCTTGGCCCTTAAATATCGCCGTCGTTGTCACATTCCTTCGGAGATGTCTGCGCTGCGCATTCACACGAACTGTTGACTACATTTCGAGCGTTAACCCTTGCTCGCAGACGTTCACGAAAACGAGCTACATGAGTGACGGCTCACACTAATACCGAGCTAACACAAAATTGGATTCATCGGTCTTGTTTGCAGAAACCGTGAGCAAATGAAACGGTGCGATGAAGTAGAAAATACCCGAACACTTTTTATCACCTGCATTTCTTTCTTTGCAACAATATCGCACATAGGCTTTACGAAACTGCTGCCACTTTGGTCAAAATCGATGCTAGTTGCAGCTCAGCAACGCCACGCTGCAGCCACTGCGCTAGAATGGCGGTCGCGTAAATTTAAAAATAAATAAATAATGAGGTTTTATGAGTGCAGAAATCTGAACAATATTACGAGGCATGCTGTAGCAAGAGAGTGCCGATTTATTTCGACTACTTGGTGTTCTTAAACATGCTCCTAAGTTAAACGTGCGTTCGTACATTGTTCGAGCAGTGAAATGCAGCAGCCGTGGCCTGCAATCAAACCCACGTCCCCTATACTAACAGTGCCACCCATCGGCCGCTAAGCTACCCACCACGGAGTGTAGTATGGCCGCCGGTCAAATCAAACCTTACTTAATCAATCAAATTCATTTCGTCCGTTTCAGCAACAGACAGATGAATGGCGAATAAAAGCTCTGTTTCGACATTTTTATTAGCCGCTCCTAACAAACAAGAACAAAAGCCTAAACCTAAATTTTCCTTCGTCTGTGTGTTTCGGTGTTAGATCGCATTAACTTGAAAGTCAAACATCGCTTCACTTTTGTAGACTTTGAGTACGCGCGCTACAGAGAAAAGTGCACGTATGCTTTGCTTTTGAATATGACCGCAGAACAACGTAACCAAATCGCACCTTTTTCTCAGCATTCGCGCTTTTCATGCCCTCGTGTGCGATGCTTGACTAGATTCTCATTGCCACCCCCGCGCGTGGCAGTCAACTTTCCTTAAAAGCGACATTGATCTGAGCCCACAGAATACACTTTTATTGCGCTGACAGCGCTTACTACCCATGGCGTAAGCGGTAAATTGGTAGGATTCTCTGAATCCCGCAAACTCATCCCCTAACGTGCTGCGCAACGCTTGCAATACAGTCTTGTGATGGCCTGCACAGCTGCTATATTGAGAACTAAAGAACATCGCTCCCTGTTTCAGGGTGAACATGCGTGACCTCGCGGGTATTGTCAACGAACAACCCAGACAATTTACTACCTACGCCGTCGCAACCGACTGCAACCCGATCTGTACACCCAGAGCAACGGCCCCTGCGAGTAGGCGGCTGCAATTCAAGGCAGAACGAGTGAGGCAGAGGCGAATTCCTTAGGAAAACGCGAGTGAGTTGGTGCATGCAAGAGAGCTTTTGCAATTAATTTCTGTCACATCGTACGGCCATAAGTCTATAGTCAGTTGAGATTGGTTGATATTTTGCATGTGTACGCTTCGTACCACCTCCCCCAATCCAAATAAGATAGGAGGAAAGGGCGTGTGCGAAAACGGTGGTGGGAGTGGAGGAGAAAAAGGGGCTGGCGTACCGAATTCGGCGAGTCTAAAGGAGAGAAGGAGCAGTTAGTAAATAAAAAAAATAGAAAAGAAAGTGAGGTTGGTGGCGGGGGTGTTCGTGTCAAAAACGTATACAATGGTATGTAGGTGTTTTTCTTAATCATGGTTGTCAACAGTAAGCACCACCTGACAAAGATAATTCCATGGTAATACGAAAGATGAGGAAATCCTCAAAGAAAGGCTTCATTCGCGCTGGTTTCGTTGTGTATCTGCCAAATCAGACGGATTCAAGAGCCCCTTTTGAAATGTTTGCACCTATTGTCTGGTGTGTATTAAATATCTTAATAACCGGAGAGGGTATGAAACATTCACATACACGTGCTATAAGGTAGGCAGTTGGAGCCTTGAAGAAGACAATAGCGCTTGTCGAAACGTTGGCTTTAGACGCACCCCGTGTTCAAGAATTTTTATCTCTGCAAGCTTCGAACTTCCCCTGAACTTCGGGCTTATGAGGTGGATAGGCGTATCATATATTGTAAAGCACTAGCAAATGCGTGGCACACGTTACGAAACATTATTTCGTCAGTAAATTGTTTCATTGACTGACTTCCTTCACTAATAATTTTTTTCAAGCAGCAGGACCGGTTCACATTTCTTTTTACAAACAAGCGTAAGACCTCATTGGGAGTACGGGCCCTTGAAGTATACAGCAAAGCTACAAACCTATAATTTTCTGTGAAGTGGTGTACTCAATTTTCTTGAAGCTCGTTTGTTACAGTTCGGGAAGTTTTGCAATCGATTCACGCTATTATATATTGTAATTTCGCCAACTCCAATCAATTCCATATCACTGAAGAGGCAT
>JALIZH010032398.1:0-32500 GCA_030522465.1 Rhipicephalus appendiculatus
TTAGCCTCACACCGAACGAAGCAGGAGTGCTGCATGCCCAGTTGACATATTGTGGCCTGCTTCGCTGACACAGAACCTCTTGCCCTGATGCCTCTTCACGCAGATGCACCACTGTCGCCTGCTGCTAACGCCGACCTATACGGCGACAGCAGCTTTAAGTGCCACGATCAATCCTGATCTCCCTGCGGCGCAAAAAGAAGATCTCTTGGCACTACTTCGCAAACACAGTGCCTCTTTTGACATCCACTCCAAGATTCTGGGCCGTACTTCCGTCGCAGTGCATCGCATTGAAACCGAGGGCAATTCGATCGTTCGCCGCCGACCATACCGTGTATCTGCCGCCGAGCGCAAGATCACCGAGGACAACGTCGCGGACATGCTGAAACGCGACATCATTCGGCCATCGTCAAGTTCCTGGTCGTCGCCTGTTGTGCTGGTCCGAAAGAAGGACGGCTCAGTACGATTTTGCGTCGATTATCGAGCACTCAATAAGATCACGCGCAAGGATGTATATCCGATGCCGCGAATTGACGATGCTCTTGACTCACTCCAGGGCGCTGAATATTTCTCAAGTCTCGATCTACGATCAGGCTATTGGCAAATACCTATGCATGAAGCGGACAAGGACAAGACGGCCTTTGCAACACCCGATGGCCTCTATGAGTTCAATGTGATGCCCTTCGGGTTATGCAACGCTCCAGCAACATTTGAGCGTATGATAGACACAGTTCTTCGTGGCCTTAAGTGGAAAACCTGCTTATGCTATCTGGATGACATCGTTATTTTTTCTTCCACTTTCCATCAGCATCTTCAGCGGCTGGACGAAGTTTTGACATGCATTTCCAACGCTGGGCTTCAACTCAATACGAAAAAATGTCATTTCGCCAGAAAGAGCATCATAGTGTTGGGCCACCATGTTAGTAAAGATGGCGTACGACCGGATCCTGACAAGGTGATTGCTGTGACGCGCTTCCCTCGCCCCCGAAAACCAAAAGCAATTACGCAGTTTCCTGGGCAGTTTCTTGTGAGACACCGTTCAAGCCGCAAGACTCTTCTTTATTCGCACTCGAGCCTGAGCCCCGCTGCTCAGACCCAAGCGATGATGATGTGTATTTACAGGTGGAAAGATGAAGCGCATGAATAATGCTCACAATATATACGGACAGAGCTCGACGCTGTCAACGAGATGGAGACCCTGGTTTCCGAAGACGACCTGGAGGATGAGTACACTCAAGTGACTGAGTATAACGACCGCATCCTGCAATGCTTGGCACGGCTGGAGCAGCGAACGAACGGCGGCTCAGAACAAGCCTGTCCAGCTCAACCAGCTCAACCAATTCATGGTGACGTAATCGAAACAACGTCACAAAAGCTGAACATCAAATTGCCAAGGCTTGAGCTTGTGAAATTCAGTGGGCGACGACATGAGTGGCAGCCCTACTGGGAGTTGTTCGAACAGGTAGTGGACAACAACGATCAACTTTCCACTCTTCATAAGTTCCACTACCTGAGGGCATCTCTCACAGGTGAAGCCGCTGCCGTGCTTACCGGTCTACCCCCAACGTCCCGGTGCTACAACGACGCGAAGCAGCTTCTGAAGAAACGCTTCGGAAACGAAGAGCTCCTAATTCAGGAGCACATGAAGAAGCTCATCGACATCACACCTGTGCGCACGTCGGACGATGTGCGCGGACTTCGGCGTCTGTACAACACTGTGTCAGCGCACATCAGGGGACTCGAGACCCTCGGCCAGAAGCTCGACAGCTTTAGCTCCATGCTACTACCCATCATGCAACGGAGCGATGCCGAGAGAGATTCTGCTCGATTTCAGCCGTAAGTGCGTAGTGGCAACATGCAGCCCCATCGACGACCAACAGGCCACCACTGACGGTTCATCGCTAACGACAGAGGAAGGAGACAGAGGTACTGTAAACACATTCTCAAGGCTCCTGTCCTTTCTCCGAGTTGAGGTTGAAAGCCGTGAAAACCTGGCTGCACTACAGAGCATGGCCATTGAGCAAGCTCCGAAATACAGTGCCAAAGAAGCCCCCCCTCACTGCACGCAAAAAAGGGAAAGCATGCTCCATCTGCTGCAATGCTGCACCAGAGCACCACCCAAGAAAAGTGCTTCTTTTGTAACGCTAGCGGCCACACAACACAAAACTGTGGCGAAAAGAGAACGATAGCAGAAAAGAAGACACTTTTGCAATCTAATGGGAGGTGCTTCAGGTGCACGAAGAGAGGCCATCCGGCTCGAGAATGCCGATCTAACGTGCGATGCGCGAAGTGTGAGAAAAGGCATGCCAGCACGACGTGTGATCCAATGTATGCAAAAACGGACGCACGACAACCGAACAACCCCGTCTCAAATGCGCACGTGACTCTGGAGGCTACCGTCAAAGGCAGCGAAACCGCCACGAAGAAGACAGTTCTGCTGCAAACTGAGAAAGCTTGGTGTTGTGGTGAGATGTCCAGTGCTCGTGTGTGAATATTGTTCGACGGAGGTAGCCAACGCTCGTACATTACATCGGTTACGGCAAAGAGATTAGGATGTAGACTCATCGGCAGCGAAAGGCTGACAGTCGAGATTCGAGATAGAGGTTCTTGAGACGGATGCCATTTGTGACCAAATCCTCCCCTCACCGCCAAAAATGTGGACCGACCGCATTGCTGCACTCGGCTACAAAGTTGCCGACTTCAACGACGACGGTGACCCTAACTCTATTGAGCTGCTCATCGGGTCAGATCACTTTTGGCAGCTCACAACTGGCCGCACCACTGGGCTTGAAGGAAAGCTGAGAGCTCTTGAAACAGTGGTCGGCTGGACTATTCACGGGCCTGTGGAGGGGAGTAAAGTGCACACAAACAGTCGCGCTTCGAACGTCAGTCATAGAAAGAAATGCGGCTGACGTACTTACCAAATTTTGGACACTGGAATCTATTGGAGGAAGTGACACTGAGAAAGCGAAAGAACCAAATCCTACCCTGGAATTTTTCGAAGAAACCACCAAGCGAGTGGATGGTCGTTACGAGGTGGACCCTTCCTTGGAAGCCCGTAACATCGCTGCACCACAATAAGGACGTGGCCATGAAGCGTCTGCATCACTTAACAAGGCGCCTTCAAAACCTTCCAGATTTGTGTCAAGATTATGACTCTGTGATCAGACACTACGATCGACTGGGGATAGCGGAACTTGTCGAAGACAGCATCAGTGAAGCCGATATTATTTACTATATGCCACACCAGGCTGTGTTACGCGACTCCCACAAGCTTCGAGTGGTTTTAGATGTGAAGCATCTTATGGCGAAAGCTTAATCCGGTGGTGGTGTGCGGCGTGGCCTCACTTACTGCGCATGCGCAAACCCTTTAAAAAAATAAAAATAAAAAAAAAACCTCTCCTCTCCCTCTCTCTCCTCTAGGCATCCCTCCCCGCGGCAACCACACCCTCACTGCGCATGCGCCTCCCCTCCTCTCTCCCCTCCTATGCTCCCCCCCTCTCTCCTCTAGGAATCCCTGCCTGGGCTCCCACTGCGCATGCGCGTCCCCCCTCTCTCACCTCTCCTACGCTCCCCCCTCTCTCCTCTAGGCATCCCTGCCCACAGCGTCCACACCCCACTGCGCATGCGCGTCCCCCCCCCCCTCTCTCTCTCTCCTCTCCTACGCTCCCCCCCTCTCTCGCCTCGTGACGCCGACGCAGGCAGCGTCTGCTAGCGAGTTTCTTGGTTGAAAAAACCGACTGCTCGCGCTGCACAACCGTTCACTGTCCATCGCGTATATATGACAATGGATCTTGACCTCCAAGGTGGTGCCGGTGGGAGATTTCTCCTGCGCGTTGTTGAACAATAAAAATTCGCAGCGTGCGCGTTAACTAAAAGCGCACTGCGGGTCTCTGTGTACAGTCGGAATCTTCTGTCTCTCATTGCCCATTAGCAGCGATTGGCATGTTCCAGTAGGAAACACCGCTCCATCACTGCGTGCTTCGCGCCTCCTCAGTTTTCTCTCCTGCGCAACGCTGCGATAGCGCCAGCGTCAACGCCACGGCCAGTGTAAGCGTTAGCGCCCGCTGCTTCACATCTACACATGGTTCCCTTTAGCGGGAGATGGTGTAATTTTTTTGATGCCTCTTCGCACGGTAACTCAGCAAAATCACTCAACGACAACTTGGAGAGCGGACCGAACTTGACAGCAGATTTAGTCGGTTTACTCCTGAACTTTCGCCAACATCAAGTGGCGCTAGTTGCTGACATCGAGCAAGCGTTTTTGCAGGTTGGTGTAAGACCTGCGGACCGATATGCGGTTGCGTTTCTTGTGGTTCGAGACAATGGCCTAAAACCGGCGAACCACTTCCGCCCATTGCAATTTGGCGCAATGACTGGGGTTTCTCTCGGAACGACTGCTAGCCCATTTCTGCTTTCCGCAACACTCCAACACCACCTTGAGGAAAAGCGAAGAGCAATACTCTCAATCCACAAGTCGGCTCAAGAACAGTCTTTACGAGGATGACTTGCTGGAGCTGAAAGCGAAGAAGCAGCATTGAAGGCTGTACAACGAGGCAACCGAGATATTTGAAGCTGCGGAAATGAAACTGCAGAAATGGTCATCTAACAGCGAAACGCTACGCCAGCGATTCCAGAGGGACTCCCGTGGCGCCATACATCTCGGCTGTTTGTCGGGAGTGCTTAAGGTTTTGGGACTGTCGTGGGATCCATGTGCTGACAAGTTAACGTTCTCCCCATGCACGGATCACATTCAAGATGTCGAACACCCCACAAAAAGGTCCATGCTGCAAACAACGGCGCGGATATATGACCCACTGGGGTGGCTGTCTCCCTTTATTGTACGCGCCAAAATCCTCTTTCAACAGCTGTGGCGCAGAAACATCGACTGGGACGACACTCTACCTGACGACATCGCGACTGCCTGGGGAGAGTGGCTTGACGGACTCCAACATCTACATGATGTTCAAGTACCCCGGTATTACGGGTCACAAACGAACGGAGGGATGACGACCTGCCTTCACATTTTCGCCGATGCGAGTCCATTGGCATACAGAGCGGTCGCCTACCTCACTCTGAAGGGTGACAGCGGGACAAGTTCGACAATTGTAATGAGCCAAATCAAGGGTTGCACCAGTCAAGGAAATTACTCTGGCGAGATTGGAACTAATGGTATGCCTGCTTGCAGCTCGATTGTGCCGCTACATTTTGGATAACCCTCGAAGAGCAGCCTCCGAATATCTTCCTGTGGACAGATTCAACAATCGCGCTCCATTGGATCCTCGGAAATGCCGACCGCTGGCAGCGATTCGTGCGCAACCGCGTCGCTGAAATCCAACATCTCACGCATGGGTTCGCATGGAGACATTGCCACGGAAAAGAAAACCCAGCGGATCTTCTGACACGCGGAGTACCCGCCACGCAGCTGGCCACAAATGAGCTCTGGTGGAAAAGGTGCGCCATGGATTTGCCAGGCAGAGGTGAATTGGCCCCGAGTGATTCCCGTGACGACGTTCAATGAAGTAGCGCTAGAGCAACGAAAGGAAACAAGTGCATTGCCGGCTACGACATCGCCACCCGCTGGTTCGGCCATCAACTGCCTGAAACAATACGGTAAAATCTCAAAGCTCATCAGAGTGACAGCGTGGATTTTTTTGGTTCATCGCAAGAACGAAACACCAAAACCGAGAATTTGGGATCCCTCACATCGGGTGAGCTGAATAAAGCGGAACAATATTGGATAATTTGTGAACAGAGAGAGGGATTTCCAAGAGAAGTCCCATGTGTCGCCAACGGAACACGAATACCACCTGACTCACCCTTGAGAAATGTTTCACTGATGATTGACAGTGATGGAAATATTAAGAGTTGCCCGGACGGCTGCAGCGTAGCCAACTTGACTACAACGAGAAGCATCCCACTGTATTACCAAAGACGAGCAACATAGCAGAACTTCTCGTCTTACAGTGTCACCGATAAGTGTTGCACGGAGGAATACGGGACACACTGACGCAACTGAGGGAGCGGTTCTGGGTGATCGGGGTGAGGCGGATGGTAAAGGGAGGCCGTAAAGGCATGCGTAATGTGCCAGCGTTTTCATTCAAGGCCAGCGAGTCCAAGTGACCGCTCCTCTTCCTACTGATCACATCGCCCAGGCCTCTCCTTTCGAGGTGACCGGTGTCGACTTCGCTGGCCCTCTTCTCGTCAAGGGGGCAACGACGACGAAGTCGTACATTGCTCTCTTCACATGTGGTGTCACCCGGGCAATACACCTCGAAGTTGGTGAGTGACATGTCAGCTGCTTCATTTTTGCTTGCTTTCCGCCGATTCATATCTCGATGAGGACTACCGAGCACTATTTATAGTGACAATGCACTCACGTTCAAGAAGACGAGCAGAGATTTGGCCACACTCTTGGATAGTTAGTAGAAACGAAAGAAGGTTAAGAACTTCGTCGCCAACTCTCGCATACAATGGAAGTTCATTGTGGAGCGATCGCGGATTTTATGAGCGCTTGGTTGGGCTCACTAAATAGGCTCTTGAGGGAAACGCTGGGAATGAGCAGCCTCGGATTTGAGGAGCTTAGCACAACGCTAAGCGAAGTGGAGGCCATGTTAAATTCGCGCCCCCTAACACATGTCTATACGGAGCCGAACAAGCCCGCACCGCTTTGCCCAGCCTTATTTTTGACGGGAAGACGGCTGACGTCGCTGCCTAACCTAGAACGACAGGAGATCGCAGCCCTTTCCTCCTCCCACCTTAAACAGATGTTGTCACATCGAAGTAAAATACTGAACCAATTCTGGAAGAGATGGACAAATGAATACCTAAAAGAACTTCGGAACTATCAGCTGAAAGGGAAGATACCAAAGGTACCAAGGCAGCTGAAGGCTGGCGACTTGGTTCTGCTAAGCGAATCGATGTTACCAAGGCAGATGTGGAAGATGGGAGCTGTTCAATCCACATATCCAGGCCGCGACGGCAAGATTAGGTCGTGCCAAGTGCGTATGCCCGGAGGAACAATGCTTCGACGACCTGTTCAGCTACTGCACCCGGTTGAGCTATATAGCTAAGGGCAAATGACAGCGTCATTTGAGGGGGGGGAATGTGTTGAAAACGAAATTCTCAGAAGAGGCACGAAACTTCGCATATGGTCCCCAGGCCCGAGAAAACAACCGTTTACGCAACCTCTGGGGCGAGCTCGGAATGCGCCCCTCTGGCTGTAACCTGACACCGAGGGCAGCTGCGAGTAGGGCACCGGACAGCGTGGTGACCACCGGGGGAGAAGGAGCGAGGAGAAGACGACGCGGCGACGGTTTCAGTTGAAAATTGCCCTCCGTGCCGAGAATAACTATTTAATTTATTGTGTTTCATGCCGCCCTTTTTCTGTTCATAATTAAATAGTTATTGTTACCGCAACAACGCACTGGTGTTTTATTTAACGAACGTGAACGACATTATGTTCCACAAGCAATGTGTTTGGATTTGTAACACTGCGATTCCAAGCACTTTGTGCAGTCCAAATGTTGTTATTGTTGCTGAAACCTTCTTTCGGCAATGCCCTCGGGTGAAGTGTAGGCAATGAATGAAGGAATAAATTAGTAAATAGTGCATGAGTAATGTGGCTTCATAACATGCACTATGTTGCATTTCTACTAATTCAGTGAAGCACATGCAGATAGTTGTGCTAGTTTGGCTGGCACAGCGGGACCGAATAATTCCCCTTGAGGGCATTAATGCCATAGTGTAGCAAGGGGTGGGGGGTGTGGGATGTAAGCTCCATCTTTATCTCAGTGCTTCAGGTATGTGAAAATGGAACCACACTTATGCCACCTGATCTAGGAGCAACAATCCATGTGGACCTCATCCCATGTCACATGAACCCATACTTCCACTCAAAATAGCAACAAGCCTGAGCAGCCGCTCTGCGCGGAAGGCAGTGGGATGCAAACACCCACTTTACTGATACGGTCTCATCCTCCTGTAAGCGAGACAGGAACTCCTACTACCAGTGCACATAGCGTCTGCCAAGAGCCGTCTTGCACCACCCAGTTTAGGAGCAATTACAGGGCATATGTACTAGCAAAAGCAAATAACTATACAAACAAAAGGGGAAATAACTTATAAGGTAAATACACAAGCAAAATACAAATAATTAATATATACTTGTAAAAAAATAGTATTACTACATATAGCATCATATTCCGTACGTATAAAAAAAAGAGAAGACATAATGGCATCATAGTTTATGCATGGTGAAAATGTGAGAATATATTGCAGTGCAATTTGAAAATTTTAATAATATTTGTAATTGTAAAAACCATGTATTTAGAGTGGTACTTTTTGAATGTCTGGATTTCAGTTTGTTATTGGTCATATGCATTAGGAGTCGTTGGACATGATAATTTGGTTGGCTGTGATAATTATCAGAATATTTTATTCAGACACAGTTCTGCGATAAGGTGTGTAGTATGTTAAACAATACAGGAACAGACGAAAGAGATTGTACATGTGTGATTCAAGTCGTGTTGTGAAAGCACACCAAATTTACCCCTAAGCGATTTTTCCTGGTGAAGTAATTTTAGGTCCTGCACATAGTTCTTTGCTCGCTCTCAGTGCCCATGGGGGGTATCCTCACTTCATTGTGTAGTTGAGTAGTTGACTAAGTGATTATAGAAGAGGCCCAGCTTGCAGGTTCGCACAGAACATGTTGCGCAAAGAGTCTTAAAGTGTCACTCGAACATGACAGGTTGTTTAGTTATGCAAATGAAGAATTGTAACAAATGTTTTCTCAATTTTTCCGCCTACCTTGGCCTAGGTGCTAATCGAGCAATGAACACACTGTTTGCTGATTGCAAGGATTTGTGATGAACTATGTTGATAATGCAAATATTGCACTCTATAAGTAGAGACTAATACATCCATGCAAGATGCATAGATGCAACGACTATGCATTCACTGCATGTGTACATTACTATGATCTGAATCTGGTGCGACAGCTGGCACAGCACAACGTTCTGTCTCATTTCTTGCCTTGCATCTTATGAGCCTACTCTTATCTCACAGTACTCAGCTTTGAATGAATGATAGTAGGGGAATTTTAAGGGCTCGTTTTTTCTTTGTTGAGTTACTTTGTTGAGTTACTGTTGAGCTGAGTTACTTGATTCGAGGGGGCTTTCAGATGGAACGCAGGTACCACTGACCTATTTATGTTATCTGGGCCATGCTCTTTTCATTTTATAAAAACATAGCTCAATATTAGCTACCCTAGTTGATGATACTACTTATATGACAACTTTGCCTGTGCCAGTAGCATAGGTAGAGCTTGCTATATATAATTCAGCGAGAGTGATCAAATGAGAATACACACATGGCAGTTGTTGACAGCTACCAGTCATTAGTCAATCATTTTCGGATGTTATCATTGCTAACAGCAGGATCATACATATTGCACCACTGCTTATTTGTTGTGCACTTTGATAATGTACTATGCGTTGCTTAATTGTTGTATGAAGTATGGTTAAGCATATTGAAGGGACAGCAGAATGACCATTGAGACTAGCAACAAGAAATGTAAATAATAAGTTCACTGCAAAGAATTTGTGTTGTCAGCTAAATGAATATTCGCCTTTATGTAAGCACTCTATTCTTCAAAACATCTGACTAGCAGCTATGTGTAACAATCATTAGATAAGTTCTAAGGAACTTCATGCATACCCTACGTTCACTTAATGCGTCAAGCTTACCACTTTTATGTACAGTAAGAACTTCACGCACGCTGGACACATTTTGTGTTTCTGGTACAGTGAACTTCTATTTTGTTCAGAAAACTTAAAAGTTAAAAGAATGAAATTTCCACAAGGTTGTTTACTGCTGCAATTTCTCCATGTGTTTTTAGATATGAAGGAAAATAAGACAGCAGTAGAAGAGAGAAAGAGATAACAATATGTGGGCACCTAATGGTGGCTACTAGCCCATGAGCCTGTGGGCACTGTCAGCCAGTGGGATGGCCCAAAGTTGCTCTTTCCAGGCTGGTCTGAGCAGCACAGACTCCCACTACTCATCAATACTTACTATGTGGCCCTTTTGGGTGAATTGAGGGCAAGCCATAGAATGCATGGTTAGTCTACGTGTTTCTTATATTCTTCACATTTGTCTGAATTATGGCCTGGGTGGCAGTAGTAATAAGCCACCATGTTTGAGCATTATTGGTTTAAAGGAGGCACCAGGTCACCACTTCCTGCGTAGTAATTGTCAGATGCATAGGGGGTATATACTGGGCTCTTCCCAGTCTGTTATGATTATAGATCTCCCTGTACCTAACTGTGCAGTTCCCTCTTGACCCAAGAGAGCACCTTAGTCACCCGTCACATAATATTGCTGAATCCATAGCATGAGCCGCCTCACCTCTGGTAAGATGCCCAATCATTGAGACAGAATTTTCTGTTTTTTCAGTAAGATGTACCCCTGGTGAAGTTGCAGTGTGGGGCTTTGGAGTCACTGATTAAATATTTGACACAACCTTAACGAAAACCATTGAAGAAACAAAACAGGCACTCATTTGTTCAAAGAAAAACAAACATATATTAACATTTCAGGGTCGCTACGGGGTACAATGAAGAGGGTGCAAGAGGGCGCGACTATTTATGTGTTGGGTGGTGCAGACTGCCCATGTATATCTCGGGGAGATTGCCCTGCGGCCGGTCAATTGTGTACAGATTCTAAAAGTAGCCTTGTCAATAGGCGCTTCTCTGTCTCGATTACTCCTCCAGAATCCCAGTTGATGATGTGGTTAGTGTTCAATTGATGATCTGCCAAGGCATTCAAGCTTGCATTGTCTTTCCTGACATCATTCTGGTGCTGCTGGATTCCTGTTCTAAAATTTCCAGTTTCACCTATGTAGGATAATGAAAACCAGTAGATAATGAAGCCAAGGAAAATATAGGAGGCTTAAATTTTACTGTTTTAAGTGTATAATTGTGAGATAGATGTGAATAAAGCAAAGTGGACGAAAAGACAACTTGCCCCCGGCCGGTACCGAACCTGCCACCTTCGGATAATGCGTCAGATGCTATACGAATTGAGCTATGGTGGAGCATCAGGCACATCATTTGAAGGTTGCAGGTTTGGTGCCTGTCAGTGGAAATTGTCGTTTCGTCCACTTTGCTTTATTCACATCTATATCACAATTACTATGATACACTTAAAACAGTACAATTAACATCCCCCATACCTTCATTGGTTTCATTATCTGCTGGTTTCCATTAAGGTTGTGTGGAACAAAACAAACGAGCCCTCAAAATTTCAGTCTTTCATTGATTGCATATTTGGCTTATGTGGAAACCAATGCCATGGGCAATTTGTCGTCTCCTTAGGCGTTTTCAGCTCACATTGAACCTCCCACTTTGGGATCAACATCTGTTACAATGGGCACATTGCAAAGAGCTATGTACTGGGGAGATGGAAAGAAATGTGAACAATGCAGTGCGCTGTTTTAATCACGCTCTGACCTTGGTGGCAAAAAAAATGATGCTAGAATGGCTCTTGATTGTACCATGAACGACTCTAGGTGCTTTGTATTACCATATAGGCAACAACCACTTGAAAGGAGATGGGAAACAGCAGAGAATGTAGATGCTGCACTGTTCACGTTTCTTTACATCCCCACTGTCATATCATTGCTGTCTTTGCTTGTGTCATTTTGGGTGAATCTGTCTAGATAAAGGGAGTATCTGAAGATGTTTCCATACATTACAAGAATGTTTGCCGTGCTTCATCACGCTGTGTAGTTATGTCAAGTTTATTGAGGATGTGTATGCCCATAGGTCTCTGTGTGAGTCGTAATACTGCACTTCCTATAGTGATCTCCCCTGACATTTGGAGTTTGGTAGGGTGTTGCATACAGCACATGATAATGAAGGCGTGCACATAGGCATACCAGTTAAGTTGGCATTTTTTATGCCGTAATAACGACTGGATATGCTTTAGATAATAAAGCTTCATCATTTCTTTGGCATACGGTTCAGCCTTATGTATGGTGTATTACAGTTTTTCTATCTGGCCATTGCTGTCACCTGTTACCCACAGCATGATGTCATCAGCTTGTCGGCCATGCTGCAACGCTTTGATGCTGTTCAGTTCTGCCAGTAGACGTAACATAGCTACATTAAGCAGAAGTGGAGACGGGACCAATCTCCAAGGTGTTCACCAGTTTCTGAGCTCTATATCATCTGATTTGATTTCACTTGTTATGATTAGCATTATGTGACACACATAAGTGGTTTTACATACATTTAGGTATGTTTAGCTTTTGTAATGTCTCTAAAGTAGTCTTCTGTGTGATGTTGTCAAAGGCCATCATGAGACCCATTTTAAGGATTGCTTCGGTATCCAATATATGCAATCACACGTCCATTTTTTAGTGTTCAATTTGTTGCATAATGTTGTGTGTGGAAAGTTTTGACCTGAACCTGATCATAATATCAGGAACAGCTTTCTGCCATCAGTGTCCCGTCAAGCTACATATGACCATTTTAGTGTGTCAATAAAATAGCATTATTGTGATCTGAATATACTTGGTCATGTGAGCATTACATGATAAATAAGCTTGCCTGTGCACGATGTTATTGAAATGGGCCCAAGTTTACCTAGCTGAACCTCTTTGCTTGGCTTTGGGATTAAAGAGGAAAAATTTGGCCAATTGAGAAAATCGTAAGAAACCTGTAATATAAATATAGAAATGACGTTTATTTTCAGCAAAAACTTAAGTTGCAATTTACAAACAAAACTTACTAGCAAAACCCATTTGAGAGCAAAGGTGCAATGTTGGCCTTTAGCTAAAAGGTGGCGAGGGGAGGGGGGGTAAGTTCGGACGCCGTGCGGGGGGGCCGCATCCCGCCCCGCGTGCCGCAGGTTCCCGACCCCTAAATTATGCCACTGTTGCTAGTGCCGGCACTGCGCACTTCGATGACATGAATAGCACGTGGGAGCGCCAGCGACGTTGCTCTAAAAGAGTGGCGTTTCTCAGGGGCCTAATGAAGTCGTGTGTCTGTCTGTCTCGACCTACACGTCTGTACCTCACGATCGACGCCCTGATCGTCGTCAGCGTGCCGCGCGACAGGCTCTCTACCTGAGTCATCGAGTTCAAGACGTGTGCGAAACGCCGTGTTCTTGCAAGTTGAAGCGCACGCACTTTCAAGCATTGCGATGTCACGCCGGACGCAAACTAGCGCAGATGGGCTGACTGCGTGTCACTAGATGCGGCAGCATAACTGAATATCAACATTCGCGCAGGTTAAAGCCCCTCAGCAGCGTTTCGGGCGTCCGTGAGCGCGACCATGCAACTCGTGCCGCTGCAGAACAGAATTTGCAGTAGAAAACAGCGGTGTAAGACGGGACGAAGAAAGAACACAAACCACGGCGCCGTGGTTTGTGTCCTCTCTTCGTCCCGTCTGTTTTCTACTGCAAATCATGAACCAACCAGCCCAAATGCGTACCCTACTGCAGAACATAACGTAACTGTGCAAATGCTTCGTTTACGCCACAATATGGGCAATTGAACCCACATGGGCAAAACTATACGTTTGTGTCGTCTGCTGGTGATAGCCGCCGACAACCAAGACCTCTGCTACGCCGAACGGTTGCCAGCACTTCGCGAACATCGCGTCGGCCAATCAGCGTGCGCATGCATTCCGGTCCGTGCGGCGCCACCGTGCATAGCCTCCGTTTCCAGACCGCCCGAAAGGCGGAATGGAACAGAAAAACGGAGCGGGGGCGGGCGTGCGGTCGTACCGCGGTTTGGCCTTTAGCGCTGTTACTGTATTGCGGAACGCAGCACCCAGGCATTCTGCGCAGAGACGGCTTGAAGAGTGGTGCTTTCCGTGTCGAGCGGGGGGAGTCGGCGCGAGCAGTATGCAAGAAAATGGCGTCGGAGCTCCCCGAGAGCCGGTTTTGGCGGCGACTGCCTCTTCAAAGAGTGGCTACACCCTAAACGGAGGCGCGCGCATCGAGGCACCCTAGATACGGTGATGTGGCGGCGCCCTCATGCGGAGAGCCACTGAGCGACTGGTCAGGAAGAAGTTCTTTCACTCTCGGCGCAGTGCGAAGGCCGTAAGGGAGAGCGGAGAAGGGAGTCTAGTCCGGCCGTGATTTGACATAAACAATGAGGCGACACCGCCTCGTGAACGACGTTGAAGAGGAAGAAAACTCTTGGAATCATAGTTCATTCGCCGCGAAGTATGGGCTTGCAACCACTTGAGGATGCCACCGGCACGGGAGGCGGAACGTCCATGTCAGTTTGTCAATAGTTGTTGTGTGAAGTCGCAGTAAAGCTTTTACAATCAGTTCCGAAGAGGTCTTAAAAATTGCTTCGCTATTCCCTTCATTGCCAAGAAAAGATGTCCACGAGTACGGTTCACGGTATACCCGGCTCTCAGCCGTTTCGCGCGCTGCACCTTTCTGACACCCTATAGATAGCTGAGGCCTCTTCTCTCCTATCCTTCTCTCCAAGCGCCTACGTCCCCACACTACGACGGAGCTGCTTTGTCGGCGCTTTCGGGAAACGGGAGGCAGCATCAACGAATGGATTCGCAACGCGCCGCAAGTACACCAACGAACGCGCAGCAATGTGCATTTCTGAAAACGCGTCCTCCGCGCCTCTAGTAGTGTGATGACGTCACCGAGGAGTGGAGAGGCCTTAGCTAGTCTAGAGTAAAGTCCCTAGATTTTTCCCTCTTCTTTCTAGGGACTTTAGTCTAGAGGGTGTCGGTCAAACACCACTGGCTCGTAGCCACGGAATGCTCCACCGATACACCAAGAACAGAGCTAAAGGCTCAAGTCACAAAAAGGATATGTATTAAAAAAAAAAAACGGGCGGGAACTTAGCAACATGATTGATTTACGATATTTAGCTTACCAGTAAACTGGTAGTTGCGTTAAAGGGGAACTCCGGTGCATTTTCGACCATACTGAGGTAACGCCGTCTTCAGATTGTATTAACAGTCCTGCAACAGCTAGGGTGGTTCATTTTGCCGACACTATCGTCAATAATTTTAAATAAGCGATGAATGATGAGCCAGAACAGAAACCGAAACAAGAAGCTGCTCCATGCTCCGTGCTGGGTATGCGATGACGTCACGAAATCCGCTGCGCAACTGTGCTAGCGTCAGCGTCGCTTCGATGAAACAAGAGCGCGCCGCGCCCGTCTACTGGGCGAGAAAGGAGTAGACAGGGAGAGTATTTCGGCAGCGCGTTGTAGAAGTCACGTGGTACACGCCGATGTTTCCGGCTGTGGTGCATTCTGCGCACGCGCGGAAGTTATTGTGGTTGCCCAGGCAACGGAGACGCTCAATGGCTCAATCGGCTTAATCACGCAGAGGCTAGTTTGGCTGCTTCTGCGGTTGTGGCCTGTTTTGTTCCGTTATTACGGCAAAGAACTTCGGCTTCGTGCTGTATGTGCACAAATATGAAAGCGCGATGAATTGCCGCTGTATCTGCATGGCCGCTAATGCATATGGTCGCGCAGTCTCGCCTGGGCGACCCGCATTGGGGCAATGATTAGGGGAAAGGTGCGCCACGCTATGTACCTTACCCCACGCCCCTGAGCTACATACCTTACAAACCACGCTTAACAGCTTCATTTTGTTTCAGACATGTTGTGTTGTGTATCTTATGTAAAGCATGGTCTTTTTACCCTTCCGCCAACTCGCCCAGCGGGAATTCTGCGCGTCAGTTCCTGACTGTTACAACACTCTACAAAGCAGTGAGCGGGCCTGCATACTTTCGTTGCGCATGTTTTGCTACTGCTTCGATATGGCCGTGCTACACCGTTTGATCGGGTACGTCGATTGCGTTTAGCTGCAGCACCTGAGGAGTTTTTTTAGTCTCAAAGAACAAATAAACATATGCTTAAGCAACAATGGTGTATCATTATTTTATTACATTGCACTGGACACAACAAGGGCCAATTAGCATGAAACCTCGAAAGCAATGCAGAGACACATAGCATGTTATTGCACTCTGTAATTTAAACACATAGAACAAAATCGTGGCATGCAAACATAACGAAATAAATTCTTGCATACACAAAAACAGTGTCTTATACATCAATTTGCTTTACATATAAGTATTGTTTTCTAAACTAGAAAAAACAATATCAAACGAAATTTAAGGAATCCATACTAAAGGAGTCCATATCGTATCTTAATGCACTCTCCTAGCTCATACTAAAAACAATGGCACACTACAGCAGTATTGCACTGAAATAAATTATTGCAAGCTCAAAAGCACCACCTTAACCCTGCACGTTATACAAACGCAACATATGCCAAAGCTAAAAAGACCTGTATCAAACCTCGAAAGAAATTTATGCTTTAAAATATTATTGCAATATTACACACACGTTTATGCACTCTAATAAAGTAAACTTGTATAACAATGAACATACGTTATACAAGCCATTTGAAAAAACAGTATCAAACCTCAAAAAGAAATCTTACCAGGGACACATTGTGGCTTAGTCATCTCTAGTAATTTATACTTTCAAAAGAATTGGCACACCAGATCAATATTCCATAAAGGGCTCCTAAACTACCTTTGACAATTTTTCAACATTTCAAGTAAACACATGCATCGAGTTCACAATGCCATTTTAATCAGCAATGCCAAATGCGGCAGCGCTACAAGCCGTGGGCGCCCCACATATTCCAAGAAGCAATCCCTTCTCCTCTCCGAGCCATTCGAACCCTCAGTGTTTGCCGTGACGTCAAAATTTTTGTCTGCTCGCAGGTATGCTTGCTTGCTACTCTCCCTACTCACATTGTGAGGAGGAGCACTAGGCTAGGAAGGGAGATGAGCCGACGAATGGAGCATGGCGAATGAAAGAAGAAAATGAGCGAGGGCCTCTTTTGTGTCATCAAATGCGTGCAACTCCACTATTACGGCACCGTTTTGAAAAACTCTTACTACTACATGTTCATTGTAGACTCGAGCACAACTTAAACACCACAACTGACTTACGACTTCTGGGTGGTTTAGGGGCCCTATAAGAGCAAGCGTGGATCCAGAAGGAAGTCCTGCACTGCCTACCAATCGCCCTTACTCTCTTGAATAATGTGTGCACTGTGTAATGCTGCACTTGGCGTGCAGCAAACTAAAGTCTTTCTGTGATATTGTGTCATCACAATGCTCACTGGGACACAAATAAACTTATGATTGATAGTATTATTGACTGTAACTATAGGTGAGATTAGCACCACCATCTCAACGTAACGCTCGACCAAGAAAAACCGTGATTCACACCTGAATACAAGCTATTGCACTGAAATAAAATATTACATATATTAAAGCACCGTATGTATGAAAGCACAACAAGGAACATCGTATACAAAGAACTTTTGAAAAACTTCAAAGACTAATGAGGTATTTGTATTGGTGACGCACAGTGTGTTAATGCACTCTCATAATTCATACTTAAAAAACATGGGGCAGCTTGAACAATATTACTAACAAGCTATCACACTGAAATAAAATATAACGCACATGAAAGTACCACCTTGCTTACAAACAGCTTATAAGCAACATTCAGCTAATCTGACATACCAATATCAAACCTCGAAAGTAAATAAATAAATTGAGGATGCATGCAATTGTAAACACATTGCGTCTTGTTGTACTTTGTCAGTTCATGCTTGAGAAAAAAAATAAACACTGTCAACCTTGCACAATATTCCACACAAGCTGCTGCAGTGAAATGAAGTATTAGACATATAAAGCATCTTATAAAACAATGTTTCATCAAAGCACCATTTGGAAAGCTGATATAAATATTCAAAGGCTGAAAATTCAAGCTGTCTCTTATATTTCAGTCGATGCTGGGACCATGTGCAACAAATCAGGTGCCTTATATGTCTGGCGAAGAGTCTCCGCTTTCTGGCCGACTCGACCACGACAAACCCAGTGTTCTTTTGCACTGTCTTGCTTCGTGAGTCCACTTGCAATCTGTTTTCTTTTTGCTGGTGCTGTTTTTGTTGAACTTTTTCTTTTAATTCCTGAGCAACTCTTCGTTGGTGAACCTCTGATGGCTATTCCGCTACATGTTGCTACATTTTTATCCACAAAGGCTTTGGTCTCATTGTATGTGTTTAACACATGCTCAAACACTGCATCATCGTGCACATAGTAAAGTGAAGAAATTATCTGCTCTGCTCGAGCTCTTATTTCTGACAGCATGTGTCGCCTGCGTTGGTGTGATGCCTCTTTGTCGTCAGTCACTGTGGCCTCATCACATACTTCAAATTGTGGTAAACAGCTGGTTGTTCCTGGTTGTTCACAACTGGTGGCAGTGTGAGCTGTCATGTGTGGACCATTCTTATAAGCATCTGGCAGGCGTGAAAAGTCCCAACCATCAATGAGCAAAAAAACTGCTGCAAAGTGCTTGCATGGTAGCTGTGACTTTATAAAATCTAAACAAGAACAGCTCGGAGCATCAAACTTCACTTCATGGAAGCCGTTTTTCTGATTATTTGAGCGGACTAAAAATGTGCCTTCTACAGTCCCAGCTTTCACATCAAGCATACCATAGTCAGCACCTCTTGCCAGTCGTTCCACAATGTGCTTTATCACAGCGGGAGGTCTACCATGGAGACATTCAGGCACAGTGTCATGGTAGAGCCTGTAGCTTGAGGAAAAGCTCATGTTCGTTCGCAAGAAGTGTGTCTCTTTCTCGGGAAAAAACATTTCAGAGAGGATTCTTATGAGTTCATGAAGGCTGCGACGACCACTGTTTCCTGCAAGGCAAGCTTTTAATTCTTTATTTTTTCTGACTCCGTTCCATTGTTTGTGTCAAATGGAAGGTCATTTCTGAACATTTTAACCCACATTTCCTTCACTGCAAGCCACTTTTGAGATATGTACATTTGCAGCTTCTGGTTTTGTGTCCAATGAGAAGACTGCTCCAATTTTCTATAGCCAGCTTCAATTCAGCCTCATTCTTGCTTTAGGCTACTTGCCGTAACATTTTCTTGACATCACTGATATCACTGACATTGTTTTCTTTTTTTTGACAGCCACCTGTGCCAAGCTTGCTCACGGTGAAAATCACACAATACTGTGCGGCTGGAAGGAAATGCTGCAGACAATGCATTGATTTCTGCTAAGCTGTAATCCACCATCCAAAACTTTGGCGTAAGGTTTGGATTCCATGCCTTGAAAATATCAAGTGCTTCTTGTATGAGTCGGCAGTCTCAAACTGGACAACAAAAGCACCGACTATAACGTAACCACTTGGAGTTTTGACTACCAATAAAAAAAGAGGCAGAGTATAGTCAGTTGTTTTGTACGTTGCATCTAAGCATACCACAGTCTCACCACATTTGTGCATGATGTTCCTCATGAAATCTCTGAATGCAGAGAAGCAATGTTGTTTTGCACTCGTTTGCCACAGTCTCCAAAATGTCACTGTGAAGCTCTGTGTCTTCTGGCTCAGTATATTTTGATAAATTTGGACACTGCTCTTGATGGGCACGAAAAAAGATACTTGTTGTTGGCATTTTCTCCTTTAGCTGTTCCACATAATTAGCAACATTTTCTAGGTCCAGCGTACTGACCCGATCCTTGCGAAGAGCACTTTGAATGTGATTTGCCCAATCCCTTTTGGTAGGGTAAAATTCTCTGCATGTGATTGGTGGGCTCTGCTTATTTGCAAATAAGACCTCTTTCACATAAAACTGCAGGCAACTTTCCATAGTTTTCACTGATGTAGCTCCTTGCTGCACCAACTCGACTATCTTCTTTGATAACTCCGCGCTTACAGGCTGTGCATAGCCCGCACAACATGCATCGACATCATGGTTTCAATGGCTATCTTTATCATTCATGCTTACATAAAACCGCCGCATTTTGAAAACAGGTTTTAGATCTGTTTCCTCTTGGAGTGCCATTTCAAGCCTGGAGATTACCTCCTCTGATGCAACCTGATGCTCCCACTTTGAACACTGGCTTGAGAGGTTCATGTAATCAAAGAAATGAAGACCAAAGATATTAGAGTGTGGTGATGGCTTCTGGGGTGACAGAAATATGAGTCAGATACAGTAAAACCTCGGTGATACGATCACAGCTCATACGAATTTCGGGGTGATACGAATTTTTCTTTGGTCCCGGCCAAGGCCCATTGGCCTGCAATGTAATGGAGTACGGTTGTTGCGAACCGATTTTCCCCCCGTGACGTTTGATACGAACGTACGCTACCGCCCTGGCACGAGGTGGTGCTGTCCGCGCTGTCGCGGAAGACGCGCCAAGCACGTGCGAGCGCGGGAATGCAAGCGCGGGCAAGTGCGCCGCACCACCAAATCGTCAGAATCATAGTGTAATACGGTCAGAATAAGCCTTCAGAGACGCGTCATGACCTCTGAGATTGTGTGCGCGAATATGTCAGGTTCTAATGTGGCTCCGTGTGTCTTCGCGTTTAGATTACAGAAGGCATTGGCGCCATGCTTTTTTTTCTAACGCGTCGACGCGGGCCGCTGTCGTTGTACTGCGTTTACAAGTGCCTGCCTCGTCCATCGGACATCCTATAAAAGGTGGACGAGGACCGAAAGAAGGCGAGGACGGTCTTGGCGAAGGAGTCGGGCCTCACAACGTCAACATGTGACTGTTGAGATCGCACTTGTCACGGCACGGGTGTAAATCACCCCCCCCTCCCCCGCCAAAAAAAAAACATCCCCAACACCTCCGCGATAGGACCGTGGTTCTGAAATCTTGTGGCCTTGATCTATCGCGTCAAAGCGCTTCTTCTGTTACTTTCGCCGCAGTACTCCAGTGTCACGCGAAAAAGCATACTAAAATTTGGAAGGGGCTACTGCTGTCACGGGTCACAACGCACCTGGTTCATTAATTAAACACGCGCGTACGGGTCCTATATTTACGAGTGCTGGTATGATTGCCGACATCTCAAAACTTATCTGACAATAATTCAGAGTTCTTCCTGGCGTTGCTGCGGCCCAGAAAAACAATAAATCAAAATGTACGCCAGCTTTCTTTTGTCGCATGATAATTTTCCATGCTTTCTGATGATACGAATTTCGGATGATACGAATATTTTTGGTGGTCCCATGAGATTCGTATCACCGAGGTTTCACTGTAGTAGAGATCCTTGGTACGAGAAGACATAAGTACAAAACACAAATGTAAGAGTGACTAAAGATCACACAAATGCCTGTTTCTCACTGTTCAGTGGTATTATTGCTGGGTGCTCAACCATGCATCCACAAGTGTGCTGCCTTTGCAATCTTTCAATAGTACATGGTGTTGATCTATTCAGTTGATTATGTCTATGGGCCTAACATATTATAGCCACATGACGCAAACCAACAAATGAAGAGAAGAAACAATTGAGATTAGTTTTTGCCAAGTGGCCGTAATACAAGCCACCCTTAAAGCATAATAATCTTTATTTTTGAAAATAAGCAAATTTCACCAATTACTCCATTTGTATTATGGATATAGCAGTACACTCCAGTATAATAGAATGTTCTTTTGAGTTTCAGTTGCCGTAACTTCAAAATAATTTTCCTTCACCCTGATGCATTGCACCCACAAAAATGACTGTTCATAATGGCTTAAGATATTGAAGTATAGGTCCAATTAAATATTTAGCTTCTTTAATCAGACACGCTACATTCTGAGAGTGCTTGTTCAGGTTCTCTGCATTCGAAAGTTAAGTAGTTATCAAGAATGCGAGCCAGTTACAGCCTTCATCAAAACAATGTTGACATATAAGCATGAAATTGTGAAATGCATGTCACACCCAAAGAGAGAATAAAGAATTATAAAAAAAGTCTGTGTGGTCAGCTGTGTAAGCAATTGTGCTTACCAGGAATTCTAAATAAATTTCTATTTCTTTGATGTGCATCATTGCAGTGCACCCTTTTTTCTTCGTTCCTTGAAGCTTAAGTTTTTTTTTTCTTGAAGGTGGCAGCCGACCACTCTGTTTCTTTCTCCTGTAATGACATAGTAGGTCTTAAACATTTCTGTGATAGCTCTTGCTGTTTGTTTCACACTGCAACCAATGATGACAAATGAGATTACTATGTAGCTAACAACAAATAAAGTGGAAGTGCAAGCACGAACCGTAGTCATACTAGCTTTTACTCTATAAAACATCAAAGGCCATCAGGTCGGTTAACCTCTTTTTGCACTGTGGGTGTTCACACATGGGGCACATTTGAAACTTAAAGAGTACCTTCTCAGTAGATTCATCACAAAAAGTAGGTGGGCATGCAAACAAAGGCACATTGAAGGGAATGGGTGTCTTTCTCATCTGCTGTGCCTCTGTTTTCATGTCTACCCTCTTTTGTGATGAATACTTACCAACTAGCTCACCCATTCTAAGGTAGCGATTCACAGAAAGAAAAGGCAGGTATACTGAACACATGCAGAATTATAATACAACAAACCATATATATGCATGTCGTTTCTCTTAGGGTCATGTTTATTACGTCTGTCTCTTAGCACTACAAATCACTGCAGGCATTTCATTTCATGACATGCTAATGACATATGAGAGCCCCTGATTGTATCTGTATGGCTCAAGCACACTGAACAATTCTTAAGTCCCTTATGTCAAGTATGGCTTACCTACCTGGTTTCATGTATCTTAGTTATACACAAAGGTTGTAGTTAAATGAGAGCATAATATTAATGCATGTATTAATTCTGACTCGAAAGAAAGTTTCTTGCGTAACATTGCAATCCCCATAGCAATCTGACAGCATATATATTTAGATGTTCTATAAATGCTGGTTTACCTTCTCTTTTGTACCAAAGTGAACATTTTTTTAACTGTAACATGCTGCATTTCCACAGTACTTTCAATAGGTTGCTTATTTACTTCCTGAAAATATCCAGAATGTGTATTTTTACACATAAATGTTAGTCTTCTTGCATGTAGAACTGTTTAGATGCATTGTGGTACTGGATACGAATTTTCATCTATAATATCAATAAGATAGCAATTTTGGTTTCCAGCAGGCATAAGGTACACATAATTATTTCACCAATGAAAAACAAGCATATATAGCTGATGTGAACAGTCTACATATTTATCCTGCTACATGCTGGAAACTTGCGTTGAAAGAGGAGTATTGAAAATGCCTGTGACAACTGCACATAAATTGGAACATAATTGTCTCAGGATATGCATGTACAATGTCACCATTCATGAATCCATTTCTTACCTCTCTCATCTTTGAGCCTTGGACGCCTTTAATGTCCCTCCCAAAAAGACAGGCTTTGTCGGTGGTTTGCACGACCTTAAATGGTACACCGATTTCCTTGATGTGGACCAGTGGCGGATCCAGAGGGGGGGCGGTAGGGGCGATCGCCCCCCCCCCCCCCAAAGCCTTTGCAGCCAGTTCCCCCCCACCCCTCCCTTCAGTGCCTCTCGTAGCCCCCCATTGTCAGCTTGCCTGTGGACGTTGCCACGGCTACCACTGCCCAATCAGTGGTAGCCGAGCGGTTAGAGCATCTGTTTCCAATGCAGGAGGTACCCAGTGCCGTCGAACACCCACCGATTTTTCTAATGGGTGCTCGGTGTTGTGGGAATTCCGTTCTCGAGGCGGTGCCCCTTTCTTTCCTCCAAATTCTTTAACCGCCCCTTTCCCAACGACGCTGAGCCTCTCTTTCGCTACTTTAATCCCCTAACACTGCACGGGATAGTTGAGGTGCCCTCCTCTTCTCTATCCAAGAATCTCACCTCCCCAACCCCCCTTGCTTCTCCAGCAATAGGGGGTGGCAGCTTAACAAAGCCTCTTCGCGGCGTAAAGACAAGATGCTGGACTGCACATATCGCTGACATATCTTAGCCAGAGAAGGTTGTGACAGCAAAACATGTTTTTTTTTTCGTTTTTCACGGCGCTCCCAGTGCAGCTCATCGTTTCTCACGAAGTTTCCCCTGTGAGAACTGAAAGTTCAGAAGCTCTTGAAACGATGCACCTGTAGGGATTAGGATGTCGTAGTCAAGTACAGAAATGCCGTGTCGTTGGCACGGTATTTATGGCGTTTAGGTGCCTTTACTGGAATTAGGAGCGGCAAATGTACAATGAGCGAGAAAGGAGGAGCGCTACCGTAGTCCTGTTCCGTATTTGCGTACCGCATTTCCGTAACTTGCATCTTTCGCCGGAGAGCTTTCGCGGCGCGCAAATAAGCGGCAGATGCAGTTTTGAGAACTACAGCTATAATGCTGTAGGTTTGACGTTGCGCTGCATAAAAAAACACAAAGGGCTTCTTACAGCGTAGGAGTGAAAAGAAAGGTGCTGCGTCGTCTTTATTTAGTCCAAGGATATCCACTCTCGAATTGGGCGGGAAACACCTGTGCGCATTGAAAATGCACAGGCGGCTGCCGACTGTTCCACAGTCCTGTGAGTATCGTAGACATGCGTGTTGCCACCCGAGCCTTATGAATTTGGAAACTATATATGGTTGCCACTTGACCCGTCCCGACGACGCAAGGTAAGCTTAGGCCACGCACAAATATATAACCGGCGTTTAGAACTTTAGATTTCATATCGACACCATTGAAATGTATTCTTTTTTTAGTATCAGGAAGACTTGAAACGTCACCTATAAGTGCAAGCTGCAGTATTCGAGCTACCAGGCACGCCAGTAATCAGCCAAATATATCCTGCTATTTGTCGTCAACGACCTGTTCAGAGCAGCGATTAGAGTGTACCTTTCTGCCACCCTTTTAACGCAGTTACGAGGAATATACCAATATCCTATAGAATCCGCTCTAACTATATGCATTAGTGCTTGAATTAAGTGCTTTTTGCATCAGCATATCTTTTTTTTATGACATAACTTCAAGGCACGTTTTTCTCGACTTGTTGCGTTTACAAAGAATATGAACATTTATTGTTTGACTTGGATGAAAGAAAGACTGCCTAGAATTTTGTGCTGAGAAGTTTCAAAGGTGCTGAAGCAATGTCACATAAACTGAACCAATTTTGCTAAAGTACAAGCGATATGTTGCGCGCTGATATAACGCAGCATTTTGGTCCCTTTTTCAGCCCGATATAATGTTACTTCGCGCATTGCTATTCATTCTTTCAATTACAAGTGCAGTTGATTTTTTAAAGGTATCGCGCAGGAAGTGCTTTGCAAAGTTTACGTAAATATGCGTAAGCACTGTGCTACCAGCTAATATTCGTCGTCTGTGATGACGTTGCTCTTCTTCTTTGTCGCTGCTGTCATCGTTTTATTTGTTAAATTGATACGACGTGCACGTCGAGATGAGCAAGTGGCGCAATGCTTGCGATCTCCTCTGTGCACACACTTACTATTGTGAGAATTTCGTTGGCATGAGTAGGCTCCCCTGTTAGTGATTTAGACACTCATAATTAGTATTTTAGATACTCTAAAAAATTAGGTGCATCTTCCCAAAGGGAACCCTGATGGGATGCGAAGCAGCAGCGTTGCGCACGGGTGGCGTCACGGGTTGAACGGCGCTAACGCGGGCGCTGCGGTGAGCGCTGGAAGATTCGTTTGAAGCGATGGCTGGCGTAGGTCTTGTCGTTGCGCGTCAGGCGAGGGAGAGAGTGACGTCAGCGCGCACTGCGAGGGAGCGTGACGTCAACGCGCAGCTGCGGCGTGACCTACTTGGCACCGCTCCAACACCTGCGGCGAGGGGAGCGCGTTGCGGCGCGTTCGTACGCACGGAGGGAGGGACAGCGTTACACAGCCTAGTCAAAGAGCTGCTTCGCACCTAATAGTTTGTTTTGCGACCAGCACATGCGCAGCTCCGAAACCTCCTCCACACACTCACACGTGTGCCGCCACTGGTCCGGTACTGAGAAAGGCTATTTATTTAGTGACGGTTTGTCTCCTCCTTTTCTGATCAAGAAGGCTCCGGCTTTCCATTTCCCTCACGTTTTGGAGACACTGTTTCGGAGGCACTGTTCTCAGCGAGCGGTTCATGTTTCAGGTGTGTTCTGAATTTTCCAAAACTCGGGTAACAGCCTTCTTCCCGGATTCCTTTCTGTCACAGAAGCGCCGTCAAAGTCAATTTTGTGGTCGCGCTTCTCATATTTTACCCCTTGAAAGGTGTGCCCTCGCTTCTCATATACTGAAAGCGACCTGGAGGGGGCTGAGTGGGGGCGGGGGGCAACAATGGCGCACCTGTTGTCGTGCCGTCTCTTCGGCGCCATACCGACGATAATTGACCAAGCGTATAATCCTCGTACAAGTGCTAACAACGCTGGGTAGAGATGTTCGGTATTCAAACTTTAAAGCCCTGCGCGGCCGACTGGACATTAACCTTTGAAGTACAGGTGTGGGCTCATCATTACGACCATGCCAATGCCCTAAGATTGGTGGAATCTTGGTTACCGCGTGGTGAGAGGGAAAAGGGGGTGGACCCCAACCACGCTTATTAAATCTGGTGCACCGGAGAGCGCTGTGCTTGTTGACTGAAATCTGAATAATGTAAGCGCTTGTATAGAGCTTTCTTCCTTACATCGACTTGCCCTGATGACAGCCCCGGCGCGACAACAACCCGTGTTCGCACCGGCCACGTAACCCAAATTCCGAACAAAGGCTTAGCGCAGCAAAATTTGCCTATATCTAAAGCGTGAAAGACAGTAATTTGTTTTCTTTTTAATTTATTACGATTAGAAAACCGATTAGAACTAATGAGTGGGACTATTGTGAACACAAATTAACAGTATTTAACAAATTAACAGAAATTAACATGTGATGACGTTCTTGGGATAACGTGAACTACTGAAAACAAAAGAGTCAGGAACCCCTCCCCCCTTCTCCTCACCGGTTGTACTTCAGGCGACCGCCCCCCCCCCCCCCCCTAAAATGACTGGCTGGATCCGCCCCTGATGTGGACATGGCCACGCTCGCTAGAGAGTAGCAGTTTCCCTGCACAGACGTAAGTCAGTAGGTAACATATGATTGAAATGTTTTTCTACTGTAGTTACCTGGTGAAAGTTCATATACAGGACATGCACATGAAGTTGAAAGTACTGGGCAGAATGTAATGGGTAACAGGGGAAGGTCTTGGGGGTATACATGTCAGTTTACTGTAGTTATGGCAGTGGATGTGTGGGTGTATAAAATCGTTTTTCACCTCACACACTTAAAGTAACTCAACAGAATGTCACGGAAGGTGAATTCCATGGCAGACAATTAGCTAAAAACAAGAAAAATTAAAGCATGCGCACTCGGTAGCTAAGTAAACAAATTGCGCCAATTAATTTTAATGACGGCATATTATGTCCCATGTGTTTATAAGAAAATCGAAGCGGGAAAAGCCACTCGTGTCATCGTAATTGTCTTCCTACGTTTCTTTTGTTTTCATGTGCGTCACTTCAGCGGCAGTTATGTTTAATAGCTAGTACCAAGGAGAGGCGCAAGAGGAAGTTCTGTAACACAAACCTTGTTTCTTGCTGGAGCGCTCAGTCTGAAACGAAATACTGATGGAGGCCAGGTCACGCCGAAGCTCGTCATATTGTTCCTTCGACTCCATGTAGCCAGTCCAGGTGTTTCCCCGCTTTTCTAGACATTAAAGGGGTACTGACACAAAATTTCGCGGCCGAGATAGCCTGCTGGATCGATTCCCGTGTACATGCGTGTACCATCTGCAAAATATCGACAGCGAATAAAGCTTGGAAGGTATTTTATATGAATTTTGAAGTTCGCGTGCGCGATCCAGCATTCTAGGCCGCACCTGGCGGCATTGACACCCTCGGAGGTGACCCGAGGTGACCCCCCCTACTTCCGGTACAACAGGTTATGATGACGTCGTAGCCGCCATTTCTGTTTTGGCGCGCTCGCCACTGCGCTGTTGGTGACTGCTCGGCGGCTGCTCGCGAGTGTGTGGCCGCGGCCAAGAGGAGGCGCTGCCGCGGCGCACGCGTTGAAAGTTTTGTGTTTGGCGACACTACAGCTTTCCCGTTTCCTGCTCCCAAGGACTTCTTGATTTCCCTACGTGCTGCCTGGGCTGCAGTGACAGGCCACAATGCCGAAATCCTTCTGCGCCGTTTCCTTCTGCACGTCGAAGTCAGGATCAGGCGTATCGCTGCATACGTTTCCCCGCGACGAACCTCGGCGGCACAAGTGGATCGAGTTCGTGTGCGCTTGCGGACGTCAGGAGTATCAGGACTGGTCCCCAGTGCAGAACAGTCGCGTTTGCGGGCTCCATTTCGAGGCGCGTTGCTTTACCACACAGGTGCCGGACTTGGCGTACATGGGTCTTCCGACTCCACCCTGTGCATCGCTCACGTCTGGTGCTCTGGTGTTACCTAGCTTTCTTCGGCACCAACAACTTGAAGGGCATCACAATGTTATCAAGTGATTCAATCGGATATTGAACGTAGAAAAAGCGAACGTACTTTGGCTAAATGAATTGCCCTGCAGAACATTGTGCACGAATGTGTCGGGTCTTACCATAGTACATTGCTGACGCGAGGTTCATCGTGGTCGTCGTCGCTGGTATCGTTGCCGCTTCCCGACGAAGCACTCCTCGCCAGCGGGTCAAACCTGAAGTGATTCGCCCCGTCGTAAATTCCTTCCATCCCCGTCGCAAGAAAATTGTCACCATCAGACGACGATGAGCCCGACGACGACAGCGAGGACGATAACGGCGACGACATCACGCAGCATGGGTGACAAGCGAATGCAAGCAGACGATGCAGACCACGCGGAAGTGCGTCACTGTTCTGTGTGCTCCGTGACCGAGCGTTTCACTCGCTAGGTGGTGATAGTTGCACCCGGCGGCTTGTCGTTTTTGGAGCTCTGTCAAACCGAAACTGAGGCTGTGTCGGTAATGAGGAGCTTGTAATTAATTATATGTCGCACGCTGCAGCAAACGATGTGCCGTGTTATGACTAACAGGCCCCCAGCAACACATTGCAGCAAAAAAACGCGGGGCGAAAATTTTTGTGTCAGGACTCCTTTAATGGTGCTTTCTGAGGATGTCTTCCTCAGAAGCCGTAGACACGGTTGGCTCCATATGGGCTCGGGACACGGCACAACTCCGTCGCAGCTACACCAGTAGATAAATGGTTACAACGTAGTAGCGTGTAATTTACTTGTCATCATTTTAAATAAACATCAACAACAAATTACTTTTGCCGCAACAGCAGGCGCACTTTCAAAAAAGCGCGCGCGAAAATTTGCGCGGGCCTGTTGCGTCGGTAGCGTCGGTGTCGCCTAAGCAACCGCGGCGCGCACAGCGCCACCCGCGTTTTACGTCACGTGACTTCTACAACGCGCTGCCGAAATACTCTCCCGAGTAGACAGATGCGTCACGTACACAGGGTGGCCCGCATTTGAAGGCATGATTCCGGCATTGGCTGCCAATTTTTAAAATTTTTTTTCGAAAAACTAAATGACTTACGGCTGTATAATTTGGCGGATATCACCAGGGCAGCGAAGAGAAGATATGTTGAAAGTTTTATTTAAATAGGTGAATATCGAAAAATCGCCTGAGTTCCCCTTTAAAGACCAACCTCCGACCTCGGTCTTCTGCAGGGAAGATAATTCTCTTAGCGACGTCCTCTCCTTACACGAGGGGTGACCTATTGTGGAAAGCTAAAGGTGTAGAGAGTATGGTAAAGAAGGAAGTTCGAAAAAGTGGAAAGCGTTTAACGCTGACCTATAACGAGTGCTGCTGTTTGATATTTTTTTATAGAAACAAAAGTAACTGTAACGGTATTTCCCGTTAGAGTTATGGGGTAAAAAAAGTAATAGTCTGATAGTTACAAGTTCCTCTTACTTCAACGTAACTAGTTGCAGTTATAGGTTACTAAAAAAGCAACTAGTCACTGGTAAAGCGTTACTGATAACTAGTTACTTCTCAATACTGGTTGTGCTTTCCTTGTCCAATTCAATAATCATGATTTGCAATTCATCCTCTGGGTTACTCATCGAGGCAAGGTCTTCAGCAAGGCGTAGTTTGCCATAGCCGAACCACATGCAGCGTTTTCGCGAGCATAGCTAGGGTTCACGGGAGACGCTGGAACAATGGTCAAAAGCTACTATTCGCCCGCCGTTTTTTTTTCACAATCAGAATCAGATTTATTGTAATTAGTACAAAGGTTACATTGTGATAATATACAGAAGGAGGTCCCGAAGTCAGAGACTGCAATGGGACCTCCTTGACTGGACATATTCGAAGAAACGGCAATGTGCTGCGTTTCTGGCTACTGCTCTTGAACGCCAACGACATAAGAGAATTTTAGCAAGTTTCGAAATACGGCACGCAAATACGGTAAGGTGGTACGGTAGCGCTCCTCCTTTCCAGTGACAGTGCTTCCACCGGATGACAGGTTCCTCGTTAACAATGCGTAGGCTGGCAGGCAACAACGAGGCGTGAAAACCCCACTGTAATTTTTGAAAAAGCTTTTTGTGGCGTTGGGGTACCTTCACTGGCAAAAGGTCAACGACCGGGAAAGGAGGAGCGGTACCATACTTGCGTAGCGCATTTCTGCACCGTATTTTTTTTTAGTATTTCTGTAGCTTGCTAAGATTCTCTATTGAAGATATGGCTTGCGATACTGGGAAACGCAACGCAGTCGCTTGCCGCCACCAGTGTTGTCTGCTCTCGTCTCTCCACAGTGTTCTCTGGCAGGGCATCGGTTGACACACCGTGCCGCAATGGTCTCCGTCCGACGATATTGTGTCAACCATTTTACAGTGTTTCTCTCAGCCCCTCTTAAGTTTTCTTCGTAAATTTTCCATAATACTAGAGCTAAGCTGATGAGCTAAAAGCTCATCAGCTTACTGGCACCTTTGATGTTTTCAGGCATTCAATTTGGAATGCGGCAATTTTCTTCAACATAAGAAGTCTATATCTTTGACCTCGCAAAAACGCTACAGTGCATGCGCGGGCACGTATGTTTTCCTGACGAACAGCCTCGACCGCAGACTAGCAGTATTTTTTTTTCGAACAATCGTCCGTGATTTTCCTTTCATTCGCTTCTGCTTTGCTCTCTACACAATATAGCTTATGTTGAGGCGTTACATTCTTGCAGTTATTTCAGAAAAAAAAAGAAAACCTGCATTGGCTCCCCTCACCTTCGCTGAAATGTGGAGGGGCGAACGCCCTTATAGCTCAAAACTGATTCTGTGAACTAGAGTTCTCGTTCAAAAAGTTTCCAGAAGGAAAGCCAATGAATTCGCGATGTCCGTAGGGAGTAACGCCGCACAGCGGTTAGAGACGCATATGCCACGAGGAGGACCAGCAGACGAAGTCACGTGGCTAGTACGGGCCCTGCCAACACCTGCGATGCAGACAGAGGGGCCTTTGTTTGCCTTCTTCGCGTTGAGGATTGTCAAGAGTGGCAATATCCAACATACGGGAGCCATTATTTGCTATCCCAGCCATGCTGAATTCCAGTGCCATTTGCTTGTGGTACGCCGGAGTACGTGCAATGGGCATTGTGAACAAAAGCCCCAACAAACAGCCTGTTTTGTTCTCATTCAAAATGTTGTCTCGTCTATTCCCTTAAGGAGCTGCGTTTCTTTCTTTTTTTTAGGGGCGAAGCTCCTTATGGCATCACCTTGGCGGTTCTCGGTTGTCGATGCATCCTGAATAGCCAGTAGCGTCTCCCTTAGCATACAACAGATGGCGCTGTCCAGCAGAGTTGCGCATCTGTTTTCCAAACGCCGCTAGCAACCATGCATTGCGGAGAAGCTGATGCACAGGCCACGCCCGGAAAACATGGCCGCGCCGCCGAAGCGGTTGCCGTCCACCTAGAATCTATCAACGTTGGAATCTATCAAGTCACCGTCTTGGACTCTGTAGCTCGTTAGCTACGAACTGGTGCTTTTATTTGCTTTAGATTCATGTCCTTAAGCTTCGACAGCAAAGTATTTACTACGTCGATTCAGCACCGTTTTCGAAAAACATACTGAAATAATCGATGCTGTAGGCGTAGCGAGTGGCGATATGGGTGCTCCCGGAATCTCGAAGGACATGTATTACGTGTCACGGCCGGGCTCAACTGCGCGCGGGAGCGCGCGCAGTCGAGCCCGGCCGTGTACGTGTTTGTCAGTTGTTTTCTATCCTCCATAGCTGGCGCCACCTGACTTGGCGGCGGCGGCGGCGCATGTTATTCGGCACTACGCTACGCCTTTACGTTATCGCATAGACTAAAAAACGCTTTTGTACTCTCGTGGCACAGTCCCGAGAGCAGGTGCTTCTTCTTTCATCGCCGGTCGTTGGCACGCCAGCCATGTCGACTGGCGATCGCCGACACGCTTCGTCGATCGGCGGCAGGCTTAAGCAAGTCGCCTGCAAAAACAAAGTGCGGCTTCGCCACATAGCTATGGTTGCTAGCCAGGCAAGATGGCGGACTTATGCGCAACTCTGCTCCCGTAGGGAGCATATACAGGAACTCTAGAGATGCATGCAAACTGCAGTTCGGTGACGATATACTAGATGGCGTCAGTGGTTTTCGTATACGTTGATGATTAAAGATGATAGATGGCGCTGTTATAA
>JALIZH010032399.1:0-23036 GCA_030522465.1 Rhipicephalus appendiculatus
ACAGAAGTAGAGGGAGTACTTGAAGAGCAGGGCAACTGCATTACTCTCACCAGAATTCTTTAACTCCGTGGGGGAGTAGCGCAGAGTTAGCCGCCGAACGTACTCTTTCCTTGAAGGAAGAGTAAAAGAGGCTGCGAACGCTCTGCTACTCAGACGGAGTTCCCAATCTATGCAACTCTCGTGCCGATGCGGCGTGAATGGGGTCTGCTACTCCGTCCTTAGCGGACGAAGTATACAATGTAGCGCCTGCATCTGACCACCGCGACGCCTCAAAGCAATATAACTGTCTCATAACCATACGCCTTTGAGCGTAGACGCCACAGATGCAAGTTTATTGCGTCAAGTTAGTAGAATAACTTTCAGTGATAACAAAAGTATGGTTTTGTGATTGTGAACGTTTCATTCCGAAAACGCCAACAGCGGCACCTTCGAAGCAAGAAAGAGCGCCAACTTCTAACTCGTCGCCAAAAATTAGTTTATGGCACAGGCTAATTGCCACTAGAGTAACGTAAACACTCGAGACATTCGTAAAAAAGAAAAAAAAACTGCCTTACAAAAAAGAAAGAAAAAAGAGTTCACCAGCAGAATTCGACCTCGCCACCTCCCGATTACCTAGCTCTACCACCACGCAACGCCTCACAGCGCTGACTACACCGTAAACAAACTGATGAAAACAAAACAAGCCGTTTCGCTTCACGGGTCGCATTCTGAACACAGACGCGATTGTCTTTCCCAACTAAACCTTGCGTCTTCATGAGATTAAAACTTCTGCCAGCCACGCATGACATGCGGCTATGGCCAACAGCGCCAACTTTCGTTCAGAATTCATAACATGGAAAACAAAATATACAAAAATTACAAGGATCTGGGGCGGATTATCAGCTGTTACTGCCGAGTACAAGAGCCGTTTCTCGCTCTTTCCGACGTGCACAGAAGCTTCATGTCGACTGTAATGTCGTTCGATAAGTACGCGCGTATTTAATTGAATAATCTGTATTTTCTTGTGCAAGCGACGATATGCTAGTGCAGCAGCTGTGTCAGTGTGCAGATTTGCATTGCTATACCGATAGCTGCAACTACCTAACCGATCGCTAAAAATCAAATTGAATGCGCAGGAAAGTATGCCTTCAATGTTACTTCAATAAGGCGTACCAAGTGACAAGCCTGTGTTTTCACGTATGAGTCAGCGAAGTGCAGGGGAGTGCGCCCGGCGGCTATCTGCGGCGGCCTGTGTGCACTGGCTGAAAGCGCGTCGCATCGACGCTCATCGCTCCTTGTGCGGACACCGTACGCAAGAAACAATGGTTCAGTCAGGTTAACCGATGCCAAAGCTCTACTGTACAGTCATTATTACTCCGCGGAATCGCGTATCATTAAGCCCAGAAGCGCCGATGACATGTAGACGAACTCGGCCGGTACGCTAGGCCTACCTTCGCTGGCCCGATCTCGGCGCAGGCGGCCTGTGTGCACTGGCTGAAAGCGCATCGCATCGATGCTCATCGCTCCTTGTGCGGACACCGTACGCAAGAAACAATGGTTCAGTCAGGTTAACCGATGCCAAAGCTCTACTGTACAGTCATTATTACTCATCGGAATCGCGTATGGTTAAGCCCAGAAGCGCCGATGACATGTACACGGACTCGGCCGGTACGCTAGGCCTACCTTCGCTGGGAGTCGTACTCGTACGGGTCGCTGTGTATTTGGTTGGCCCGATCTCGGCGCAAGCGGCTCGCGAAGGTTGAGGTTTGCGCATTTCTCAAGCCTCTTACTATCCCATTAAAGTGTAGCCGAGGTAAGCAAAACTGTAAGGATTGCCAGAGATGCGCTTGAGTTGTAGTTTTGCCGACCGGCGTTGTTTTTTCTGGCGTACTTGTAGTACATGCCGCAGCACCGCAAGTCGGATCGGACGCCGGATTTTAACGTTCGTAGATTATTCCTCGGCCAGCTCTGCTGAAAGATTGTCCCAACTATATTTGTAAGCGCGTAGCTACAGCTCCCAGACTTAGGCATTAGCGGCTGAACTACATTGAGCCGATATGACAGAATACCAGCTGATAATTGAAATTTAATGAAAATTGCGTTGATTGTTATGTAGTTTTATAGTAAAAGGCAGACGTGCCTACAGTGATCCTAACGATCACCAGATACTTACACGGGCTCGGCGTATGTTTGTTTTTCAAGCCGCACAATAGAGATGTTGCGCCACCGGCACTAGAAGGGGGGCCAGACATCATGAGTATATATACCGGTTGCTGAACTTATGGTTGTCCGTAGTGCGAGCGGTATATGTTCAGTGTTGCTGTGTTGTGTACGATTGTAATGTGTGTGCCAATGCCTGTCCCGCATATGTGACGTAAGCTTAAAAAATCTCAGCCTGTTCACTGTTAGGTTGTAAAAAATGCTCGACAATTATTATTATTTTTTTTTACATTAGTCCTAGCAGAAAGAGTGATTCTACTCTTGGAGGGAGTTGATGCACTCTAGCCAGACCAGATTATAAAATTCTGTGAGAGAGTAGCGTAACTCCCGCAGAGAGTGTATGCACTCCATTTCAGAAGCGTGACTTTACTCTGGCGAGAGAGCTTGTTCACTCTCGCTCAGCCAGAGTACCAGAACTCTGTCGGGAGAGTGTGCCTACTCTGTGCAACAGAGAGTTCTCAGCACTCCTGAAAAGAGTGAAATATGGGACAAGCGTTTACTCCCGCAAAGGGAGTCGCTAGCACTCTGTTTGGGCTGTGAGTGCAGTTTGGCTGTGTAGTGCCGCATTGGAGTGGGCGCTGCCGTTTCGTGCATGAGCCTTGTTTGAGGTCGATCGATGGCGCCGCCGGCCGCGTCGACGTCGAACTGCTTCGGCAGCCTCTCTGTGGGTCGAGTTGTCTCTCGCCATTTGTTTTAGAACAGCACGCTCCTTCTTGATGCGAGGACAGTCTTTCGACGAGGCAGCGTGAGAGCCATCACAGTTGGCGCACTTCAGAACAGTGGAGCGGCAGGTCTCTTCCGCGTGTGGTTCAGCGCACCGGGGGCACAATAACGAGTTGGGGCACACGCCCTTGACGTGCCCTAACTTGAAGCACTGATGGCATTGAAGTGGCTTCTGTATGAATGGGCGAACAGGGTGTCGGAAATGCCCGACTTTGACGTGGGATGGTATACTATCCCCCTTGAATATCACTTTTACACACCGTGTCTGACCAAGGCGGCGCACTTGCGTGATGACGATGCCCTCATTTGCCGGTTTGATGAGGGTAGGTAGGTCTGCGTTGGGAATTGCAACATCGATGTCGTAAACCACACCAGCTATGGATGTATCGTCCATCGGAATAAAGGGACGCACTTTGATGCCGCCTAGCTCCGTGATTTGCTGAAGTTTTCCGAGCGCACTCACATGGACCACGTCTATAGCAAGGATGTTCTTCCGTGTATTGATTCTAATGTCTTTAATCTCATTGGGCACCGCACATTCTAGATAAGCGGATAGGGCTTGCCTGTTCAGCAATCGTAGGTTGCCCGATTCTTCCGGCACGAAGATGATGACGTGCGGCCAACGTTCAAGCCTCGTCTTCATAGTCGCTGTACTCGCAGGAGTTGACGGAGTTACGTTGAAGATCTTCCTCTTCGCCCTCTTGCTCTGGACGGGGATAAAACCATCGTCTGATGAGTCATCGCCCGAGAGTGAGTACAGCTCTGTGTCCTCGGTGTCACTGAGAAACAATTAAACTATAGTAGCAGCACGGACACCAGACGAGAGCTATCTTCAAACTCGCTTGTACGCGTTCTTCGTTCTAAATAAAACTGGCCGAAATAATCGGGTCTCTAACCAAGACCTGATGCCGTTGTGCAGACCGCATAGCCAGTGAAACAAAGAGGTGTGCTTTGCGGTTATGTACGTACATCCAAATATCATCGGGGGTTTTACGTCACAAAACCACGATATGATTATAAAGGACGCCATCGTGGAGGGCTCCGGAAATTTCGAACATGTGGTGTTCTTTAACGTGCTCTCACATCGCACAGTATACGCGCTTCCTCCATTTCGCCTCCATCGAAATGTGACCTCTGCGGACGGGGTCGAACACGCGGCTTTCGGGTCAGAACCCGAGCACTGTTACCGCTACATCACCACAGCGGACGGTCGCATATGTGAATATAATTGGTTTCATTACGCTTTCACGAACAGTCAGCAAAGAGGGGAAGACGAGCTGTATAGCATGTCATGTACAATGAAATACATTTCGGATGTCTTTTATTATGTGCTCTAGAAACGTTAAGAGCGTTGTTTAAGTTAAGGCGTCTTTCTTAAAATGCTTAGTTTTGGAAAATAATTCAGCAATTTCGTCCCTGTAATGAATTTAGGCCTTTATTTCTGCTACGTTTTGAGCTCTTAAAAAAGATTATCACTGGCAGCGAATACGGCACGGCACGTTGCCTTCACTCTATAGCGCGAAAAAATTCACTTGTTAAGTGACGCCAACAAATATTAGCTACGTGAAGCCTGTCTCTACATATTCTCAAAGCGTCATCGCCATCTCATAGGCTGATATTATTTTCTCGAAATTAGCTTTCAGAGATTACAAAAACGGCCGCGACAAAAGGACGTCCTAACTTTCTTCAAGAAACCAGTGGGGCCGACAACTATACAACCGCACGAAATATATTGAAAAGGACGAGAGGAAGGGCAGCACGCCCTTTCGAAATACGAGTTTGTCAAGCGCAGCCAAGTGACTTGTGCGCGCGGATTCACTAAAAAAAAAAATACTTGATTCACGATCGAGCAACCAACCGACCGCTCGTCGTACACGACTTGCGCTTATCAGTCAGCGATCACGGTTCGCTCTCGGTGGCGATAGTCGACATAGAGCTGCTTCGTTGTTGTTGTTTTTTTTATGTATGGCCACTTTGTCTGCCGCGCGCCATGCGTTATCGCGCCAGTTTTGAAAGTTGAAGCTCTGTACGCCACGTGGTGTGAAAAACGGTGAACTAAAAGCGATGTCCCGAAATGCTGGGTATGAGTTGTCTCCAGGATGCGCAGATGGAGATGGTTCCGGTGAACCGCCACCTTTTTGACACGTGGGTTCCTCGCGAGCTTCCCCACGAGTTTACACATACCTAGGCGAGACTGTCGCACTTCTGCTTTGATAGCAGTGTCGCAACAATCACGGCGTGACTAGGGCAATGCACCTCTGGCTAGACATCGATTCGTGCGAAGGGTTGCGACTGATAGCAGTTGTACAAATATGCCGCTCTCGAGACAGAGGCACATAGTCGTGAGTGCCGAGAGGTGAGCGGCGTTAAGAAGAGAAACAGAAAATATCTGGTCGATTGCTGCAGATAGGAGAAACGATGCGAAAGGCTGTTGACCATGCGTGGTCCGTAAGCTCTTGCATTTCAGTGCGCATAAACGATATAACTGATGATAAGGTCTGAGGTTTAACGTCCCAAAACCACGATATGATTATGGGGGACGCCGTAGTGGAGGGCTCTGAAAATTTTGACCTTCTGGTGTTTCTAAACATGCACTGACATCTCACAGTGCAAGGGTCTCTGGCATTTCTCCTTCATCGAAATGCGACCGCCGTGGCAGGGATCGAACCCGCGACCTTCGGGTCAGCAGCCAAGCACCGTAACCGTTACACCACCACGGCGGCAGTATATAAATGACATAACTGATCACGCCGACGTAAACATTCGACTATTTGTGCGTTATTGTGTAGTGTACCACACAACTAAAACCCGTGAATATAAAATAAAACTCGACAATTTTCTGAACGAAGTAGTTGATTGGTGCTCAGCTGGCAAATGTTATTAACTGAGACTGTTTATATGAACATAATAAACAAGTAATCAACCTTTTCCACGGACAAATTAACGGTCTTTTGCTACACACTGTTTCACAGTGCAAATACATACTTGGGTGTTATGATAACCAGCAGACTTAGCTGGAACGAGAGTGTGCAACCGGTATCTAAAACGGCATTGAGTTTACTGCTCTTGCACGTTCTCTTACTGGTTCTATCTATGACCCACGACATCTTGTTCACACCAGTCTCATCCGACCAATATTGGAATATGTTAGTGCTGAGTGTTTTCCGTACAATGAAAACAACATTCTTTGGATTTGAAAGGTTACAAAGAAAAGCAGTGCGCTTAATTTTCCAGCGTAATAGGCGTACCGATTCCCCAAAAGGAGCTTTCTACAACTCGCTGGCCTCGCGGCTTTGTCTAGCCGAGCCGAAGGGCACATGTTAAAATTACTGCATTTATTGTTACGCGATTGTTTCCAGCTAAGTGCCAAGTCATGAGGTACATATAACTCGACCACAATGTATATGCACCCTCGACGGATTTCATTGCACTTTTGATTCCACATTTGATTCTCTCAATTCTCATTTATTTCAGCTTAACATACCGATATTATTTGTGCAACGGGCACTGATGTGAATGTGTTGAGTGTATGTGAGATAGTTCTTTGAATCACACGTTGTCTTCAACTCTAGCAATATATGTGTTATTGCTTCATCTCAGTTCACACTGCTGCTCTTTTGTAATATGTTCTATAGGATGGTAATGTTCGACATCTTTTTATCGTGCACGTAATCTGTTCTCTGTAGCCTAATCTACAAACGGAGCAGAGGAGCCTCTGTCAGGTTTTGGTGCCTTTTGCTCTTGCCAGAGATTGTGCGATGTTATAGAATAAATTCTTTCTTTCTTTCTTTCTTTCTTTCTTTCTTTCTTTCTTTCTTTCTTTCTTTCTTTCTTTCTTTCTTTCTTTCTTTCTTTCTTTCTTTCTTTCTTTCTTTCTTTCTTTCTTTCTTTCTTTCTTTCTTTCTTTCTTTCTTTCTTTCTTTCTTTCTTTCTTTCTTTCTTTCTTTCTTTCTTTCTTTCTTTCTTTCTTTCTTTCTTTCTTTCTTTCTTTCTTTCTTTCTTTCTTTCTTTCTTTCTTTCTTTCTTTCTTTCTTTCTTAATATAATGTCATTCACTTCACCATATCTTTACCATCTGTTGGTGACAGGAATTTTTGGATGTTGTAACATTGTTGTAACAACGATGATTTCATCGTGAAACAACGCCCACGCATGAAATGTTTATTGAAATCTTGGAAGCAACTGTTTGACACAGGCATATATCGTGTTGCTGACTGTCGTTTTTGTGTCGCTGTTGTAGTGTCCTTGTTGGAGTTGTTATTTGCGTTAAAGAGTTGTATTTCTATTGTCTAGATTTATTAAGATTCAGCGCATATTTTGTGGTTGGCAAGACTTTGTATTTCTAAAGACGATAGTCTTTCGTAGGATACTTCAACGCAGAAACTTTGGTCTGTCTGTCTGTCTGTCCGTAACCCGATTCGGCTACTCGGCCAAAGTTTGACTACTTTCTGAACGCCCAGCCAACTTGAACAGTCGTTTGCGTGCATACTTGTGAACATTCTCGATCAAAAAGCAAATATTACGCATATCTGAGGCGCAACAACAATACGGAAGTATTAAGTGGTGTGTTCTTTTATAGAAAATACATAAATACTTAATTCTAAAGACCCTAGTGTTTCTTAGGCTGCGCTGAAAATGCGGGCTGCCTCGCAAAAGCGAAGAGCTGCGTGTTTCATCCGACGCATGATAGCTGGTGCAGTCTGCCCTCGTCGCTGCAAACAAGAGAATCTCTTTTCGTGGTCGCTCTGCGCGACTTCTCAGCTTTTTACACAGTGCCAAAAACACCGCGCTTGCGGCGAGAAGACGCTTAGTCATGCCAGGACGGAAATGGTCGAGAACAGCATCACAGGTGGCCGTGGATGAGACCAGGACTCATATAGTACGACCGGCAGAAGACTATCGTCTTTCGATGACATTTGCAGCGAAGCACGTAGATACGCGTCCAATTTTTCATTTATGTATTTACTTCCATCACTTTAATGATCCTTCTGAGCGATTAACAGTACTTCATTATAAATAAATAAATAAATAAATAAATAAATAAATAAATAAATAAATAAGTGACTAAATAAATAAATAAAGAACACGCTCTTCAGAAGCTTTTCGTGGTTGTAAAGCAGACCTGTTAGAAATAATATTCCCTTCACCTACCGCAAGGAAGCATCACAGCACCAATATGAACAAAACGTCGTTGGGTACGGTAGATTCCCCCCCCTCTCCTTTAGCTGGAACACTCACGAGTACGTACTGTGTAGCTGAATTGGTCATGTGCTCATGCCATTCAACGGATCTACCGCAAGGTTTACGATGACACTGCTCAAAAATTTATTTTAGATACACTTCCCGTGACGTTCACAAAATTGGAAAAAGAGTGAAAAGCCACCGCGTTTAATGTGGCTACACCTTGACCAACGAAAGAAGGGAGATGGTTTGAAAAGGTTGTTTCTTTTGTTAGACGCAGCCTAATGAATTCGACATGCAGTTAAGCCACAGAAAGCGTAGGTGAAAGTATTTGTTGTTCTTAACTGCAGTCGCAACTATGGCATAAAGTGACATGAATTAAAGTGAGCGAAAAAAATACCTTTGCTCTCGGTGGGTGGGGAACCCATAACCTTGCACTTATTAATTTGGGTAATTTTTGTACACTCTTTATTTCCTCTTTAGTGTTTTAATGTCATTAAAATTTTCACATTTCTTACAATGGATGTTTCTGAAAATGGAAGCGAGGAGTATGCGTTGATGCATATAGACTACCGTGAAAAAGCTTGGAGGATGCGTCACCTTCTCAAGTGCTGGCCTAGCTTCGGTTCTCCGTGCATGCCGCAACCATGCTGTAAGGTAGCGAACGACTGCGTGCGTAACATGGACCGTTTCGAACTACCCTAGAATGTTAAGTGCCGACTACGTCGTAATTGTTCCTTTTGCGAACCAGCGAAGAGCACACTACGCTTCCATGAGGCAACATGCGAACATATGTCTGAGCGCTCAGGAATGAATGGGCCTATAAAACACCCCCTTAATTGTTGCGCAATTCACATGTTTTGACGCGCGGCGCGATTCTACCCTTTTGCCACGCAATGTTACACGCGTTGAAGACTCCTTTCACTTTATGACATTCATATAGTGTTTTTTTTTTGTTTTTTTTTTCCATGAAGCAGTTTCAAGAAATAGCGTCGCTTTGTGGTTGAAAGCCTTCTTGCCACGCAGACGGTCTGGGTTCTATTTTCACTCGGACCCGAATTTCTTATTATTTATTTTATTTGCATCTTTCTTGATTTTTCGGTCAATGAAGAGATGATGATTTTTCGCTGACAACCAACGACGCCAATACCGACGCCGACACCGGAAGTTCTGCAAAACGAGCTCTTTACCGCTGTTGCGTTAAACATCGGGTACAGGCATAGGTCGGCGAACTCACTCATGAGTCGACTCACTCGGACTCTCTCAGACTCAGATCGAGCCGTGAGTCTGAGTCTGAGTGAGTCCGGCTGAGTGATATTTTGGTGAGTTTGAGTCCGAGTGTGTCCGGTTGAAGAAACTTTTCAAGAGTGTGAGTCCGCGTGAGTACGGCTCCGGAAAATTTTGGTGAGTCTGAGTCCGAGTGAGTCCAAAGCACCAAATATATTTCTTGAGTGAGTCTGAGTGAGTTACATCTTCTTTTGCCGACCCATGGTCCGATCTACTCATCTTCAGCATTACTGTCAGCCTTGCTAGGATTCGCGGTTTTACTCACGTCTACTCACACATATTCCAAAGCAGTGTCGTTCATAAATAATTTCAATATTTGTTTATCAGAGGCGCGAATTACGTAGGGGGCGCCTTGACCCCCCCCTTCCCGTTAACTTTTACAGGGAAGTTATAAATAAATATATCTTATGTTGTCATCCCTTTCAAGAAAAATGACCTTACTTGTTTGCGAGCACTCATAACTCGTATCGAAGGTACATATCAAAAGGCGCCAAGAAGAGCTCCTATTACATGAGATATTGGCGTTAAAGAGCATTGACACCATAGTCAAAAAGCTAATTCTAGGCTAACGGACTCATGAGTCGACTCACTCGGACTCACTCAGACTGAGATCGACCCGTGAGTCTGAGTCTGAGTGAGTCCGGGTGAGTTATGTTGTGGTGAGTTTGAGTCGGAGTGAGTCCGGTTGACGAAAATTTTGGTGAGTCTGAGCCTGAGTGAGCCCTGAGCGCATAATATATTTCATGAGTGAGTCTGAGTGAGCTCCACAAGTTTTGCCGACCTATGGGTACAGGTGACGTGAAAACATTTATTAATATGCTGTACTTACCACTACGTGCACCTCTTCTCAGCAAGCTTCCTCTAACGAACACACAATACTGGCTCATCCTTGTGGCATGACTTTGTGGTGGATTGAAGCGTGCAGTGTTCAAGAAGCGTCCTTAGTATTTCAAAACAGAATGTCTGTGGTCTAATGCACTCAAATAAATGACGCATTCACGTGACATGCGTTGTGCATGACAATAAAAATCGCGTGCGAATGCACATCACGTAATGTCAAAAAAAAAAAGGAAACAGTGCGGGGTGCGATTGCTTTCATAATATTTTGTTTATTAATTCTCATATTCCGACAATCATTCGATTCGATTAAGAGTTTTTTTTTTTTCTGAATGGGACACCAACTCGTAAGGCTTATATGCGTCGATGTTTCCGTACCCAAGCAGCGTTGCGTAATGAAGTAGGCAGCTTTTATTACGACGGTCTCCTAAATGTTTACTTAGCGCTGCTTTCAAAATAGGCGTGTTCCGATGTTCGTGACATGCGCGTGCGCTCAAGGAAAGCTTCGCCTGGCATTTGCACAAGTGCACAACTCGCGTTGCGCTGTAGACTAAAAGAAAAAAAAAAGAAACACATTTTGACGCTGCAATTAGGAGCTCCGCCAAATGGGCGAAAGGACATCATTCTCGCGTTGCGAATCAAAACATGATACTTTTTTTTTATATACAGTTGCAAGCACTACGAAGTACGAAGTATCACAGAGACAACTCCCTACTCAATAGAATTTGTGAAATGCGGCAAGAGTTCGTGATTCTTTCTTTCTTGCTCGGGGTATACCCCTTCAAGTTAAAAAAAAAAAAGAAAGCATGTGCATGCTGCAAGACAGCTGAGCCTCCAAGCGTATGCCCGTGGCTTATCCGGCAGGGGGGGCCTCTCTACGGTGGTGTGCACGCAGAACTGTGATCGCCTGACGGTTCGCGACGGGCGCTGCATGAATGACCGTCACCGGTGGGCACGAGCCTGGTGTAACCGAGCGGAAGGATTTTGGACCACCATGTCCAGCGTGTCTGTGAGTGCTCACGATTGTTGCATAGAGTGTTGTCATACTGCAATTAGAGCAGAATTTTTGACGGCACTGCCAATGTGTGACCTCGGCCTGCCAAATAAGACAATATGCAAATGAACAAGGGTACGCGCACATTTTTAAACTGACACTGCATTTCTAAACGATTTACTCCGACCTTACTCAACAAAACTATAACAAACTTACATAGACATTTCGCCTCCTATGCGGGTATACGCTGACACCACATCAGCGGAGGTCGCCCAGTTCACTGCTAGTCACGCATGTCCCTGTGAATGTCCGGCAGGGGGCCGCGGTTGTTGTTGCAAGCGGATTTGTCGCGACGAATGAACCACGATTCCAGGACTTCTTGGTTTTCTGGCGCCAATATCGGTGCGGCGTCACTCATTCCAGCCTTTGTTTTTGTACTTCGGCTGCATTCACTCGTGGAAGTTCCCGATGCGCATGATGTTCATTCTGTCTCTCCCTTGGAATACAATGTATTATGTAGAATGATGGCATCATCGCGGCGCGATGGTTATAGAGCACGGCTGCTCAACCATAAGACGCGGTTTTCATCCCTGAGGGCAACGGTCGGATTTCGATGGCGCTTAAATTCCGAGGTGCGCGTGTTCTCTGTAGTTTCTGTGCGTGGTATACAACCCCACTTGGTAGAAATTACCCGAAGCTCTCCACTGCGCTGTGCGACATGAGCATATTGTGGTTTTGTGGCGACACACCGCAAACTTTTATTATTATTATTATTACTATTATTATTAATATTACTATTATTGCTGTTTAGGTAGTATGGCTCCCAGTAGTTTGATTCGTGTATTTTATTTCGTTTAAATGTAGTCTGAAAGAGTTACATGTCTTCTTTCTCTGTTTATTTTACGTGACAAGCTTTACAATATGTATGTCATCTCTCGTTTGCCGATGTGCCGGGCCTAGTCCTCCAAGCCACCGCCTGGCTTTGACAGGCCTGTTATCTGTATGTACTACTTAAGATGACAATAAAGATATTATTATTATTATTATTATTATTATTATTATTATTATTATTATTATTATTAAGTGCGAAGCACTTCTTAGCGAACTTCGGCGTCTTTGAGCGTATCTATCTATCTATCTATCTATCTATCTATCTATCTATCTATCTATCTATCTATCTATCTATCTATCTATCTATCTATCTATCTATCTATCTATCTATCTATCTATCTATCTATCTATCTATCTATCTATCTATCTATCCGCCTACGACTTTGTGCTCTCCTGGCCGTATCGTTAATGGGATTTATACCAAACTTGGTATGGCATAACATGACTGTATGACGAACATGAATGACTGGTCATATCATGAAAATCATGATTAAATTATCATGAACGGCATGGTTTACACGCCATAGCCGTGGTGCTCCTGCGGCCGTTTCCTTATCTTGATATATCCAAAAATTGGTATGATCAGACATTTCTGCATGACCAACATAAATAACCGGTGGTAATATGAAAATCATGACGTGCATGTCATGTACAACATGATTTACATGCCACGCTCATGGTGCGCTGACGGCCGTTTCGCTAGCTTGATAGACACCAAATTTGGTATTGCGTGATGTGACTGCATGACGAACATTAATGCAAAGTGGTCATATGGAAATCATGACATGTCATTTGCAACATGACTTGCATGCCACGCTCATGGCACGGTCGCAGCCGTTTTGCTAGCTTGATTTACACCAAAATAGGTATAGCGCTACTATGACGCACATAAATGGCAGGTGGTGACATGAAAATCACGACATGCATGTCATGTACAACGCGATTTACATGACACGCTCATGGTGCCCTTACTTCCAGTTCATTAGCTTGATATACACCAAATATGCTATTGCATGACGTGACTGTAACGAACATAAATGGCAGGTTCTAACATGTAAATCATGACATGGATGTTATGCACGGCATGATTTGCTCCTTGCTGGCTGTTTCGCATTGCATCGATTCCCGCAATGCGTGAGATCTGCCGGGTTTTTCTATTATTATTATTATTATTATTATTATTATTATTATTATTATTATTATTATTATTATTGTTATTATTATTATTGCGAATATTTAGAAGCATGCAGGCTTCAGACGACGACTTTACAGTGTGTGACGTCGCGACTATTTTGTGCCAGACGTTCAAGCTGAAACTGCCACATGCGTTTGTTTTTGCGCTTTTTCTAGCTATGTCAAAAGTATTCTGGTGTCAAGAGCGGCTCTCTTCGTATCGCGAAATGCTGATTTTGTTACACTTGGGACATAAACTTTCCGGTTAATGTCCCTTCAAACGTTTCGCTCTAATAAAGATCTTAGAGATTTACTCATTTTTTAGAGAGCCCTCGCGTTCTCACCTAGCCGCAAGCTCGATTCTCCGTCAGCTTCCTATGCATGACAGATGGTGGATAAATCCACTGTATTCACTGGACACCATGGCTCGTCTAATGCTGTCATTTAGAAATGAGGTCACAGGTGTATCGATATTCACAGTGAAACGTGATACGCGGTACGCACCGTACCTAATTCTTCCATTAGTGTATATGAACAAATCATATGCCATCATTCTTGTCGCGTCGTTAGTGCCGCAGGGGCTCGGGCACGCTGAGACCGACGCGTACACGCTGCTTGCTCGGACAGAAGTGGGCCCCGCTCTTTATTGGGCCTGAACATAAATAGGGATAAACACATGCAAGTTACATGGGGCGCCACACTCCGGTGGCGGCCTAATAAAACGGCTGACTTGTGGGGAGCTCTACAATTCTAATTTGTGAGTCAAACGTACGAACTCCTATCAAACCAAAAAAAAAAAAAAAAAAAACAGATTTTTCCACGCTCATTTAGCGCAATGCAGTGGTTAAATTCACGGGGATTGTGCTCGCGCCAACCCCTTCCATCTCTCTATCTTTTCATTCCTTAACGGGGCTAACACCCAATTTTCGTTCATAATCTGTGTTATGTGGGTTTCTCCTTGGGTGTTAGCAAAGAAGCTGGCGAAATTTCGGCGCAATTGGTCGAGTGCCTAAATTATAACGAACATTTTTTATAAATACGTGAGCGGCTCGAGAGTCAGACAACACAGGCTGGTGCACTCGCAAGCCCTGACGTAACAAGCCGCTTGCTTGGCGCTTGCTTGGCTCCGCTCCATGAAGCACATAGCGTCACACAAGCCATGACAAAATGGCGGTCGCCGGTGGTGGGCGGGGTCTATAGTTTGCGTCTTCTAGGTCTCATTTCGGAATGAAATGTTATTTTACAGTTCGTTTTTCATATATGTACAGGCGCACAATTGCCTGCGCCTGTATATATATATACAAAAAAGTGCAGGCGCACACTTTTATTTTTAGCTGAGAACCTCAATTTGGTGGGTGACCGTGTCATGGCCCTATTATTACCCTTCCTCCAGTGTAGGGTAGCAAATCGACACGTGTCTAGTTGACCTCCCTGCCTTTACTTTCTCCTCTTCCACCTGGTTGCCAACATTTTGGCGCCTGACCCTTTAGATCAGTGTCGTGGTATTGCATCGCCCAACAGAAAGACGCTGGTTCGAAGCCTCCTGCGACTCGAGCACATCCGCATACGGGCGAACTGCGAGTGCTCTGGCGTGTAAAATTAACGGCTGCGAATATTTTCCTCACTTTCACAACAGGTCGTGTCTAACAAACTGATGGGCTGTTTGCGTGCAAAACTGCAGAATGGAATTATAAGCTTTTAATAATCATAATATTTGTTGGGGTATAACATCCCAAAACCACAACATTAGTATGAGGGACGTCGTTGTGGAGGAAGCAGGAAATTTCGACCACCCGATTTTCCTTAACGTGCACCTAAATCTTAGAATTGTGCTTGCCTGAGCTCGTTGGTTGTACATAGCGAGGAGGATTCTAGCCAACTATTTGGACGCGGACAGAAGAGGAGACGACACGACACACCGCTGGACTAGCAACTGAACATTTATTGAAACTTTCCTTGCATTTTTGTAGCATTTGATAGCGAATGCGACGGTCACCGATTCCCAGATTGGTTATTTGTGCGCATGAATCTTCTTTCCTTTTCTGTTAGTAGTATGGAAGAAAGGAACAGAAAAGTATAACAGAAAAGGAAAAAAAAATCGGCAGATTCCACGTACCTTGGGAATCGATGTTATGCGAAGCATGCGGAGGGAAGGTGACTGTGTTGTAATGTTTTATTGAGTGAAACGTTACGAAATTACGCTAAGGATATGTACAAATGTTGTACGCACCGACATAATTGATGTTCCACAGTCGCATACGTTTTGCATAACAAGTTGTTTACAGTTGCGTAACGATGCCAACAGCAACATGGGCAGTAGCAACACCAGAAGCGGTAAACTGATATGTAGCGCTTGTGCTCGCGAGGATGGTAGCCCTGGACACTGCAACATATATCAACTTCAGTGGATGGTGCTTTACTATAATTGATGTTAACCCGGCGTGACGGCTAAATGATCGGAGTACATATGTAATGTTTATAAAATTGGATAGCCAGCACTGCAACGACAATTGACGTTTTACGAACATTAGGGTCTATTCGAAAAGCAGTTCCGAGACCTGGCGTAGCTCTGTGGTAGAATGCTTGATTGCCACGCAGAATGCTTGGGTTCGATTCCTGTTGGGACCCTGACATTTATTATTTGCATTCGTCCGGTCAACGCTGCTGATGACGTCAGCTTTTTAACGCTCTGGCGTTAAAAGTACCAATGTTTGTCTCGCCGTTCCTGGGTAGTCTAAACTGTCAATCACCTGTGGCACATACCCGCATACCTGTGGCACATAGCCGCCCCGAGGTATGTGCCACACGGTTTGCCCGAAAGAGTTTGACGACGTACGCGACGGGATTGTCATTATTCATGTCACGACCAGCGAGTCATATTCGTCAAACCATCTTCTTCTCACATACTAATTTTGGTCTACCCCAAGTTAAAGGGTTAATCTCGAGATCACGCAGACGTAGGCGGCTAGATAGATAGATAGATAGATACGTAGATAGAAACGCTAAAAGTGCCTGCAGTACGCAAAGAAATGCTTCGCATTTAAAATCATGCGCAGAAATAACCAATCTGGGAATCGGTGAGCGTCGCATTCGCTATCAAATGCTACAAAAATGCAAGGAAAGTTTCAATAAACGTTCACTTTCTAGTCCAGTGGTGTGTCGTCTCGTCTACCCTTCTGTCCTCGTCCAAATAGTTGGCTGGAACCCCCCTCGCTACCTAAATCTTAGCACACAGGCCTCACATTTTTCCCGCATCGAAATGCAGCTGCCGCGGCCGGGATTTGACCCCGCGACCTATCGGTCAGCAATCGAGTACCATAACCGCTAGACCACCGCGGCGGGATGATAAATTTTTATAAACTATGTAGGGGAGCTCCTACCACACCGGTAAAGTCGTTTTCATCTCATAACACGCGGCACGCGGGTCCGGCGGGTCGGCGTAGTTAGCGTTTTCAACGCAGTGCGGGGGGATGGCGCTGCTCCCGTAGGGGGCGTTGCCCTGTCGGCGGGGTTAGTCAAGCACGAGGGGAACAGCAAGACCTCTCTTTCGTAATTTCGAGCGACTGCGGATGGTCGACCCTCATGGGAGGCCCGTGGGCACGATATCATGGCTCGTTTCTGCGCACTCCTGTACTGTGTCGAACATCGGCGACGCCGCATTCACGGTACAATGTATGCGTTGTTCTGTTTGTGTGTGTTATGTACTCTGTGTGTTTTATCGGCATTATGTTGGGTTATTTCGCATGTTATTTCAGTTTTTTTATAAGATTTGGCTGGCGAGCTTACCGTTGTGTAAAAGCTATTAATAGCACCCACGTGTTTGCGAATGTGTCCATGTGTTCCGAGAGCGGCTCTCTTTAGACCTCAAAACGGGGAATATGCTTATCACATTATGAACATAAAGAGTTGCTTAAAACAAACCCAAAGAATTGAATGACATGGTTCGCGTCGATCATTTAGCCTAAAACAAATAAACACAAAAAAAGGCGCCTTTCCGAATACCACGAAAAAAATATTGTTGCTGAAATCAATAGCACAGCTATTCAATGGAGTCTCATATTTCAGTGCGCCAACTGCGTGACAAAGCACACTAGATGCAAATATTTTCTTCTACAAAGGATAGTCGCGCGCCAAGTGTGAGACGATTTTCCCTGAAACGTTCTCGCTGGATGCAGTCAGAATTTTTATGTCCACTGGACTCGTCAATGCACAGTGTCACTTTGTCAACTGTGCAGCCGTGCGGACCTCCAATCCCGAAGAGGCCGAGCAGATCGTCATTGCCCTCGCTATGCTCGATGATAGCGGAGAAGATGTGTATAGTGACTGAAAAGCAGCCATTAGGGCCTTCCAGACTGGGTGCATCTCCCGTTCAACCCTCCGTGTACTACAAACCACCGAGCTCGTTTCCTCTTACTCTTTACACTGGTTCCCCGCGCACAGTGGGAAGGTACAGGGAGTTCCCGCGAACCCCAACGAGGTCGCGAATGTAGCTGCGCGAGGATTGACAGGACCACACCGCTTCCGATATCCCCCCCCCCCCTCAGCCCGGCCACAGGAACGCGCCGTACTCGTATAACGAAGTGACTGAATTCTTTTACCTGGCGCGAAGGGTTTACCCTCCTCCGCACCCTAAACTCCACAGACCCCAAGCAGTCTCCCTTCGACTACTCCAGACCAGATCGTATCCCTGTCCCACGTTTCTTCACGAGATCTACTCGGATATCTTCCCGAACGACCTGTGCTCGGCACGTGGGGAGGCAGCCACATTAGAGCATATCCTCAGCACGTGCCAAGCCATGAACTCAAGCTTCACCTTAGAGGAGTGAGAGACGCTTCTACGCAGCCCCGCTCCCAATGATCAGCTCACTGCTGTCCAGCAGGCCCGCGAGGTGCCCGGCAGGCTCAACTTGCCGGTCCGTACGTGGGACTGAGCCGGGTGCGCGACCCAGTCGCGTCCCACAGGACTTAATAAAGCGGTTTTCTATTCCATTCTATTCCACTGGATTCGTTCGAAAAACAATCCTTAAACGTAACGTTTGTTGCGACACAGCGGCCTTTATCGCCATTGCGACCATTAGCACTGTTACATCTATGTGTCGAATTCACTTGTGACGTCAACAGGGGGGACTGCACAGACTCAGTGCGTGCGTGTTCCCAACGGGATTGTCCTGTCAGTTGGTCTACAGTGTTGTGGTTATTTCAACGTTACTGCTCTGCAAGTCTGTAGAGCTGTTCGTGCACAATGTTGCAGGAATCTAAACTCCGCGAAATTGAGCGGGATCGAACTCGGGAGCATGCTTACATTGACAGCATGCACTTGAAGTTAGTTGTCGCCCAGCGCTTTAAGCAATCGTGGAGGACGTTTGAGGCCGTTCCATAGAAATGACACACATATTCAGCAGCGGTGGCAGCGTGTGGTTCGTCGACTGTCTACTAAAGAAAACCGTCTTCCTTTTCCCAGTTTGGTACTCGTCTGTATGTAAAATTTAGCATATTCCAGTTGAGTACACGGTTGCCACTGCTGCTGAGTAACTAATATGACGGACACTTGCATTTCTTGTCATGAAGTTGTGCGGGACACAACATACCTGTCGTGTTCAGAGTGTAAATACAGGTATCATTTAGGTGCATGCTCAGGCGTAACAGAATCGGCGTATAAAAAGAAATCTGCCGCGGCGAAGAACTCGTGGAACTGTGCAACATGTAAAACGTCAAAAGCTCGAAGCAGCCAGAGCACTGAACTAGAAAATGCGGAACACGAAATGAACCTCACAAAAGAAATAGGTGAAATTCAGAGAAAATTGTCGTTACTACTTTCAATGAAATCACAAGTTGACGCTCTGGTAGGCGTTGCTGACACTGTGTGTGGCATTGAAAGGTCAGTACAGGAAATGTCAAGCAAGTACGATGATGTACTTGCCGGAATGAAGCAACAGAGTGCTGATATGAGCAATTTAAGAAAACGAGTGGAAAAGCTCGAAACGCAGACAAATGAACGGGAAGTTGAAATGCTTAAGCAAGAAGTTAATAACCTTGATCAATATAGCAGACGCCTTAATCTGGAAATCCATGGACTAGCCGAACAAACTAACGAGAAAGTGATGGAAAAACTGAATCTTTTGGCCGACGAACTAGAGCTTCCAAAACTATCTGAAACGGATATCGAAGCCGCCCACCGATTGCGCACCAGAGCAGGCACAGACGCGGCCGATAAACCATCGCCTATTATAGTGCGTTTTTCGGCCCGGTGTACTCGTGACGCTTGGCTTGCAAAAAGAGGGGAGCTTAGAAGAAAGAAATCGAAGGTTTTCATCAACGAAAACTTGACTGCTCAGAATAAACGGCTATTCTGGCAAATGAGAACAAAGGCAAGGGAAATGGAATATCAATTTGCCTGGGTCAAGGATGGCAAATTCTTTGTTCGGCGCTGTCAACGTTACAAAGTACTGGTGATTAAGACAACCAGTGATCTCGATCTCATAAGATAGCTGTAAGAATGTAACTATTTCTTTTCTCGCGCCATGCAAGCATATGGCTACACACGATAAAACATGCTATCATGATGCCGATTCATTTAGGCGTCTCAAGGCCTTACGTGGCGCCGAACAATTTTCTTTGCTTCACCTTAACGCAAGAAGTTTAAGAAACAAGCAGGATTCTGTTAACCTTTTTTTAGACAGCTTAGATCATCAATTCGACGTCTTAGCATTCACCGAAACTTGGTTTCCTAATGACTGCCCTGTTGTAAGCTTTCCAGGATACAACTGCATATCAGTGTCACGACATAACAAAAGAGGAGGTGGCGTTGCAGTATACCTCAAAAACCACTTGAATTATGAAGTTATTCCCGAATACTCGTTCATAGATGTTCACTACGAATGTGTGCTTGTGAAGTGCCTCAACACGATGCTGGTAGTTCTTTATAGGCCTCCAAGCGGGGCTGTAATCCAATTTATTGAATTTCTGGAGCGTGTTTTAGAGCACTGTTTATACGTTGGCCTACCTACCATATTTAGTGGAGATTTGAACATTAACTTCCTTTCGATGGAGTCATCTGCGCAAAAGCTACTTGATGTTTTTCTTTCTTTTGGTTGTCGCAGTATTATTGACGTACCTTCAAGGATAGCAAGCATGTCCGACACTTTACTAGACGTTTGTTTTACGAACTATGAAATTGGTCAATCTGATGCCGGAGTGTTAATATCGGACATAAGTGATCATTTGCCCTTCTTTCTCTTTTTTACGCCCCACATGACTGAACGCAACCAACGCAAACAACAGCCGCCTATTCTGCTTAGAAAGATATCAGCAGAAAGGGTTGACTATTTCAAGCATTTGGTTCAAAGAACTAGCTGGGAGTCTGTCTTGTAGATAACTGATCCTACCGTCTCCTATGACTTATTTATTAAAACATTAAAAGAACTATATTATACTGCATTTCCCTTAGAACAGCTTAAAAAAGCACAGCAAATCCAGAAAACCATGGATTGATGCCTCTTTACTGAAGCGAATAAAGGCACGTGATAAACTATTTGCATCATTTATACAAACAAAGAACCTTGATAAGTTAGCTGAATACAAAAAATGAGAAATAAATTAACAGCTGATATTAAACACGCACGTAACTTGTATTACGAGACTAGGTTTATTAGTATTTCTAACGATTCCAGGAAAGTGTGGAACTGCGTTAATGAACTTCGGAACAAGAACGAAAGAGAAGCAATATCTGAAATTATAATTGAGGGCGTACCGTATTCAGGTTGCTCACTGGCAAACAAATTTAATGAATACTTTTTAAAGGCAGGTGTTTGCACGTCTCCGCCGACCAATGATATTAGCTGCACATCTTACATCAACAGCTCAGACTCAACAATTTTTATGTCGCCTACTACAGCGCAAGAAATATATGGCTTGGTAAAAAAATTAAAAAACAGCAGCGCCTGTGGTGTAGACGAAATAAAAGCAGTGCCTCTTAAAGCAGTTGCCCACGCTATCTGTGTACCTCTATCGCACATTTGTAATCTCATTTTAAGCTCTAGAACGTTTCCCAACGAACTGAGGATTGCAAGGGTAACAGTTATTTTCAAAGGAGGAGATAAAAACGATCTTGGTAACTACAGGCCAATCTACGTTTTATCGATGTTTTCTAAGGTTGTAGAAGAAACAATAAACTCCAGACTTACTCATTTTTTTTCAGCAAAAGGACATTATTGTTAAAAATCAATATGGTTTCCAATAGAAAAAATCCACGGAAATGGCATTACTCGATATTAAAGATAAAATAGTTGACAATATAGAAAAAAAGTTATTTACAGTAGGGCTCTTTCTTGACTTTAAAAAAAGCCTTCGATTCCGTTAAACATGATGTTTTACTGCTCAAACTATCCAGATACAGTGTTAGGGGTACAGCTCTAGACATTATAAAAAGTTACTTAGAAAACTGCGTGCAATACACCAACATTGGCAATGAGAAATCTGAATTCGGTAAAATTACTTGTGGAGTGCCCCAAGGGTCAATCCTTGGCCCTCTCTTGTTTATTATGTACATAAACGACATAGTAAACATACCCTTAACACCTGACATTATTTTGTACGCCGACGACACAAATGTATTCTTCTCTGGGCCAGATATTGACGACCTTAAGTTGAAAGCGAATCTATGGTTACAAAACCTATCTACCTGGCTTAGGGCCAAGAGGTTAAATCTGAACGCTAAAAAAACAAAGTTTATTGTTTTTAGACCCCGCAACAAGATATACACTAGCAAAAAAAACTATTAGCTTTCAGGGACAGCTTATTGATCGCGTTACATCTCACAAATTCCTCGGTGTTTTTTTTTTCACGAATATTTAGACTGGTCTGTACATATAAATTACCTACGAAAAAGCATCTCTCGAGCAGTTGGGATACTCTGCACGTTACGTTGCTTATTACCAGTATGGCTAAAAAGACAGATTTACTACACAACAATACATTCACACCTTCACTATTGCCTTCTTATATGGGGAACCACGACAAAAACTAACCTCAGCTACTTATATCTATTGCAAAAACGAGCTGTGCGGTTAATTGAACTCCTGCCCTTTCGTTCGCACTCTGCCCCTTTTTTTTGAAAAGCATGGACTGCTAGTCATTAGTAATATCCGATATAAAAAATTAGCAATGATCGTATATCGCGAAGTTAAATCAAACGAAACTGAATTTTTAAGGAAATTTCTCGAGCGGGACCACAGCCATAATTTACGACACATCAGCTACAAGAAAGATACGATTCGGACAAACTACGGTACACAAAAATTAACTTACCAAATTCCCCACTTCCTTAACGAGCACCCCACCGTGATGACAATAATAGAAGAAAGTTCCTCCATTCATGTCTTCAAAAAGAAAATACACTCATTCCTTTTAAAAATTCAGTCAGACTTCCATACCTCCTTCGATTCCTCTTCCTATCCTGTGTAACATGCATATGCTGCACATGCGTGTTGTTTTTTTTTTCGTAGCCAGTGTTGTAAATAAGTCGTTCTCCTTATTACTCATGCATTAATTATAATTATGTACATAATCTTGCGTCTAATGGCTTCATTCCTGAAAAATCGCAATGTTTCATTCTATTGTATGTATAACTGGTTATTCATGTGTGTACACGGGGGGATTGGCGCTTTGTCAGGCTTTCTTTGCCTTTACGCCGATCCCCTAGGCAACTTTATATACTAAAAAAAAAATGAGAAGGCTGCTTCGGGTGTAACACT
>JALIZH010032401.1:0-29490 GCA_030522465.1 Rhipicephalus appendiculatus
GATTCTGAGCTTCTGCCACGCAATATATCGCCATCGTGGCTCTGTGTTAGAATACCTGCTTCCCGCGAAAACGGCGTGGGTTCGATCGTCACTCAGACCCGAAATTTTTTGTCCCTTATTTTATTTGCGTCTTTCTGGATTTTTCGGTCACACACAATACGATGATTTTTCGCTCACAACCAACGATGCCAACGCCGAGACCGACACCGACGCCAGAATTTTGGCGAGGCAAGCTCTTTAATGCTATCGCGTTAAAACATGCGAGGCGCAGAATGACTGCAATGCGCCCGATCCTGGACGCAGTGTGGAGGGCGGCCAGAACTAGGCTTGTTTTGCACGGCGGTTAGGGATTGATTATTACACCACCAAGTTCAAACCCTCTGAGACCAGTACTCGCAGCCAAATATTGTGAGTTAATTCAAATGTTTGCTGTAATATACATGGGCAGCACATACCTCGTGTGTATATTTTACGTTTTTGCTGAGTAGGCGGGCGAGCTCTGGACTTTTTTGCGCTACACAAATACGCCGGGAAGCCATCAAAAATCTTCGGCACAGCGTCCGGCAAATGTTTCAGGACATCGTGCTGTGACATCACATCAACATCTGCGACTGGCCACTTGTCCACACGAACACTGTCACTCTAATCGAATTGCTTTTCACAGAGGCGCACATTCGGGGAGTCAAATGTGAAAAACGCCTTTCTTGTCGAGGTATGCCGCTTCCACTTTTCCCGCCATTCGCTGTCTCTTCGCCCCATTTTGTCATTTCCCTTAAATTCTCACCGGCACCCAGGTACGCGGCTGGTATGCGGCATCTTTTCCGACCTTCAGGCATCACACACTAGGTACAATAATGGACATAATCAGAAAACTGCCCGCTGACTCGCCGCGATATTTCGCAGTGACAGCAGCAGCTGCCTTCGCTGCCGTCTTGCCGATGCCAACAGACTGGACACAGTGCCTTCCCTCGGCCTCCGCTTGCAGCGCACAAAGGTCCCCCCATATAGTTACGGCGAAGCTTCATGCTGCTCAGCCCACGGAGAAGACCATGAAATACTAGTATCGCTTTCTAGGAACGACGCTGCACGGAACCTCCGCTTGTTTGCTCGTCTACGCACCACGTCCCAGTGGAATGAGCCGCACTTCAAGCATGCCCGACTGCACTCATTTGACCCTACGTTATGTCTTCAAGTGCCATCGAGGCTTCGCCGAGTGGACGCGACCCTTTTGTGTAGGCTGTGGTTGGGGTTGCGTTTACCAGCGCGTATGCTTTCCTCATTGGGATGGCCGACGCCGAAGCCTGTGACTACTGTGGCAAGAGGAGACAATTGGACATATCTTTTGAGATTGCCAACAGTATAGTGCACAGCGACTATGCATTTGCAACGGGCTCAACAAGTTAGATGACCGACCTTTGTCAGAAGAAAGGATTTTAAGCCATCGACAGAACGCAGCGTCGCAGAAGGCCCTGCAAGCGCTACTGCGATTTTTGCGATCGACCGGCCTTTCTGAACGACTTTAGCCAGAACGCCCTTCCTGTGCGTGTTGTTTTTTATACTGCGTGTGCGTTTTTTTTCTTTCATTTTCTTTCTCTCTCTCGCTCTACGTCCTCTTTCTTGCGCCTCTATTTCCCCCACCCCAGTGCAGGGTAGCAAACCGGATGCTAATATCTGATTAACCTCCCGGCCTTCCTCTTCATCTCTCTCTGTCTGTTCATGCCAAGTAAAAGTATTGAAGGACTCTGGTAGTACTATTGGGCAACGTAGTGCTATATAAGATAATTTAATAACTCTGCGTTGCACGCAAATATCAGAACCCACAATCACAGCGTCGAAACACGTTCAGCTTCATTGAACACCTGGTTAATCTTCATTAGCCATGTCGGGAAATATGAAATGAAAGGAAGACAGAGAAATAATGAGATAGCGAAAATTAAGAACCGAAGTGTTTCGCTTTGCATCATCTCCTGTCTGTACGGCCAACAGTTGAGCTCATTTCCGACCCGTGCTAAGTCGCACCAACTTCATCCGAGTAGTTCTTGTACGCATATTTACGCACCTGTCTGCTCACGTTCCCCGGCGCTCTCAGCTTTGCAGTAGTTTAAAATCAGTTGGTCAGCTCTGTACTGCAGTACACACATTTATTTGAATAAACTCGCTTTCAATGCCAGCTCACACAATTTGGTATCACGTAAAAATACAAAAGGTATACTTACTCTCACCAGTATTAAACGGCGCTCACATGGACGTCTACCTGGCGGTAGCACTTTTAATTCCTACACGCGTCAGCTTAGCACTTGTTACTCGCGTCCGTTAAGTCACAGACCGCCACTCGCGTCTTTATCTACATCCAACCACACGGCGACTCGTCTTTTACATCCGTCCTGTTCACTATTTCTTTCTTGATTGGTGCTTCCTCATGCTCATGTGAATGACATCGTGAATAGGTCTGCGTACTTATGAATCATGTCATGACGACGATTATGGGGCACCTAATATATCTGAGGACAACGATGTAATCAATGCAAAATCATTTCCTGGCTTAGACGTCACTTCTAGAACACCCACGGGTCATCGTTTCTTGTAGCTGGATACAGCCCTCAAACTCATGCATATTGTAGTAAACTAATCTGCGATAATGACCAAGGCAGGGACTTCCTTTCTGACTGAGGCAGGGACATTGACAAGGGAAAAAATTGGCCGCGTATCTGCGTGCTTCGCTGCAAATGTCGTCGAAAGACGATAGTCTTCTGCCGGCCGTACTACTACGTTTTGCCTTGCCTCAGACAGCGCATCCTCTATGTTGAATCAGCCGCATCTGGCTGGCATTGATAAAATAGAGGAGGTGCTGCGTGAGATATAGACGCCATCTGGCAGTAGCATCGGACAACATGAGCTTGTGCAGAACCCAGAGCCACTGCCAGGCTTTTTTCGTGCATAGCGTCACATTTTCAGGGCAGCCTGACAAACACTAGGGTCTTTAGAATTAAGTATCTATGTATTTTCTATTAAAGGAACACACCGCCACATACTTACGTATTGATGTTGCGCCTCAGATATGCGCCAAATTTGTTTTTTGATCGACAATGTTCTCAAGTATGAACGCAGCCACTTGCGCAATATAGCTGGACGTTCAGCATGTGGTCAAACTTTGGCCGGGTGGCTGAGTCGAGGGACAGACAGACAGATCAACATGTCTGCGTTGAAGTATCCCAAGAAAGACTATCGTCTTTAATATACCGTATTTTGCAGTGACTCCTTTGTACACCGACTTCTGAGGCGAAAGCCTTAGGTGTCTCGTCAAACGCGGAAAGTGACGGATGGCGTCGGCGGTGTCAACACGAGTAGCTAAAAAATTTATCATACGATGGCGTCACCATATGACCAATATGACGGCGCCATGACGTTACAGGTCGCGAAAATTTTATGACGTCATCGTGATGTGACTGTGATGTCCCGTGACGCAACGTCACGACGTCATCACTTGACATCGTCACTTGGTTAGATTTGTGCCGATCACGCAGGCATTGAGAAACCGCGTAAGGTGCGAAAAGCTTTCCTTTCCTCGGTTCTCCGAGGCAATATAGAACCACGTTGCAACCACCTTGCAAGGAAGCTTTCGGGCGGGATTGGGGGGATCAGTGCGATCGGCTGAGAAGAAAAGGAAGATTTCTTTCACCTCCCAGTCAGCTCAGGCTATTGCACAATGACTGTCTGACTGTCTTTGCATAAGGTTATTGCATAAGGGACTGTCTGTCAAAGCCGCGATGAATTGTCTTTTTCTTATGTACCTAGATCGCGAGACAATGGTTGCAAAATTGAATTTTAAATGCTGCGCTACTGCAGCGAGTAGCCATGTTTCATGCGTGATGATCTGCTGACAATTATGATGTTCGCGAAGTTGTGCCTTGATACGCTGACGAGTTCGGCCTATGCACTTCTTGACGCAGGAAAATGGATCACAAAGTATTCTTCCCTATCCCATTGAAGAAAAAAAAGGTCCTTGAGTATTTTGTATTGCAGAATTCATTTTTATTCTTACGGTTCCCTTTAACTCCATAAAAAGTGAAATTGGTTCATTACAGGACTCTTGAAAAATATGGTTATGCGCACCTGTTAGCAATCATTTCCACTCCACGCGATATATTGTAAATATAATGTAATACCACAGGTCGCAGCTTGGACTTCGGTTAAGGTTCCGCCATCGTTTTCCCATCACGGTTTCACATAAGGTGTGTATGAAAGTTATCGAAACCCTGAATTTGCGGACTATGATCTTTCGATAACTTGAAGCCCGTCTAATATATTGGAAGGAAGGAAGGAACAGGAGGGAAAGGAAAGGCAGGGGATGTTAACCAGTCTAGAAGGACTGGTATGCTACCCTACGCAGGGGAAATGGGCGCGGGAGTTTTAAAGAGGGAGAGAGAGCATAGAGCACGCACACACAAAGTCAGACTTCACAGACACCATAACTCCATATGTGTATAACCGCCGGTGCAAGTCTGTTGCCTTCAAGAAGTTGAGCACTGCCTTCGTCGCCTTCACCCTGGATGACCTCTCAGGTCGACATTCCAGAATGGTTTCTGCCGTCATCGGTCTCTGATCTATGCGAGCTAGAGCGGCTGCTAGTGATTTTCTCTGCGCATTGTAGCGAGGACATTCACAGAAGATGTGCTGCGATGTCTCCTCGCTACCACAGTTGTCACTAAGAGGGTTGTCAGCCATTTCGATTCGAAAGGAGTTTGATTTCGTGAAAGCCAGTCTCAGCCATAGACGAAAAAGCAGAGTGGCATCATTTCGGCGTAGTCGAGTAGGTGTCTGAAGAAGTAGAGCGTTCGGGCAGTGGTGGTGTTGGTTGCGCAGTCTACTTGCTGCATTCCAAGTGGAGAAAGTGACTTCTGGTGCGACCACTCGAAGTTGGCTAGCAGCATCGGTCATCGATAGGGGTATTGTCTCGACCGTGTCCCCTTGAAGAGCTGATCGAGCAGCAATGTCGGCACGTCCATTGCCTATCACGCCGCAGTGACTTGGCCGCCACTGAAATGTCAAGTGGTGTCCTTTCTCGAATGGAGTATGGAGGAGATGCCTAACCTCGAAGACCAACTGCTCGCATGGTCCATGCCGCAAGGCTGACAGCAAGGATTGCAGAGCTGCCTTCGAATCACTGAAGACTAACCATCGTTGAGGCTGTTCGCGGTTGACTACCTGAAGTGCAGCGCGGAGAGCAGCAAGTTCTGCAGCCGTCGATGTCGTTCGGTGGTCTGTCTTGAAACTGACGGTAATAGCCTTCGCTGGTACGACCACTGATCCGGACGAACACTGGAGAGAGCACTGGTGATGAGAGCTCACATTTTTTTCTGATTACCAGTACGTTGAAGTGCACATCATGTCGAATGAAGCACCACAGAGGTATCGCTGGCTTAGACGCGGGGTTGAAGCCTCGCAGAAGGTGGGCAGCAGAGTTTTAAGTCGTTGCACAATACGACGCCCGTGGTCTTTTTGAAGTCAGTGTTGCAAGGTGGTGGCAATCAGCCTGGGAAAAATGGCTGATATGAGCTCTCAAGGCTTCCATCGCAATATGGGTTCGTATAGGTTGGTCCCGTGCAATAAAATAGTCGCATCAGTCAACGAACATTTTGGCAAGCCGAGGCAAACTCTGAGAGCCTGAGCTTGTACAGCCTGCAGAGTGCGAATACTTGTGTTACAAGTTTTAGTCAGTATAGGCAGACTATATCGCAAAAAAAACGAGAAACAGTGACCTGTACAGTTCCAGCATTGCGTCTACCGACATGCCCCAGGTTTTTCCACACAGGAACTTGAACAACTGGGAGATGGCTGTCAGCTGCTGTTTCACGTAAGAAACATGCGGGCTCCAACGGAGGTCTCGATCTATGATTATACTCAAACATCTGTGGGTTCGGGCATACGGAATGGTCCGCCCTTCAATAGAAATGGCATAGTGCGTCATTGGCTTGCGTGTGAACGCCGCTAATGCACATTTTCCGGGGAGATTTTAAGGTCTTGCTTGCCGAGACAGCTCGCTGTCATAGTTGCAGCTTTTTGAAGCCTCGCGGGTATCTGGGGCCGTGTGAAGTCTGATGTCAAGACACATTTGTCCGCTGCGTATATGTATATCGCGATCGTACATGGCAGATGTTCGGTAAGTTGAACGAGCGCCAGATTGAATAGAGCGGGGCTTAGTACTCTGCCCTGAGGATACCCCCGACAGATATAACGTCGTGTGGTTGGGCCGTCGTCACTTGATACGAAGAATGATCTTGCTGTCAGGCAGCTAGCAATCCATCGAAAAACTCGACCACCCAGGCCAACCATCTCGGGGGCATCGAGAATGGCCTCGTGTAGCACGTTATCGTATGCGGCTTTTACGTCTAGGAACAAGGCTGCAGACAAACGCTCGAGCTCAATTCGGACCCAAGGTTGTAATAGATATAGTGCACGAACCACATAATCTTTCTGGTTTGTTTAATACTTCACGAGGACGAAACATATTCCAGCTAAAGGCCTGCGTCTATATGGTGAACGTGTTGCCATTATTACCTCTAATCGCCAAATTGTCATGTCTATCATTTCGGAACAAATAGACCAAAAAGAAATTAACACATATTGGTTGGGTGAATAAGTCGATGACATGGTGCCAACGCTCCAGTTTTTCTGCCTGATGGGGCCCATCGAAGGAACTTATTCCGCTGCGCACTCTAAGCCCATCGCCCACTACAATTTCAAAACATTTATTTCGGGTCGTCGGAAAGAACTCTGGGCTTTTCGCTTCCCACCTACCAAAAGCAGTGCCTAGAGTTTCGCAACCTTTTTTTTTTATACACTCACCGAAACAATCGTGTTTTCGTTAATTTTTCCGTTGTTCCAAAATGCCAGTGATCGTATTACCAGACAAAAAAAGCTTCAGGTTTCATGACCTTCGTAAATTATAGGAGGATTTCTAAAGATGCTCACTGTTTCGAGCAGACGTCGCATTAAGTTCAGCGGACTATAACTAGCCTCACATTTTTAATGCCACGAGAATACGACTCCTACATCTAAATTTTAAGTCGCGCTTGACGCTCGACAGTATAGTCACTTAAGGATAATGTGCTGTATAGTGACATTAGCACTAAAATATTAGTTGTGCTTATCTTAAGGGCATTAAGACTGGCAGTGACTGCTGAGGAGCATCGACCGCACTACAGGAGCGTCAACCGCACGAGCGTTAACAAACCGTGGCTCTGTCGGCAGGTACCGCAGTCATAAATGGGGTAGTTCTTTAGATCACGAAGGCTGGAACATTATGGGTTGCCAAAATTGCTTATGGCAAGCTCGAAATAGCTGTAAATACGAGATCCGATTGGGTTGCGCTGATTATAGGACCAAAAAATAGGAAATTGTTACCTGATCCCGACATAGCGGAGGTGATCATGCTGAAGGCATGCACTGCATAACATAAAAAAATCACGCCATATCCACGAAGTGAATGATGATGAGTGGGCGAAGCTCGATCGTTTTCATCCCTGGCAGAAAGAGAAAATGTGGTCTGGAACGCGCTTTTACTTCATGGTCATCAGCGTCATCGTTATCACGTGTAGTGGTAAATTATACTATACTGCAACGCGCTTATACTTCATCGTTATTACGTGTAGTGGGTACATTCCACTATACTGCGTCATCGCCATCTTTATCACGTGTAGTGGGTACATTCCACTATACTGGAACGCGCTTATACTTCATCGTTATCACGTGCAGTGGGTACATTCCACTATACTGCGTCATCGTCATCTTTATCACGTGGAGTGGGTACATTGCACTACACGTGGCTACCTGCCTACCTACCTACTACTACAACTACAGAGGAGGGATAGACCCACACCCTAAGGAGCTTCGCCCCTAAAAAATCACAGCATATCCACGGAGTGAATGATGATGAGTGGGCGAAGCTCCGGAGGTTCATCGGTAAACCGTGAATCTTCCGTGAATTTCGCTCAGTACATCATCAAAGACGTGACAAACACTGTGTGTATATATACAAGAAATTTATATTTTATTCGTGAGCCGTGATTTTCCGTTTTGTTTTCGTTTCTTCGTTGGTCGTGGTTTCCGTTTACATAAGCCGTGGCTTCCTTTCCCCCTTCATTATAACGGCCTTATGGTCGGTGAAATGGGAGGAGAGCGGTTCCTGGATGGGTCGTAGTGGAAAGTTTGCAAAGACGAGATCGATGCAGGTTCCTCGGATGGTGGTCGGTTGCATGTGGTCAAACGATATGCATGTGAGACCATATCGCGATGCCATGTGTTGTATGGCATCGCGATCGTCATCGTCATCAGCCTCATTGTTATGACGCATAGCGGGTACATTCCATGTACCCACTATGCGGCACAGTGATGTGCCATGATGGCAGCGTCATCGTCATCGCACAGGGGTGGCTACGACGACAACGACGCAGGACGACGCCGGACTAGCCTATGCCCTAAGGAGTTTCGCCCTTAAAAGAAGATGTTGACAAAGACACAGAAAAGATTCCGTTGAGGCATTGATTGGCTGAAGATACCCAGCTGGAAACCCAGTGGGCTTTTACAGCACTGACAGTGCTCAGAAGCGGCGACGTAATGCTGCACGGGGAGGGCGGGACAAGGCCAAAAGAAGCGAAGGCGCTCGCGGTATTATGTGCATGAAACCCTCAAGTGGTTATCTAAGAGAGCATCGTGGAGTAGCCGAGGACAGTCGATCGCAGCTGCTGTAAATCATGCTGTACATAACATGCATCTCATTATTCACATGTTAGGACCTGTCATTTGTGTTCATCATACAGTCACGTCGCGCAATACAAATTTTGGTGTATATCAAGCTAGCGAACTGCTCGCAAGCGCACCATGAGCATGGCATGTAAATGACATTGTAGATGACATGCATGCCAAGATTTTTATGTTACCACCTGCCACTTATGTTCGCCTAATTTGTTACCGCGAATCGCAGCGAGACGTGAGACCAATCTGCCTCCGTTTCGCATGCGTTCGTATTCTCGCGCTTTGCGCATCGTGCAGGCGCCATCCGCGTTCCAAAGTTTAAATTAACGGACACTTTATCAATCCCAAAGTATGTTCCTCCAACGCTTGTGCCCACTAAGACGGGGTCGGTAAGAATGGAACGTGATGCGCGCGTCTCCTCCTTGCATGATTAGAGACGCCGGGCAAAGCGACGCTACGCAAGCAAAGCGCGAGTGATGTGGAGTCCAACGCGACCGGCGCCCGTTTGCGCGCCCCGGCGCCCACCTGGCACCGTGCCAAGGCACGGCTGGACGGACGGACGGACGGAAATGAGCATGAGACATTAAAGGCTTTCGCCTTAAAAATTTGGTGTATATCAAGCTAGCGAAACGGCCACGACAGTATCATGAGCGTGGCATGCAAGTCATGTTGCACATGACATATGCTGATTTCCATATTACCACTTGTCATTTATGCTCGTCATACAGTCACGTCACTCAATACGAAATTTGGTGTATATCAAGCTAGCGAAACGGCCACGAGAGTGTCATGAGCGTGGCATGTTGCACATGACATGTCAGCATTTCGATATTACCACTTGTCATTTATGCTCGCCATACAGTCACGTCACTCAATACGAAATTTGGTGTATATGAAGCTAGCGAAACGTCCACGAGAGTATCATGAGCGTGGCATGCAAGTCATGTTGCATCGACATGTCATGATTTCCATATTATCACTTGTTATTTATGCTCATCATACAGTTACGTCACTCAATACCAGATTTGGTTTTGGGACGTTAAACCCCAGATATTTATTAATTAATCAATACGAAATTGGTGTATATCAAGCTAGCGAAACGGCCCCGACAGTGTCATGAGCGTGGCATGCACAAGTCACGTTGCACATGACATGTCACGATTACCATATTACCACTTGTCATTTATGCTCGTCATACAGTCACGTCACTCAATACCAAATTTGGTGTAAATCAAACTAGCGAAACGGCCTGCGAGCGTTCCATAAGCGTGGCATGCGTCATTTTCACATGACATGTCATGATTCCCATATTACCACTTGGCATTCATGTTCGTCATACAGTCACGTCACGCAATACCAAATTTGGTGTATATCAAGCTAGCGAAACGGCCGTCAGCGCGCCATGAGCGTGGCATGTAAATCATGTTGTACATGACATGCAGTTCATGATTTTCATATTAACACCTGTCATTTATGTTGGTCATGCAGAAATATTTCATCGTACCAATTTTTGGATATATGAAGTTCAGAAAACGGCCTCAGGAGCACTAAGGCCATGGCGTGTAAATCATACTTTTCATGACAAGTTATTCATGATTTTCATAATATGACCAGTCATTCACGTTCGTCATACAGTCATGTTATGCCATACTAATTTTGGTATAAATTCCATTTACGATACGGCCAGGAGAGCGCAAAGTCGTAGGCGGCTAGATAGATAGATAGATAGATAGATAGATAGATAGATAGATAGATAGATAGATAGATAGATAGATAGATAGATAGATAGATAGATAGATAGATAGATAGATAGATAGATAGATAGATAGATAGATAGATAGATAGATAGATAGATAGATAGATAGATAGATAGATAGATAGATAGATAGATAGATAGATAGATAGATAGATAGATAGATAGATACGCTCAAAGTCGCCGAAGTTCGCTAAGAAATGCTTCGCATTTAAAAAGTGATGATGTCACCATCTACGCCTTTTACGGAGTAGCCTGATAATGTGCATCTTGGTGCAAGCGTGCTCTCTTTTTCGGTGGAGGACGTATACTCTTGCAGGGGCTAAGCTCAGTGGCGGAGTTTTCTCGTGGTGTTACTGAGCCAGGACTGGCAGTAGAGAACGTCATGATCGGTAGTGGCACAGCATGTGCGTCCGTAAACGCATCGGTGGAACTTCGTGACTACGCGCACAAGAGCGATGCGCTCTCCCTAACAGTCAATTCGCCTCCAGATATTTGAGTGGCGCCCTCTCGCGTGTGACGTCAGGGAGAGGACTCGGATGCAGCTCTTCGCGCGCGCGCGCTCGCTACGTGAAGGCTGCTCGACGCTACCGGCCTGTCTGTCGTGCTCGAGTTATTGAAACATTAGTGGGCAAGGTCATAAAGCAATTTGTACTCAATGTTCAAGCAAAATGCCCAGCCAAATCGAGCGGAGTTGCCGTCAGGAGCACGTTTTGTGTCGATTGCTCCTGGTGTCGTCTGCTAGCCATCAATGTGTACATCTGCTTCTAGAATAGCGAATATTTCTTTTCGCGATTGTTCTATGGCCGTGGCGCACTCAAAATGACTTTCCTGCCCCTTTTCAATCACTGACTTCAGCGTTCGGGCTTCGGCTGCATGTCTGCGTAAAAGCGCAATAAATTTATAGCGCGTGCTGCGCGTGTTGGGTTGCCAAGCCTGCTCCTTCGGGTGAATTCCACTGTTTGGAGTTTTAAGCGCATGACAAACGACGTGTGATGTCATGCAAATAAATTAAGTCGCGTTACCAGCAACAACGTTTGATTAAATCCACATTTTCAGCAGTTACAGTGTAAGCGCGCGTCGTAAGTACTTTAAGTTTAAACACGATATAAACAGGGTGAGTCAAAAAGGGATTCACGACGGTGATATGAACTATTGGTAGGTTGTCCGGAGTTGTTTTCTTTTTTTTTTAGACATATTTTAATCCTTACGTTAAATCGACGTTTGTTCATTCGCTCACGGTGGTCTGAAAGTACGCTGAACAGAATTAGTGCAATCATACCAACGTAGATAAATACAAAGCTTTGGTATCGAAAGTCGTAATAAGATGTATTTGCAATAAAATACTGTAAATCAGTCTCAACAGTCTACTTCTGATGGGGCTTGGTGCGATCACTGTACTAATAAAACTCCGGTTCCTTATGCATTTTACTAAGTTGACTCGAAGGCGAAAGCGATATTTTTCTTCAGTGCATGTATTGTTCCTTCGCCGCCCTACTCCGAATGCTTTCTGGACGTAACGTGGTTTTGCACTGCCTTCATGATCGGAGGCATTTTAAGCTTTCTACACATCGCCTGGTTTTGCATCGCCTCCGAGATCGGCCAATACAAAGCGACGGTGTCATGTGATGACGTCATGATGTGACGCGACGTTATCACCTCACAAATTTTGGTTGTCTGGGATGTCATGATGACGTCATCATGTGACGAATTTTCGCATCACTCGTGTTGACGCTGGCGACGCGCGACGCCGACGGTCAGTTTTCGCGTTTGATGAGGAATCTAATGCTTTTATCTTAAAATATTCACTCTTGTTACAGCTCGGTAAAGAATAGCAATAACCCGCCAAAGGGGCCAAAATAATAGTGGGAAACAGCTCTCTTTCTCCTCTTCCTGGACACATTCGCCGATTTTTTTTCAACTGTTTACCAAGCTCTACTATCGGTGTCAAATGAAACACGAACAGCGGATCGCGTTGCCCAAGCATTAGAAACTGTATAGTGTGCGCCATCCTGTTATCACCATTGACAGGCCCGCACAGTCGAATAAGCAGCACTGCGTGATCGAAAACATGAATGTGGCTCACGAGCGGCAAACCGCATGAGCGTTGAAGAAACTGCCAAGTTCAGCCTCTTTCTTTTCGCCAACTGGCAACCGTGTACTCTCGCGAACTCGCTCGGCAACGGGCATCTCTATCGAAATTTAGTTTTTTTTGTTCATCCCAAACGGAGCAGTCGGTTCTTTCTTGACCAGCGATAGTTTCCTAATAATTTGGTGCCGAAACCCGGGAACAAAGTTATCGAACTTACCGTTGAGGCAGCAGGATCGACAGACGTCGACAGCACAACGAGCTCAAGGAAAAACAGCAACGATCCTCGGGCAAGAAACAGTCGACGAGGCGCTTCAACCAGACAAGGGCTGAAGACGCCACACCCAGCCGAAACCGACGCCATTGCTCAAGGCAGCGCATACGCCAGGCAACACAGAGTCACAGACGCCAGGCATCATAGACCACAGATGCCAGGATGGACCGACTCAAGCTGAAAAGGAGCGCCTTAAGAACTCAGGTGACAAAACTCATTTCGGAGGAATAATTATTCTTGGCGAGCCATGCGAACGACGGAGCTCTCAATGTCTTGTCGGCCAGGCTAAGTGCCATCCAAATGCAGCTAAATGAAGTGGACACAGCCATTGAGCCACTAGTTGTTGACAAAGACGCAGAGCAAAATTGCATTAGAACAATCGAGTAAAACGACCGGATCGTGGCAGGCATCGCGAAACTCAGCCAAGAAGCTGAAGAGCAAGAAGCAAGAAAACAAGTAGAAACGGCCGCGATGCGGGCGCCGACCGACGGCCCTCCGAGGGCTGCGCAGACCCACGTTAAAGTGCCGAAGCTCGAGTTACAGCGATTTAGCGGCGCTTCCACTGAGTGGCAGTCTTTCTGGGAGCAGTTTGAGAGGGCGGTGCACGAAAACGACACCCTCTCCTACTCTGAGAAGTTTCTGTACTTGCGGTCGTCACTTTCTGGAAAGGCTGCATCAGCCATCGACGGCATACAGGTGACAGGAGCTAACTACACCACAGCCATCGAGCTCCTTAAAGAGCGCTTTGGTCGACGAGACGTGCTGATTCAAGAACATCTGACTCAGTTGCTCGAGTTGCCACCATTACGCAACGAGAATGAGGCTATCGGCCTACGTCGACTCTATGACCATCTGCAGCGCAACATAGCCGCTCTCGCAGCGCTCGGAGTTAAAACAGATGGCTACGGTGCTCTACTCTGCTCCGCACTCTTGCGAATGCTGCCATCGGAACTAGTAGTCAACTACCACAAGAGACTCTCCACTGACAGCAAGGAAGAGGGGATCGGCATCGAGAGTTTCCGAGCTTTTCTCAAGGCCGAGGTGGAGAGCCGAGAGAAGGCGCTGCAGACTGGTCACAGCGAACTAAAAGGATCCAGCTCAAAACATCGAGATAAAGAAAAGATCAAATCACCAAGAGGATCCGCGGCTTCGCTCTTCTCTGCGGGAAAACTGAAGCAGATCGATTCATGCGCATTTTGTGATGCAAAGAACCACACGACTCACGAGTGTCAGGCACAAATGTCACTCGATCAAAAGAAGAGACGACTCACTGCGGCTGGTCGTTGCTTCAGGTTCGGCATAAAGGGACACATGTCAACACAATGCCGCAACCAAAGGCTAAATTGCGAGCACTGTGGCAGAAGACACCTGTCACAAATGTGTGACCCCAGCTGGAGGCAACCTGAGAACACAGCCGCCGAGTTGCATTCTTCAGCGAAACAGAAGTCCCGAAATGTGCCTACCGTGCTGTTGTAAACGGCTCAAGTATGGGCAGAAGGACGAGGGAGAGCTCTTACGCGCCTTCTCTTCGACGGAGGTAGCCAACGAAGTTTTGTCACAAAGAAGCTTTCCCGCGAACTGCAACTAGAAGTGATCGGTGAAGAGGACATCGCAATCTACCCATTCGAAGGATCTACCCATTCGGAGAAATCTGTTGTGATCAGCTAAGAGTATCTGAAGACATCATGCGAAAACTCCAAGCGGAAATGAATGAATTGGCAGATGTTACAGTGGCACCAGCCCATCTGGCGATAAGCGGCATTGACATCCTTATCGGTGCCGACTATTACTGGTCGTTGGTGTCCGGTTACTTCAAGAAGCTGCAGGGCACACTTGTTGCACTAAATACCAAATTTGGGTGGACGCTTCAAGGAGCTATTCCCAACAGTAGTTCAGCTGCCTGCTGCTGAACCGCGGCCGTTCTTCGTGCTGGAGTATCAGATGACACAACAAATTTGTCCTACGAACTGAAATCATTCTGGGAACTTGAAAGCATCGGAATTACTGACTCCTGTGCCCAAACGAAAGAAAAAAGCCAAGAAGTCATCAACAAGTTTTCTGCATCGATCAAGAAAACAGACAAGCGCTATCAAGTGGCTTTACCATGGAAACCTCTAGACATTCATCTAGCTGACAACAAAGCGATTGCCAAAAAGCGTTTGACAAACCTCACGCAGAGGCTATTGAAAGATGAGGCGACATCCATCGAGTATGACGCGGCTATCCGTCAGTACCTGGAGCAAGGCTTCGCAGAACGACTTCCACAGGGAAGAAATCCCCAGCGACGAAAACAGTTTACTACATGTTTCACCGCGCTGTCTTCAGACCTGATAGCCTTTCTACCAAGATTAGGGTCGTGTTTGGTGCATCGTCTAGTGACAGCGGATGTATCTCTCTGAACGAAGCCCTGGAGCCAGGACCTAACTTGAACCCAGACTTGCTGAAGGTGTTACTTAACTTCAGAATTCACCCTATCGGACTAAGTGCAGACATTGAGAAGGCATTCCTGCAAATTTCAGTGACACCGGCAGATCGCGATGCCCTCCGATTCCTTTGGTATGAGCACTTTCCAAAGAAGCAAGACCCAGATCCTGTGATAGAAACCTGGAGAATGACACGTGTGCCCTTCGGTAGGACAAGCAGCCCATTCCTTCTCGCAGCCACAGTGCGTCATCATTTGCCGACTACTGAGGGTGATTCACACACAACAAAAACCATCAGTGAGAGCCTGTACGTAGACGACCTAATAACAGGAGCGGAGACGGAAGAGGACGCTGTAGCCTTCTACCGAGGTGTACTCGAGGTCATGAATCGAGCAAACACGGCTCTGCGCAAATGGAATTCAAATTCCAAGAAACTGCAACAGCTGTTCAACAATGAAAGAACCGGATGTGCCCTGAGCTACGTTGAGTGTCCGACGGCAAGTGTCTCACGGGTCCTCGGACTTGTATGGGATAAGGACACAGATCATCTAGCGTTTTCTATGGAGGCCATCTTGGATTTCTTAGATCAAAACAGTAACACCAAACAATTCATCCTTCAGGCATCAGCTCGTATATATGACCCGCTTGGTCTTATTTCTCCGGTCACAGTGACAACCAAACTCATGTTCCAAACACTGTGGGAACTAGGTATTGAGTGGGACGCTCCTGTACCTGAAGACGTCAAGAATTCTTGGACGCAGTGGCACACCCAGCTACACTATTTAACGGCCATAACAGTGTCAAGACGATACGGCAGCTTGTCCAATGATAGCTGGAAAGATGTTCATATATTCACTGATGCGAGCCCCAAAGCATACGACGCAGTTGCGTATTTGCGCACCCATGGAGTCAAGGAAGCCACGGTGTCTCTCGTTCTTTCAAAGTCCCGAGTAGCACCCATAAAGAAATTGACTCTTCCAAGACTAGAATTGATGGGCATGGTTATCGGTGCTCGATTAAAGGAATATTTGGAACAATCATTGGGTCTCCCTATCGACAAATGGTACATGTGGACAGACCCATCTCTCGCACTGCATTGGGTACGAGGTTCCGCTCAACAATGGAAGCCCTTTGTCGCCAACCGAGTTTTGGAAATTCAGCAGAGAACGGATCCAGAGCTCTGGAATCACTGTCGAGGGAACGAAAATCCCGCCGACCTCCTGACAAGGGGAGTCACGCCTAAAGCTCTTAAGGCATGCTCGGTGTGGTGGAACGGGCCTGCCTGGCTTTCACAGCCATCTACTTGCTGGCCAAGTCATGAAAACACCGCTGACGTGACCATGGCCGAGGAGGAAAGGAAGGCATTTAGAGTTCACAACGTGACAGTGAGGGAATCCATATTACCCCTTCAGAAATACAGCTCCCTCTCTAAACTGGTTCGAGTTACCGCCTGGGTGCTTCGATTTGTTCACAACTTCAAGCACCCCAACGAGAATCGCGACGGACCTCTTACCACAGAGGAAGTTCAAGAGGCACACACTTGTTTGATTCTTCAAACACAATTGGAGGCTTTCCCAAGTGAACGCCAATGTATTCGTTAAAGCACTGAGCGAGCCCCAAGCTCGCTCAATAAATTGGAGCGAGTCCAATGTATTCGCCGCTCGATACGCATGCCAAGCGATTCCCTGACGATACGGGATCTGAGCGTCTTCTGCGACGACAAGGGCGTTTTAAGAGTGGGAGGAAGGCTGAACGCTGCCGACATTTCCTACACCGTTAAACATCCTATTGACCTTCCGTCGAGGCATCCCATCACAGAGCTTGTGATAAACGCAGCTCACCGCCGTCTTCTGCATGGTGGCGCCCTAGAGACCCTCACTGAGCTGAGGGAGAAGTACTGGATAGTGCGAGGAAGGCAAATGGTGAAAAAGGCGCTAAGGAAATGTGTAACATGCACTCGTTTCAATAGCTGTGCTGCAACTGAACCAGTCGATCCTCTGCCTCGTGAAAGGGTGACACAAGCGCCACCCTTCGATGTAACAGGTGTAGACTTCGCTGGGCCACTGAACACAAAAGATCAAGGAGGCAGCAGGAAGTCTTACATAGTCATTTTCACGTGTGCAGTTACACGTGGAATACACCTTGCGATGGTGACCGACATGTCGACCTCTAACTTCCTTATGGCCTTTCGAAGATTCATCTCGAGGAGGGGGGTCTGTCAGTCATCTTTTCTGACAACGCTAGGACTTTCAAGCGTGCTTCTAAGGATCTGCAGAGACTGTGGACCACAATACGAGGAGAAGACATCCAGAATTTCTTCTGAAACCACCAGATCCGCTGGAACTTCATAATTGAAAGGCGGCATGGTGGGGCGTATTTTGGGAGAGAATGGTTCGTTCCGTGAAAACATCCATGAAGAAGGTCTTGGGAAACAGCTACTGCAATTTCGAGGAGCTCATGACAATATTAATCGAAATCGAAGCAATCCTCAACTCTCGATCCCTGGCCTACGTCTACACAGACGCGAACGAACCCGAACCTCTAACACCGTCTCATTTCCCGATAGGTCAGAGACTGACCACTCTTCCTGACAGCTGCTCCGCCACTGAAGTAGCCCAGAAACCTGGTCAACTTACTCGTCGCTGGCGCTACCGCCTAAGAATGGCCGACCAGTTTGGGCGTCGGTGGCAGAAGGAGTACCTGACGAGTCTCCGATCAGCGCATTTCACTGTGCCGAATTCATCAAGTGCACTAAAGCAAGGAACTCTCGTCTTAGTTCATGAACATCACCTACCGAGGCAGCTCTGGAAACCCGGAGAAGTGTCCGAAGTTCTTCTGGGACGTGATGAAAAAATCAGAGCCTGCATGGTGCGCATGCCGAATGGAGTCATCTTGAGAAGACCAGTTCAACTCTTATACCCCATGGAATACACAGATGAATGACCAGAGGCTCATTCCGGGGGGAGTATGAAGAAACTGCCAAGTTCAGCCTCTTTCTTTTCGCCAACTGGCAACCGTGTACTCTCGCGAACTCGCTCGGCAACGGGCATCCATATCGAAATAAATTTAGTTTTTTTGTTCATCCCAAACGGAGCAGTCGGTTCTTTCTTGACCTGCGATAGTTTCCTCAAGCGTATGTATCTCTAGTCATAGGGGTCGAACTCTACCACGCACACCACAACTCGCGTTTCATTCGTAGCGATCTTATTCGCATCTAGCTCACCCAATCGATGCTAGTTGTCCGCAAGAACCCGCTGGTCGATGAATTTATCGATTTCATTTTGTCGGCCAACGTTGTGTATGCACAAGTCCGCATGACTTCAATTGCAATTTTCGTTTATTTCAAGTCTGTTTACACAATGCGATTTTTGCGAATAAGCCGTAAAATTGATAGCGCTTCGATTCCAAAACAGCGTAGACTCCCTTTAACTCACTTGGCGGGGGCGTTCGCGCTTTCACGTAAGTTATGTCAACGCCATCAAGGTCAGAGAGTGACGCTACGGAATCGGGGGCATGAACCTGACCGCGATGACTGTGGGTATACACACGATGTGTTAAATGTTAACGTTTTTTAACCTCCTGTAATGCTAGCAGTCATCTCAAGAAATATCATTAGAAGAAAATGCAGCTAGTAGTCGAGGAACGCCGTGCGACGCAGGCGAACAATAACGAAAATGCTGTTGTTTTAGCCAGAGCGTAGCAGACGACAAAAGCTGAATCCCCGCCGTTGCGTCACCGGAGCGCCATTCGCAGCGTCGCCATCGGTGGCACACCAGGCGAATAACTGCGCTCAGCAGGTAGTATAAGTCAGCTGGCGAAGCTAAAACGTGGTCACACCGTCGCTGTCCCTGTGCTAACACTGCTTCTTTGCCATGAATATTGGCATCAGTTCCGACATCGGCAGGGTCAGATTAGCAAGATGGGGCATTGATTGTAGGCGTGGTAAGAACGGTCGTATGTCGAAAAGAAGATGTGGTTCGATCAGCACTCCAAGCAAAAGCCGGCGCATCGCGCGCACTAAGAAAATCGATGTAATGCAAAGCACTCAGCGAGGCGCCAAATGCACCGTAATGCGTGAATTTGCGACAAATCAAGGCATTCGTGTGAAGACATGTCACATATTATTTCATGTTCTTCATTTATGCATGTACATACTGGTACTTATGCTTAAAATTATTGTTGGTCATGCACTGATGCCGTCATGCCAATTTTCATATGAACGATACTTATGAAACGATCACGACAGAACCAAGATATTGCCGCGTATGTCATGACGTACATAACATATATGAAGTGATATCTTCGTCGTGACCTGTAATTAATACCGGTTTTACACGCATGCCTTGGCAATTGTGGTGTATATTACGTTAGTGTGACAGCCGCGAGAGCACTAAGACGGAGTCACCTAAATGATGACGTACACGGCATGTAAGAAAGGATCTTCATATTATTGCTTGTCATTTATGTTCGTCATATATACTAATGTCACATCCGGCAAATTTTGGTATAGATCAAGTTTAAATTGACATCACAGCATGAAGACGTAGGCGGCTAGATAGATAGATTGTACACCGCCAAACAGTTTCTTCTGTTGTTGCTATGAGGTATTTCCCGTCGCTGCCGCAAGGATATTTTCTGAATCGGCAGTCTGAAGTTAGTGATTACATAAATAGGTCGATTGATCTTGAGTAGCTGCAGCCCAGATCAAAATCTGCAAAGAAAATATTAGTAGGGGGTGATAATATTCGTCTATATTTTATCGTAATGCCACATTTCATCTCAAGTGAGTCATCCGCGCTATTATATACACGCTTGAGCAAGAAGGGAACTTCTCTGGTCTGCCTAAGGAAAAGACACGGAGTTTTAACGCGAAAGCGTTCGAGCGCTCGTTTCGCAGAAATTTCTGAGTCGGCGTCGTTGGTTGTGACCGTGAAAACAGCATTGTAAGTGACCGTGGAATCGAGAAAGATCCAAACAAAATAAATAATAAGAATCTTGGATTCGAGTTAAAACAGCTAGGAGTCCACGTCTTTCCCAGAGTATGACCGAAACTTCCTCTTATTCTTGCACCCCTAGGACGTACTGCATGCCAGCGCAAAGGGTTGACATATGATGATATTTGAAAACATTCCCTAGACTTTGTCTTGACGCTTCAGGAGAACAACATGTGTTGGCACTACTCCCCTAAGATCCATATTTGAAGAGCTGCTGTGAAGATCCCCTAAGATCCCCCTAGGATCTTCACAGCAGCTCCTAATCTTCTTATCTAGGAATTCTAAATTTGTAAAAGTAGCATTGCCATGTCATATACTATGCCCTCGATGCCTAAATCGTGCGTTCACAAAATAAGCACCAGCTATGATGCACAGGTTACGCATCGTTTAGAAGCAGATTACCATCGAGTTTTTTTGCGCACTCTTGCGGAGCGCATACAAAAATTTACTACTTTGTCACGATCAAATATGTTTGCTCAAAGCGTTATCGAACAAAAAGAGTCGTAGCCTTAAGTTCATATCTTGCCGCTCGGGCTAAAGAACGTTTGAAGCAGATACGGTCTTATGATTGTTTTTTAAGCTTCCGATTAGGTAGGTTACATATGCGCCGCTGTGCACGCAAGGAATGAGCATATTCGGGATAAAAGAGGACTGATGCTTATGTTGTAATGCACAGCAACATATTTGTACGCTGCCGTATTGATGTGGTTTATAAACTTCTTTTCAGTTGCCACTGCTTCTACGTAGGGCATACGCGTCGTTGTGTTAATCAAGAATCAATGGAGCATAAAAGGTCATTTACCGGAGGATCGCCATCTGATGTTGCTTCGCACTGTCGTGCTCGGAAATGAAGACCGAAATTTCGTGAATACGTGTCATGGATTCGGACGGACCCGGGCAATGGACTCAGTAAAAGACTCGGATTGAAGCACAGCAAAAATTTACCAAACAAGAAAAAAGCACGGCACTCTAAAAATATAGAACAAAAAATTCCCCATCTCCCGCTAAAGGGAACCATGTGTGGATGCGAAGCAGCGGGGAGATAATTAGCTTGAGCGGAACGTCGCCGCACTCGTTTCACGGCAGCGGTCCGAGCGCTCATCGCGGCGCTGCACAGGAGAGAGAATGAGGCGAGCGCGCTCCTTCATTTTCATACCGCGGAGCTACCGTGGCGCCCCCCCAGCGGAGTATGCAGCTGTCACACCACCTGTCGTGCGCGCCGCTCCGTACAGAATTCCTAGAGGAAAGGACGGGGGGGGGGGGGACCGTAGGAGAGGAGAGAGAGGGGGGAGGGGACGTGCGTGCGCTGTGGGGGGTGTGGGACGCGGGAGCCACTCCGTTGAGTAGAGGATTCCTAAAGGAGAGAGGGGGGAAAGGACGCGCATGCGCTGTGGGGATGAGGGACGCCGGAGCCGCTCCGTAGATTAGATGATTCCTAGAGAGAAAGGGGGGGTGAGCGTAGGAGAGGATCGGGGAGGGGACGCTTCGTAGATTAGATGATTCCTAGAGGAGATAAAGGGGGGTGAGCGTAGGAGAGAAAGGGGGAGGGGCGCGCATGCGCTGTGGGACGCGGGAACGAGGGGACGGACTAAGCCCCTTCCAAACACATGCAAGGAAGATCAAGGAATGGGGTCAACCTGGGCGACAGACACCACCTGCCTAGCCATTGCTAAGCAGCCTCTCTGTGCTCTCGGCCATGACTCAAGGAATGGGGTCAACCTGGACGACAGACACCACCTGCCTAGCCATTACTAAGCAGCCTCTCTGTGCTCTCGGCCATGACTCTGATGATTGTAGTAGGGTTGACGGCCTTCATATTACTACAGTGTTCTGGTTCGCATAATGGGTGCTTGCCTACTTCATGAAAGTGGCCGGACGCGGGACGCGGGACGGACAGAGCCCCGAGCATAAGATGCTTCGCATCTAATATAAATACAAATATGAACTTAATTAAGCAACCAACTTTGTAGCTAAACTGTCCTACTCAGTCTGCTCCAGTCTTAAAACAGTTGATGCAGTGGGCCGACCTTACTTGACACCGCTGACTAGGTTGAACGCCGAAGCCTCCTCTGCTGCCAAGCTCGTCCAGTCGTTCTTCATTGCTTCTGACGCCCTTACTTGTGTCTTCTCTGCTATCCGGTGAGCCAGCCGTCGCCTGTACACGAGCAGGTGGTCTGCTCTCCTGGCTAGACCCGTTAGGCCTAACGTCGTCGTCGCGTTGACCCGGCGTGGTGTTCCAGCGCTGACGTGGTACTCCGGTGATTGCCTTTGGTGGCCTGCTGCAGAAGGGGGCTTGCTCTGGGAACGTCCGTTCTTGCCGGGCGTGGTAGGTGAGTCCCCGAGGAGCCTTGCTCGAACGCCGGTCACGCCTCGGGACGCGCGCGTCAACGGCAGCCAACTCGAACGCCGGTCGCTCCCGTCACCAGTGCATCAGCTGGGGATCCAGCCTCCCGCTTCGCAGTCCACGCAGATAATGCCAGCTCACGCCTCTTCGTCTTCCTTCTCGGCTCGGGTCCCGTGCCTCGAGTGCTCTGGATTGTTCCGAGTACGCGCTCGTGCCGTATCTAGGACCTGGCCCGCTTCGTCGCTTTCCTCTTCTTTTCGTCACGTGGCTCTTACTCGTGACAATGCGCCACTTTATAGAGACACAAGAAGTAATAAAAGCATAAATTGCTCTATGTTTGACGTATCAATAGAAGTGGAAGCGCTTTCATGAACTGTCATTTTATTGACTTGAACAGAGAATGAATGAAATGTCTAACCCGCTATCTCTCGCATAATTCGTGTGTGTGTCTGACTGGCAGGTGGCGCCGTCATACCCTGCCCGGGCACATAACGGCATGTTTTGTGTCTGCGCGCCCTTGCAGTTGAAAATCGCCGTTTGTCTTAGCTGTAGGGTGGCCAACCGTCCCGGATTTTGCAAGGCTGTCCTGATTTCCCCTCCCGAGTACCGCGCCGTCCGTATCGGGACAGCTGCATTTCCCTGATTTTTTCCGCACCGTAAAGTTAGAAATGTTATGTGATTCAATGCACCCACAAACACGCGCGTCACGGAACACGAAATTGGCACGAATCAAATGCACGAACCAATGTCGCGGTGACTACGAAAACCTTTAGCGAATGTAGCTCAACTTCCGCCTGAAGTGCGACAGCTTTCACGAATGCGCTCTCCAGGAAAAGTAAGTGTTCCAAGCATGTAGACAGTTGATGCACCACTTCAGGAGGCCGCAACAACACGGAAACAATGAATTTTTCAGGAAGGTACCACGTTGAAGAAAACCGATTTCGCTACCTTCCTTCATTCAAGAGTGGGTAATCCTAGTTATTTCGTTCTCTTAGGGCCAAACAACGAAACGTTCCTTTCCTTCGACCGCGTCCTCACCTTACGTGAGGCCTCCCTTACAACCAAGTACCGACGGAGGAAGCAAGCGTACTCTGAAAGCTCCCTTCACCCGTCCTCGCGGGAGGAATGGTTGCCGCGCTCCTGCGTTCGAGATTATCGAATATAAGCTTTGCTCACAAGCGTTTATTCTGTAAAAAAAGAAGTTGGGTCACCACATCACTTCCAAATTGAAGTGTTAATATAGAGACGCGTGTACGCTTTCTTCCAACTGCGATTACTAAATGTGAAAAGCCACCGTAGTCGAGCGCAAAACGTGGTGCGGTCTAGCAACAATGAAACGCCCGCCTCTTTTAACGCTGTCAGTCTAAACGCGCTTCACGAGTCAGACATGCCTGCGAAGACACCCTTCTCCCCGCAGAGGTGGGGTGGGAGGGTTGCCTCGGAAACAAGCATCACGTGGGCTAGCTCATCACGTGGGCTAGCTGTGAGGTGAAGCGCTCGTTCAGGGCCAGGAGCGGACCTAAGGGCGCACGAAGGTAGCCCCAAAGCAACCTTAAGCCAAGGAACCCTTCACCGAGGGCTCCTCAGTGAGGAAGCTTTCAGAGTGACGTAAGGCGGCCTCACCAAAATGAAGGCTTCCTTACTGAGGAAAGTAACGTTTCGTTGTTTGGCCCTTATACGGTGTCCTCCATTTGCACGCCCAATTTTAAACACGAAGCATTTCTTTGCGTACTGCAGATACCCTGAGTGTTTCTATATCTATCTATCTATCTATCTATCTATCTATCTATCTATCTATCTATCTATCTATCTATCTATCTATCTATCTATCTATCTATCTATCTATCTATCTATCTATCTATCTATCTATCTATCTATCTATCTATCTATCTATCTATCTATCTATCTATCTATCTATCTACCCGCCTACGTCTGGGTGTTCTTGTGATAACGTCCCTAGCATTCTAACATTGGGGTAGACCAAAATTAGCATGGTAGGGTAAGAGGGTTTGACGATTATGACTGTCTGGTAATGATATGAAAAAAAACTGGGAGATCCCACGTACCGTGGAAATCAATCATATGCGAGGCATGCATCACAAACATTTGCTGTGTGGCACTTTTTGAAAATGAACATAAAGTTATGAGGCGCATAAATACAGTTATTAGTAAACATATGTAGAAATTTCATACGCATTCACGTATCTTTAAAACCTTGAAAACATGCTAATGTGAGAACTGGTTGCTCATAGTTGCGTAACGACGCCACCACTCGAGTGAGCACTACCAGCACCAGCCGTGGTAGGCTGAAATGTTGTTCTTGTATGAGTCTGTGAGGTTCTTTACGCGAAGCGTAATGCTGACATCATAAATGTAGCGCAAAAAACCACGGACACAAAAGGAGCACACATACAGAGCGCCGACTATCAACTGAAGTTTATTGATTAATATACACACATATATACTCAAGGACCTAGACGCGTGATGCAAAAATAAAATAAAAATTAAATAAAAGAAGTGTATTAGTGACTAGCGATCAGGTAATCTACTTCGATAGGGTGCAACACTATCGATGGCCTCGCGACACGTGCATCCCCCACATCTGTAGATAAAGTACGCTTCTTCAATTTCTCGCTCCGTCTTTTCGTGAAATCTTGTGAGCACACTTGCTTCCGTCAGCCTAGGCGCGCAGCCGCAGTCCCTGCAATGTAGCGAAAGGTTGCTGAAGTGTATGCTGTCTTTCATTTTTTGTGTTTTCTTTTTTTTGAGGCAAGTGGACCGAGGTGGATCGAAGTTGGGTGCAGTAGTTGTGTACACATTGTGGGCTTGCTTAGCACCAGGAAAGTCTACAACGGTGGCGTCTACTGGTGATTACAATGGGTAACTTATGGTCTGACATAACGCCAGCATTCACGTTAATTAAAGCATGGACGACAGTATTATCGAAACGAAGCGTGCTTTACTGTGTGACGATGTGAATATAACATGCAACTTTCGTTAGTGTATTCCGCCGTGCACGAGCAACGCTTGAGTATAGCTTGCTGAATCATAGGAATTCAAATGTAATATTTATTAGACTGCTATAAAAGTGGAGTCAGCATTGGAACCACAATTGACGTTAACTCTGTATGACGTCTGCGTCCTAGGTTTGCACACGTAACGGTTATTGCTTTGTTATAAAATTACACAGCGAGAACTTCAACCAAAACAGAAGTTGCACCAACCTTACGCCTGCATGTTGTCTTTTTTGCTAAGCGGTTTCAAGACCTGGAATGGCTCAGTGGTAGAACAACTTACCACCACGCAGAATGCTTGGGTTCCATTCCTGCTGAGATCCTGATTTTTTATCTTTGCATTCGTTGGGTCTACGCTGCGGGTGTCAGTTTCTTTTAACGCTCTCACATTTCAGTTACTTATGTCTGTCCTCGCCGCTCGGGACTAGATATAAGCTCTCAGTCTCCTGTGGCGCACACCAGCGTACCGTGGCCCGTGCTATACGGGCGTGAGCCACATGTGCCTGGAGGAAAGGGTTTGAAGACTTACGGGACAGGACTTTCACGTTACTCATGTCGTGACCATACAGTCGTATTCCCCAACCTCTCTTACCCTTCGATGCCAATTTTGGTCTGCACCAAGTTAAAGAGGCGATCACAAGAGCACCCAGACGTAGGCGGATAGATAGATAGTGAAATAGACTTATGAAACAGTGACCATATGCAGCCATTATCGTATACGTGAAAGGTGCACATGATTCGCACAAACAAGCATAGGTCGGCAGAACTTGTGGAGCTCACTCAGACTCACTCATTAAATATATTTTGCGCTTAAGGCTCCCTCAGACTCACACTCACCAAATTTTTTTCTGAGCCGGACTCACTCACGAAAATTTTCTTCAACCGAACTCACTCGGACTCAAACTCATCAAAACATTACTCACCCGGACTCTCTCAGACTCAGACTCACGGCTCGATCTGAGTCGGAGGGAAGTCCGAGTGAGTCGACTCATGAGTCCGTTAGCCTAGAATTATCTTTTTCGACCATGCTGTCAATGCTCTATAACACTAATATCTCACGTAATCGATGCTCTTCCTGGCGCGTTTTGATATAGTACCTTCGAATACGAGTTATGAGTGCTTGTAAACCAGTAAGGTCATTGTTCTTGAAAGAGATGACCACATTACATATATTTATCAAGAACTTCCTTGGGAGAGTTGGCAAGGGGGGGGGGAGGTCAAGGCACTCCCCTACGTAATTCGCGCCTCTTGTCAAGAAATATTGAAATGGTGTATGAAAGACACTGATTTGGAATGTGTGAGTACACGTGAGCCTATACGTGAATCCAGGCAAGGCTGATAGTAATGTTTAAGATAGATAGATAACAAGTGTCTCATAATTTAAAATATTTAGCTTTAAATTCACGCTTCATATTCAAAAAATCAAAATGTTCAGTTAGACTTCAAGCTTCTACAATTCGAATAGGTAAACTCTATTAAATTTTTGAAAATATGTTGCTTCAAACTCAAGAACTAAGTTGAGGTAGGTCCTGTGTAAACGACAACAGTCAAATTATGGATGTTATCGCCGCGGTGCGCCTGAAGAACAGGTGGTGGGGAACGATGTGAACGCTTTACGAACAAAGTTTGTGCACTTTCAACATGCAAACGTAGCCAAATAGTGTCCTCAGCTTCACGTACATGGTCGTAGTAGGGATAATGTGGCCTATTTTATTATTCACTGCTACTTGATTCGTAACAAAATCGTGATGTAAATCCCGGCCCCCCTGTGAAAGCGTTCCAAGTCGTTAATCTGCCGCGTAGACTGCTCGAAGGTGCCAAAGGCGGTAACATTTTCTCATTGAAACCTTGTGCACAAGTTACTTGCCCTAAGTTTTACGCACATGATCAACCTTTTGCAGCCAGTGATGTGGGAAAATTGTTTTTTTTATTCCTTACCTTAAAATATACTCATAACCATTTTATATTAATATAGGGTGTTAATGCGGGTTTGTTGGTTCTATGTCCCGTCATAGGGCTGTTTTTCGAAGTTCATTTTATATTATTCGCTGATGTAACTTCCTTCCTTCGCCAGGCACAAAGAGAAAAAAAAATAGAAGCATACAGGTATGACAGCGAGCCTATTCTTTTCAAGAGGAAATGCTGCTGACCTGAAGGTCGCGGGATCACGTCCCGACGATAGCGACCGCATTTCGATGCAGGCGAAATGCTTGAGACTCGTGTACTTGGATTTAGGCGCACTTTAAAGAACACTAGATGGTTAAAATTACCGGAGCCCTCCACTACGCCATCCATTATAGTCATACACGGTGTCGGGACGTAAAGCCCACACAATATGATCATCATCGAAAAGAAATACCAACACCAGTTCTGAAGGAAAGAAGTGTAAAATTAAGGGATTGTTTGCTTTGTTAAACACAACGTTAATTAGAGCTAACAGAAAATGATGCCAAGGAAAAGTATAGAGGATGTGATTAAAAGTAATCGTAATGTATATAAATCTCAAGAAAGAAAAATGGACTAAAAGATAACTTGCCACCGGCAGGGACCGAACCTGCGACCTTCGAATAACGCGTCCGATGCTTTACCATTGGCATCATTGTCTGTTATTTCTAATTAACAACAGTTCTATCATATGAAGCCCTAATGTTCTTTATTGCAATAACAATTATATGGTAACTCGAGGCGCATTTTTTGCTGTCATCGTCGGCGTCGGCGTGATGGTTCCCTATAAAGTATATACGATCGCGAATCATGTGGCAAGAAAAAGCGTCCGCTGTCTTCGCCGTGCCAAAGGCCTAAGGAAGGGCTGTTTGGGGATCCTTGAAGGCCGGCTCCGTGGCTCCTACATGAACTGCGTGCTTCGGAATGCCTAGCATGATCGTCGGGGGGCGCGTTATCTTGGCAGGAATCAGCAGACAGTTGATATGTTTCTAGGTGCGCTGTTCTCACCTCTCTTTGCGTTCAAGCGATGGAAAGCAAGAAGTTCGTTTCAGCCCCTGAAACAACCACGTTTCCTCAGTTCAGTTTTTGTTGAGTTTCGGCCAGGTCGGATGTTAAAGCAGGAGTTAACTGCTTTCATTACTGCAAATACCATTCCACGTTGTTGCTATCGCATTCATTGCTTCCCTTTGCGGGAAAAGTTAAACTTCTTTTTTATTCCATTGTATATTGTACCCCTTGCACGATATTTTCGTAGAGTAATTCCCATAGAACACAAAGCTGTCCTACCCATAATATGCAAAGTCAGTATTATTAAAACACTGAAAAACTGCGAGCCACCTTTTTAAATACCTTGTTTAGTTGAAAACAAAACATATTTTCAGAAGAAAATGTAGGTGTAAATTGATCAGAGGTTGAGAACGAGTGGAGGTGTGCTTGCACCGCCTCTAAAGTTCTCGCCTCATGGCTTGTTCGCGTAGTTAGCTTAATCGCCACCGAGGCACAGTTGGCGCTGTGCTTCCGCGATGGCGCCAGTATAGAGCCACCTGGCAGGGGTCATGTTATGAGGGGACATGAAGTGCAGAGCTATTTCTTTTAGGGGGTTTGGCAGAGTGCGTCGACGCTCGTCTCTCGTGGGAGGTCCACGGGGGGCGATTCCGCGACTCGATCCCACGAACTTCGGTGGTGAGTCGAACGTTCGCAGTACAATTGATTGTGTGTGTTATATTGGCATTCTGTTGGGTTATTTGTCATGTTACTGTAGCCTTTTTGTAAAATTCGGCTGGCGGGCTCGCCGTTGTGCAAAATATACTAATAAAATGTCTATGTGCTGCTTACACTACGGCGTGAAGCCCGTACGTGTGTTCCAAGAGTGGCTCTTTAGCCTGCACAACAGGAACAAC
>JALIZH010032402.1:0-10155 GCA_030522465.1 Rhipicephalus appendiculatus
CTAATAACACAAATAAGAGCTGGCAAGTTTTTTGCAGCGCGCGAACATAGAAAAAAAGGACAGAGTAGACAGCGCTGTTTATGTCTACTCTGTCCTTTTTTCCTATGTTCGCGCGCTGGAAAAAACTTGCGAGTATGATTACAAACCAACTAGCCCAAGCTTCCGCACTTGAAAGCTTCAAATAAGAGGCTGCCAAATTTTTATAGAGTCAGCAGATTCTTTAAATTTTGAGTGCCTAAATATTGGGTGATGTTAAATTTCAGCTGCCATTTCTTGTTTCATAACATGGAAAGCAGTTGCTATGAACTTGATTAGCGTGCTGTATTATCTCTCAGATTAAGGAAACCTCAAGTGAATGGTGATTACTTACGCAGCGATGCATGGTAGAGCTCGCTGAGTTCCGCTACTGGGGGAAAAAAAGAACCGTGTGTTAATGGTTCACTGCCGTCTTCGTCTACGCCACGACCACGTGACAATATCCTGTTCCGCCCACTTAACCGAGCCATGACCAAACGGCGATGAAGATGAAAATAAAAGAGCGAAGAAAGCAGGCCAAGGAAAAGAAGAAGAGAAGGAATAATATATGATGGCGATCATGTAGCCTCAATAAACCTTCGAAGGCGCACTGCTTTCGTAGACTCTCACAATGGAATATGTCAGTAAATTAATGTCTGGTATAATGATAGAATGTCGATAGCCGGCGACTTCTCTCTCGCATAAAAAACAATTTTACATCAAGGAAAGTCGAAAATTTGGCCTTTATTTTGTGGCTATTTCGGGTCATCGTCAGTCAGCAAAAGAAGCAATAAAAATTGGTTAAAGAGAAAAGTTAAACGGTAATTCAAATTAACCAAGTATAAGCAATTGGTTTCTGAACTGAGCGCAATGTACAGTCGTCAGCAAGCTTAACACGAACGCACCGCCGCGTGTCTTGAAACAGTTTGATTGACGCTAGCGCCGCGTAGCTTCGGGTTCTGTTGCCGAGATGTTACTCATGCATGCCGACCAACTGCCCAAGCATACCGTGGCATTATCTCGGCAACAGCGCCCAGCGCTTCGCGGCTGGGATCAGTCAAACTAGTCCAGGTCATGCGTCGGAGTGTTCGTTTAAGTTTGCTGAAGACTAAGTCTATCCTACGTATAAAAGCACCACTACCGACTTTTTCGAACTGTAACACTTCTAAATCTAAGTTGTAATATTCGAAAGAGTGCTCCTAAAGATACGTTGGACTGCGCACTGTGTGTAAAAAAATCCGGTATTTTAGCTCAGTACAGGGGAATTTTAGTGAAATTTGCCTTGTGGCTCGACATATTATCGCAACAATAACAGAGCGAACTTAAAATACTTGTCAACGAGGATTATAGCAATAGTCGTGCAAATGAACAAGAACAACAACAGCAAAAAAGAGACGCTACCAATAATGCTTAAGAAGAAAGTGAGGTCATTTTCAACTACCGGTACAGATGGAAATAGCCTCTTGACAGAAATAAAAGAAGGCGTTCTGAGTGCTTTTAAGGTAAGACGGCTGCTGGAAAACCTGCTCAAAAAGGCTATCCAGGAACAATACGTTTGTGGTTACCAACTTATGAATTTTGCTCTTCCACATGTCTGCTCTTTATTTTTCGAAGCAACATAAAATATATAACTTGTGCTACCGCTCTTAATTGCCAGCGGACAACAAAAAAGAGTTTCAACAAACAGATTCAACAAAGCGAAAAGAGGAAGTAGGGTGTTATAAAGCTTATGCACACCCATCAATTGCAGTTTTAGTGCGAGTACATTGTAAGATACATCAAGGCACCCACGCGATTATCGTTTCCCTTATCAAGAAATATATATCGATCGGAGTCTTACCCATTTTGTTGCGACCGCCGGGAAGCTAGATGACCACTTCTTTTTCGTCTTTCTTGTAAAGCGTCGGGAATGATGTTCCTTCGCTCAGGTCTGCATGAGGAAGAAGACTTAATTATGACTTGGCATCCCTAATGTAAAACAAGGGCTGTAGATGCAACAACGTCACATAACATGGTTTTTAAGCAGTAATAGATATATATTTCTTTAATTTTAGACTTGTGTTCCGTAAGCGCGACTACGAAATTCACTGCTGATTTCCATCATTAAACAGGACGTAAATGTGCAGAGAAAGAAATAGAAGTACAAATGAGAGAAATGCAGGGAAGTTAACATGTCTACAGTGGACAACATCAATACGCGGCCTTGCCATTCGTTTCAAGTAGATATGTCCGGCGAACTCCCTGGCTACCCTTCTATATAGACTTGCCATTTATACCGGCAGTAAAGTGATTTATTAAAAAATAATAATTTGTGAGAATCTATTGTTCAGCCAATCATACAATTTCATTTTTTATTCCAGTAATGACTAATATAACGGAAGGACTAAGGTCATGGTATCACTGGTGAATTAAAAAATTATTTTTTCTACTCCGATCAAAAAAAAAAAAAAAAGACAGCGCACCCCCTGTCATACCTTCTCCCTTAAATGTTCAATTGAGAAACAAATTACTAACGTTATGTTTTCAGGATTTATTTTAAAAACCAGGCAACGCTCCTACATTTTATTTTAATTTGAAAACTGCCCTTGAGACGCGCACGAAAAAAGAGGCCCCTTTCTGTACCCACTCGGGATGTGGTACGAAAGGCAGGCAGGCAGGCAAAGAACTTTATTAGTATCCGGAGGCGGCGCTGAACCCCCCTTAGGGGGCGACACCGGTGGGTCACTCCCCACGACGTGACGGGGAGGTTAAACTCCACGGCCATGTCGCGGGCCCTCTGGATGGCCCTAAGCTGGTCTCCTTTGTCGTGGCTTGTGAGGAGACAGTTCCAGTCCGCCTCCGTAGAGGGAGACTCGCTGCTCTCGCGCAACGCAGGGCATTGCCACAGCATGCGCTGTAGAGTACATTTGGGGTGACCACAGCGCGGGCACCCGGATCTATGCCATCCATGTATTTAGAGCAATTTAGAGGCGATGCATACGCCTCCGTCTGTAAGAGTCGTAGAGTGATGGACTGAGGTCTTGTTAAGTGTGGATGCGGGAGTGGGTACTTCCGCCGCTCCAACTGGTAATGTTTGCAAATTTCATTAAAAGTTAGCAACGGGTCTGAAAAACAACAACAACAAAAAATAACACCGCGCACACCTTGGGTCAGACGCCACCGCGTGGCACGTGACGCATAGGGGTCATTGCGCGCGCCGCACTTTAAAAGAAGGAATATCTAAGAGCGTCCGGTCTGCGTTGTCGACACTTGCAGCGCGTTGCTCAAACACAAAGGCGTAACAACTGTGACAGTTAATTCACGCTTGTCCTGTGTATACACGCGCGTCCCTTTCGAGCGTCCTTCCTTGTACTTCAGCGTGAAGCTGCAAGTATCGAGCTGCTCGTCAATCTTCGTGTGACATTCCCATTTCTTGTTGTCGCTTTCATTGCTTCGTCCTTGCGGCGATACTGTGACTTTTATACCAAACTAACTCTGAGGTAACTCTACTTGGTCTTAAACCTTCGTTAAAACTACATTCAATCAAAATCATTATTGGTGACCGAACCGACCGAACCTCATGCGATTCATATTCCTCATGCGATTCATATTCCTCATGTCAAGAATGGTGGCCGGACGCACTCGTAAAGTATTATTACGAGCAGTCAGCTGTACCCGCAGTATAAGGTACACAGGGAAGTTTATTGCATACTTGTAACTGCACTGGGTAACAAAAGGACAGCACATACACGAAGCGGTGGTCTGCCACCGTGAATGGAGCCAATAACGCGTTAACAGCGAACGTACATTATGTTGAAAAGACTCCGTAGTTTCACTAGTTAAGTTGAGCATTTAACCTAAATACTGAATGTGAATGAAGCGCAACAGCACTATCACTAAATAAGGACCAAATTGTATACCCAATCTATATATCTATTAATCTATGTAAACATAAACATCCCTTTTTATGCGTGAAAGGGCAACATCACAATCGGTGCAATGGCTGAGGCTTGTTCAGGAGCACAGCAACACTGTTATGGTCCTTTTTCCTGTCGCGCTTGCAAATGCGTGGACCGACACACACACACACACACACACACACATATATATATATATATATATATATATATATATATTGCCACGCGCGTTTCGTATTATACTTTTGCTGTATTTGGTTTACGCCCACAGAGACTGTAAGCAATGCTCAGCGCAAACCGCGCCTCATTTCTAGAAGCTTCGCGATTACTGTAGATCATTGTGTTAAGATTTCGCGCAAGACGCGAACACGCGAGCTTATTCCAGAGCTTTCGCGACTACCAGTGATAAGGCTGGAATATTTTCGAAGACTCGCGTATAAATGTCGACGCGCTTCACCGCTTGTCAGTTGATCGACGGCCGACGCTCCGTTCGCCGCTATCAGTGCCAGTGCTTATTGCTGTAATCTGACTTTCCGTTTACCGGCCACAAGTTCGGCCTAATAAACAGTTTCATCTTGAACATACCGACTGCTGCTTGGGTCAACGTCACGGCCACGTGACATCTGGTGGAGGTGCTTCACGGCCCACACTCTAAAAACTGAAACTCCAGCAGCAAGAGTAAAGAAGCTTTACTACTCTCTCTGCAGAGAGAGTAAGAAATTATACTCTCTACAGAGAGTCACTTTACTCTCTCTGGCCAGAAGGAGTGAAAGGGGGCTTTCACTCCTTCTGGGAAAAGAGAGTAAAGTGCCTGTTTTACTCCGGCAAACCGCAAGAGAGTTCAATGCCCGTTTTACTCCTTTACCATACGACAGCTTGTTTCACAGCTTGTTTTACTCGTCCCATTCTCCCCATTGGAGAAGCTGCAAAGATAAGTCCGCGCAGTCTTGTATCTCGGACTGTCGCTCAGTCGAGAGAGAAAACATTTTATTTTAAAATAATGGCTGCGGCATAGCTCGGCTAGGCCCGGTTACGAAACACCAGGCCCCTAAACCACCGGCAGACGCTCGCGTGCTCCTTTGCTAGCAAATGCGCGCGCTCCTTGCGTTTTGACCTGGGACGCTGAGGAAGGCCATTCGGACAGACAAGCCGACGAACGCGTCCACTGTAACTTCGTGCGCATCTGCAACGCCACTAATAATTTCGCGCGGCTTGTCACGGGGTATCCGTTCTTCGCTTCAAGGCCACGCGCTGATGCACAGCGTAACTCACTCAAAAATTATAAACTAAATAACCTGATTTTATGATAATAATATTTTATTCATTCAATCAATCCTGCGGGAGGGATCGTCCTGGGTCCTGGCGACACGGGCCCGTTGAACGCCTGGAGGCTCTCGAGAAGCCCGTCGCATGCTGAGGGCATCACCCCACATTTTAGTGCGGAAGGGACGCAAGATGACAGGGAGGGGAGGCAACAATTTTTCGGCGCACTCCACCGTGACGTGGAAAACCGTTGGGGATCTGCCGCAGGCCGGGCTAGAATTCACGTAGCGGTCTGGGTTCTCGATGAACGGACGACGAAACATATGCCTCCTCAACGTGTCGTGTCGAAAACCGCTGACATGCCCAAAGAATGCGGGATCGTAAATGCACGCGATTATGTTCACTCGTACTGAAACACTCCCAGCGCTCCCAAACATCACACCTGCGTTTTCACGACCACTTGTGCTCGCAAGCTTTGCTGGCACTTGTATTTGGGAGCGCAAGGCGAACGCCAGTAGCGTTTCGGTGACTTCACATCCCGGCTTGGTAAACATGCAGTCCCATAATCTGCTACCTAGCTCTGCTCGTACTTTAAGCGAGTTATCACAAGCATTTGTGCCCGCGGCAGTTCTGCACCGTTCTGTGCAAGCACAGGGGTGTGCTTGTCAGGGGCCGAGCGACAGTAGTCGAAACAACACGCACATCTCACTCATATGTGCACCCCTCTGTAACACGCAATAAATAAAATGCTCATTTTTAATCAGTTAATCGTTGGGGTTTACCGTCCCAAATTGCAAAGTGCAAACGCGCCTCTGGCTCCTATATTTAACTGCATCTAGCACGAACTTTCGCTCACGGTAGAAGCTGCTTTTTCGCTCAAAACCAAACATGCCAACGCCGCCGAAACCAAGCTGTCGCGATAGGGGAAAAAAAAAAAGACGCGACTTGCATCAAGCGGCTGCGAAACGGCGAGAGAGAAACGCCAGAAGCACGATAACAGAACCGTACGACGCATGCGCGCGCGAGGAAAGAAAAAAAGAAACGGCGAAACAGGGAGAGGAGAAACGTGCGCGCGCCCGAAGCAGCTGAAAGGCTGAAACCCTGAAACTTTGCCGTCGCCCGTCGTTGTCTTCGCCATTTTGACGCGTTGTTCAGTTGTTGAAGTTTGGTGATTGCTCAGCTGCGTCGGCGGCGTGTGTAGTACGTGTGTGCGCGACTGTGATCTCGACGCTGGACGTGAACAGCATTTAGCGACGGCAGTGCAACATCCCGTGCTGTGTGCGCGTTGGTTTTGTGATTGTCTGCAGACTCAACTGCGTGACTGAGTGCCCGGCCAACACATGGTTCGGTACAGTCGGGAATATGAACGGTAAGTGGTGCTTCTGTTTTCTCTGCTTCGCGTCCTATCGTCGTTCAGATGTGTAATAGTGCATGCTGTGTCGCCTGTAAAGTACAATAAATAACATTAGGCGCACATACGTGTGATGCCTGATGCGCGTTTAAAAAGCTTTTGTGAAGGCACAGACGTCGCACGGCCAGTCTATCGAAGCTCGCATGCGCCTCGATAAAGTCAATTTGTGCTTTATAATTTATTTGCTTCCCATAAAGCGTGAGTGCGGCAGCGTGTTTGCAGAAAATATACACTTACGCGAAAGCCCGCGGTTATCATGCCGTAATAAGTGATTTAAAGGGGGCCCTGCAACACTTTTCGAAGTAGCCATGGAATGGATTCACTAAAGGAGCTTATTGCCTCACGAATTCATTGCCGCAAAAATTTTTGGAATCCGTCCAGTACGAGTGGAGTTACAAAGATTTCTCGCACGCTGCGATTGCATTCTCTCTTCTCTCGTCCCGTCGAAAGCGCTGGAAGCTAAGCAGGAGGGATGGCACGGGGAAAGAAAATACGTCACGCGCGCCTCGTGATCTTGAGCGCTTTTTCTCTTTCTTTTTTTGTTCGAATACGCAAATTTTCATTGCAATCGCGCGCGCACGCGTGGACAAGTCGCGTCCTCTCGCGGCGGCCTCTGTAACTACCGAGCGCGCCATGCTCAAATCAGCCAATGGCTGATACAAAAAAATCTCTCGTCGGTGACGAGTGATTTTTGGGTACGCAACGTCATTTGTTCAGAGAAGAGAAAGCAATTTCTGGCTGACTTTGAGAATTTATTGTGAATTGCACGCCGCGTGCTGCGCTATAATATTTGGCTCGCGTGTTCTCGAAAGCCTGGACGACCGATCGGCAGCGTTTTCTGAGCATGCTCAAAAAGTGTTGCAGGGCCCCTTTAAGGCCAACTATGTTTTCATTTGATTCAGTTGTCATTCTTGGCCGCCTCAGTGGTACAATGGTTACGGTGTTCGGCTGCTGACCCGTAAGTCGCGAGTTGGACCCCGGCCGCGGCGGTCGCATTTCGATGGAGGCGAAATGTTAGAAGCTCGTGTACTCTGCGATGTCAGTGCACGTTAAAGAACAGGCCTCTGAAATCTTCATTAAGGCGGGCCTCATATTATAGTTTTGGCACGTGAAACCCTCAATATTAATGTTATTATTAGTATTCATACTGGATGTGTTTGTGCTTTTCTTCAGTCTCAGTGTCGACTTGTGTGCGTTATTAACCTGTGGCATCACCCGGCGCTCATGTTTTGGCAGAATTTACGCTGGACACAGAGTGCACTGGGCGCCCTTGTTCTTCCGCCGTGCACCTATGGAAATTTTATCGAGGCACAGAATATTAGTGAGAATTCTTTTCCATAACATTTTTGCATTACACTTTTTTTCCGTGTCTAAGACAAAAAAAAGCATTTGCATCAATATCGCAATAAAGTTATTTTCCTTCCTTCCTTTGCATCATTATCATCATCATCATACCATGGTCTAATGACGTTATTAGGTTGAGTTTAATTGACTAGTGGGAATAAATTCTGCTGCAGGGATATAATTATGGCGATATGTGACAGTCATCTGCTAAGTGACAGCGTATATGGTGAAGCACATGCATTTTACGGTATTGTCCCTTAATTAGTGACATATATCAGCACTGGAACCTTCCTGGATTTCATGTGAATATTCTCAGCCATTTGAAGATCTGTGAGCTGTGCCCGACTAATGCAGTCACATCAGCGCAAGTCAGCTCAACGCAATCGTGATGGTAGAGGGACAATCGTAAATAATTGTCTTGCATAAGACTATTATGAAGTTGTGAAGAAAAGCTAAGCAGCCGTTAAACATTATGGCAGTTAAAAAAACAAATAGTGTTCGGCAAGGACAAGACATCTTTAGTCATTTGTTATGGTTTACTTCTGTAACCCACGTGTAAGCTTCCTACATTCATGCTTCTTGATGAATGTAAATATTGAATTTACTGCGGCGTCAGAAAGCAGTAGCACGCAGGTCACCGGATAACTCCATCGCAAATTCACAAAGGACGTGCTGTTGTGCGCCTACTCCATGCTGTACCATGCTCTGTTTTCAGCTGTTTCATTAGAATGATACCTGGTAAACAACCTAATTTATAAGAAACTGAAATGCTGTGCTTTTGACGAAATAGGTGTGGAGTGAGCTTGAACCTGCAAGTATTTGGTTTTTGGTCTCACCACAGAAGCAGTGCTAATTTGGTTGGCCATAGTGTGAAGTACTTAGGGCAAGAAAAACGCAGCACACAAGGAGATACAGTGGAAAACCGATTGTCCCTTGTGTATCTTCCTTGTGTGCTGCGTTTTTCTTGCGCTAAGTAATTTTTTGTCGGTATGCGCCAACTAGACCCTCATGAAGTCTTGTGTAGTGTGAAGGTTATCAATGTTTGCGCAGTTGGCAATGCTACACTACTGAACTTGATGTGTATATTTCGAAATGCTCCAAGACTTTATTTCAAAGAAGGAAAGGAAGACATAAATGGTAACACAGGCATGTTTGCCAGCTGTTAATCTGGCTGGCCATGCTGTGCAAACGAAGGGCGTACGAGGGTAAAAGATAACAGAGAAAAACTTTACAGGAAAGAAGAGTATGACACCTTTTAAAGCCTGTCTCTAAGGTCACTTTGTGTAGGAAGCACAGCAATGCTTTTAATGCTAATATTAAATGGGAGCAGCAATGACAAAAATCTTACAGCGTAATGCTGTGAAATATTTTTCCCGTAGTAATAGAAAAGCCTTATCCACACTGTCAGTTTGTGTATTGTGTGTTGAAATAATTTTTCGTGTTCGAGTGCTTTAGGATAATAAATTTAAGAGCTAAAGAAGTGTTTCATGCATGGACGTCAAAGTGAATTTATGCCAGTTATCTGATATAGGTACTGGCGTGCTTTACAAGCTGATCAGTGCGGCGTGAAATACTGAGTCACTGAAAAAGGATTGGTTCCATGCACCTCGTGATTTAAGTTATCACGGTTAGGAAAATTTTTGCATTCGTTTAGACTTGATAGTTATGTTTATTGCATGTCTAGTGTGTTGGCTAGGTGACATTTAAGTTAATATCAAGCAGTAAGCAGGATGGAAAATTTTCAGAGAATACGTATTTCGTCATTGGCAGCAGCAGGATAGTGCATAACTTATAGGCAGGCGCTGTATACACTGTTGGTTTAGTCAGATACACGTGCAGTACTAACAATGTTGTCTAGGTGTTGCTTTGGCATTAGCATGGTTTTAGATTTAGATGTACACTGTCAATTTTTTATGAAAGGGAACACGCGAACGCGTGGCCCGCGCGCTCCGGCGCCTGCTTTCAGCGCCTTCATGCGTGAGCGGGAGCAACCACAGCCTCTTTTTCGCGTCATCTAGTGCCGAGCAAAACAACCAGCCATGGATGATATGCAGCCGGCTGCAAGATTGCAACCCCCTCCCCCTTGAAGGCGATTACGCAAAAGGCCGGGCCCGCGGCGTGTCGTCTGCTGCTTGTAAACAATGCTTGGCACGCGAGCGTACTCGAAACGGGGAAACTCTGCTGCTTGGCTTACACGCGTTACGCTTCGGCTGATTTATTGATTTA
>JALIZH010032408.1:0-78884 GCA_030522465.1 Rhipicephalus appendiculatus
CTCCTTAAGGGGTGATGCTAAGCCAAGGTTTTTCAAAGCCAGAAGCGTGCCTTTCGCTCTAAAAACTGCTGTCGAGAAGGAATTGTCTAAGCTGCAAGAGATAATTACACCCGTTGCAACAAGCCCGTACGCTACGCCTGTCGTGCCAGTTGTCAAACGCGGATGGTTCAGTCAGACTGTGTGGTGATTACAAAGTTACAACCCGATACTGGACATCGAAAGGTATCCTCTACCAAAAGCGGACGAGCTATTTGCCGCGCTGGCGCGGGCAACATTTTTCGAAGATTGACCTAAGCAGAGCGTATCAGCAGGTCGAAATAGACGACGAATCCAAAGAATACCTCACGCTGAACACGCACAAGGGCTTGTTTTTGGTCAACCGCCTACCATTCGGCATTTCATCTGCTCCCGCAATATTTCAGCGTATTATGGATAACGCGCTGAAAGGACTAAACGGCGTAACTTGTTATCTCGATGACATCAGTGTTGTACACGGTCCTCTAAAACAGGAACGAAAGCTCGTTCCTCGTTCCTTCCCAATTTCGGAACGAGTTCCCGTTAGAAGTTCCTCAAATGCAAAAGGAACTCGTTACAGTTACATTTCCAAAATTGGAACGTGTCGTTACATTGACGTTACACTTGAGTTTTTATTAAATATATAGTGTCGGATAATCCTGAGGCGAAATAAAGCGAGAAATTTAAAGCTCCAATTGAGCTACATATATCAAACGAATTTAGCATTGCCGACAGCAGGTTACACATAGGTAAAGGAATCTAAATAAGCGCTCCTAGACAATTTTTTTTCGAGACCACCGGCCTTACTACATACATGTAACTGCAACTTTCGTGCTCGTCTATTTCAAATCCAACACATGTGGCACTTTTCAAGGTCGGTCTTCAAAGGTGCAGTCAGGATACTGTACTTCACATATTTAAATAGAAATCTCCACCAATGCGCCAATATAATTGAATTTCCTGCGCAGGAAATCGCATCTAAAGGGAATATACTTAGGCGTATGATGAGTGCTGATTCAATATTTCAGTGTGAGCAGAAAATAATGTTCAGGATACACATTTGCGCCTTAGTAAAGTCCCCGGTTCACGGTCAGCGAACATATTTCTCTATACTTCGTCCTCTGTCTATATCTTTCTTTCTTTCTTTCTTTCTTTCTTGCCTTTCGTTCTCTATATTTTTCTTTCTCTTTCTTTATATTTTTTCGCTATCTCTCTCTCCATCTCTCATTGTGCGTTCGCTCGCCTTCTATCTTTCTTTCTTTTTCTTTTTCTCTGCCTCTCTATAGTCGTTTTCCCCTCCTTCTTTCCTTCCTCCTCACCATCACTTCTCCTTGCCATCCCCTTGCTATACTGTACTATCCAAGGATATGCTATACACTCCTAGCGTGCGCGCATGTTCCAGAAAAATGCATAGCCAATAATTTCCTCAACATCCTCCTTCATCATTATATGGTCACTCAGCTAAGAGATGTATGCGAGCAAATGGAAGGCCGGCTAGAATGGTATATTGCATTAGTGAGGTAATTATCCTTACCACCGTTCTATTGTGTAATCGGAAATGGCAATTCTTTAATGTATTCGCTCTAGAGATGAATGCGAATTCTTCAGTACTATGTGTTCGTCGTTGGGTCGCGTTACGAGCAAAATGAACATATTAGTTCTCTGTCTGTAATGAATTGGTTCGAAGTGCCAGGAAGTTATCGACGCTATTTAGCGCCTCCTCTAACTCGCAAGGCGCTTATTAAGACTGCTTTTGCCTGTACCCCCTCCCCCTCTTCCTTTTTTTCTGTTTTTTTCTTTTTTTAATCCCGTCTCTCCCCCTACATTCACCGCAGCCCTCCAAGGGCATAAATATGAATAAAGACGTGTCAACAACAACAACTTCGAAGTGCCATGCTTATGTTGAATATGAAAGAAAAAAAAAACTACATTGCTGAGTGGTTACGACGCTCGCCTTCCGATCGTGCAGGGACTCATAAACTACTATGGAAAGTTTGTTCCGAATCTCTCATCCATACTTTTTCCTTTGAACAAGCTGTTGAGTAAGGACGAACCTTGGCAATGGAACGCCGCTTGTCAAAGTGCGTTTGTTCAAGTAAAAAAACTGCTGTCGTCAAAGCCTATTCTGATTCACTATGACCCCAGTTTGCCATTGCAGTTGTCATGCGACGCTTCCTCCTACGGGATAGGCGCGGTTTGTCGCACATTTCTCACGGTCAAGTTCATCCAGTAGCTTATGCTTCACGCACGTTAATGAAGGCTGAACAAGGTTACAGCCAATTAGAGAAAGAAGCATTAGCGCTTGTTTTTGGAGTCAAGAAGTTTCATTACTACGTTTACGCACGGAGGTTTGTGTTGCTCACAGATCACAAGCCACTTAAGACGATATTTGTCCCCAAATCAGGCATTCCGGCCATCGCAGCTGCCACACTGCAATGCTGGGCAGTCACGCTTTCTGCGTATTTTTTTCGTTGCAGTTTCGCCCTTCAGCGCAGAACGTGGACGCTGATTGCTTATCGCGCCTTCCAATCCAGCAACCGGGAACAGACAGAGCAAAAAAAAAACTTTTCTGGTTTTACGTTTGGACAGCATGCCCGTCTGCTGTAAACAGATCGCAGAAGGAACGGCACGGGATCCAGTTTTCCGTCAAGTAGTACAGTACATCCTGTCAGGCTGGCCTTCTAAACGTATCTGCGAACCTGAAACCATTTTTCCGCAGGAAACTAGAGCTTCCCTTATATCAAGGGTTGTGTCATGCTGGGAATGCGTGTGGTGGTACCACAGAAATTCCGTAAATTTCTCCTAGATGAATTACATAAGGGACATCCGAGAGTGGTGCGCACGAAAGAGCTTGCAAAAAGCTATGTGTGGTGGTCAAATATCGATCATGACATAGAGGATGTGTCGGGTGTTGCCACGCATGCGCAGAGACACGTAGTTTGCCGGTGAAAGCACCGCTCCATCCTTGGTCCTGGCCGACGCGTCCGTGGCAACGCCTACGCGTGGACTTTGCAGGTCCAATAAAAGGTAAATCATACTTAGTATTAGTCGACGCCCATTCCAAATGGCCAGAAGTGTGTCCCATGACCACCACTACTTCAGAGGCAACCATTGCTTGCATTCATGAACTTTTCTGCAGATTTGAATTTCCAGAAACACTTGTGTCTGACAACAGAAGCCAGTTTATTTCTGCAGAATTCCAAGCCTACCTCAAGCAAAGGGGCATACGGCACGTAAGGGTCGCACCGTATCACCCAAGCAGCAACGGACTGGCTGAGCGTTTTGTTCAGACTTTGAAGTTAGCGCTCCGCAAGACCAGTCCGAGGACAGCCAGTGAGGAGTTAGCTGACTTCCTTCTGGCGTATCGTAATGCGCCTCATGCTACGACAGGGGAGGCCCCTTCCAGTTTGCTCCTCGGAAGACGCCTGCGGACCAGACTAGACCTGATACGACCAGCGGTCGAGAACAGAGTGTTCCAGAGCCAGTTTGACTAGACAAGGCGTCACCCGTGTCGCGACAACGTATTCGCTGAAGGTGATGCCGTTCGTGTGCGCAATTTCCGATCGGGACCAAAGTGGCTGTGTGCAACAGTTCTCGCCCGCAATAGGAACAATGTCATATCGTTTGAGTGTAGTGACCCCACGTGGTGTGTTTCAGTGGGTACGTCACCAAAATCACATCCGCAACGATAACACCAACATCACCGCGGAGTTCGATCTGCCGTTCGGTGGAAGACGGCAAGAATTCACAGCACAGGTCCCGGCCACCGAGTCATCAAATGAAGTCGACAGCACGCCCATCGCACAAAGTGAACCGGCGGACACTTCAAACGCGGCTAGCGAACGTCGCTACCCGCAGAGGCAGTGTCGCGCACCTGATCGCTTTATGCCGTGAACTTTCCGGACAATTCTTGGGGATGCAAATAAGTGTGAGGGGAGATGTCGCATATCTGTACACGTGTGCTCGCGCGATACTCTGTCACGCGGGCCATATCGCAACAGCCTCGCCCACGATGTCAATAAAAGCGCTTGGCGCACGGCTGGGATTTACTATCGGCACTCTTGGTTTATGTTGCTTGCATGCGAATAAAGCATGTTTAAATACTATCGGCGTCTTCATTCCCGAAAGCCCCGGGACTCGACAATGTCACGAGGTCGTGACGTGGACAAAGGCAGCAGTCGTCTTCTTCAAGGTGAAACTCTTTATTGGCCTAACTTGTGGCCGCGAAATGGAAACTTAAATTACAGGAAGCAATGCACGCTGCACACTGATATCGGCGCACAGAGCGTCGGTCGTCGAAAAACTGGTCATGGTTGGGACGCGCCGTCTTTTATACATCACACGTCGAACTTTGCAGTCTTATCACTGGTGGTCGCACAAGCTCTGGACTAAGCTTCAGTGTTCGCGTCTTGCGCGTAATCTTAACAAAATCATGTAGCCTACTATAATCGTGAAGCTTCTCGAACACTAAGGCACGGGCTGCGCCGAGCATCGCTGACAGGCTTTGTGGGCGTAAATCAAATACAGCAAGGTTGGAACAACAAACGCGCGTGACAATATCTGTGTGGGTTTCGGTCTAGCTTCAAGCCATGAAGGGGTTGATTACAATTTTTTTTATATAAATGGTCGTCCAGCTCGAAGATTTCCGCAAGAACACATTGTCGTATTCAGTGTCAGCGTGCTTTGAGTTGTCCAATTAATGTACTTTCGTGATTTGATCTTTTGATCTTATATGCGCTCAGCTAGCTCAGACGGCAGAGCAACCGGTTTCGGAAAGGCGCTGGTAGCGTGTTCGAATCTCGGATCAGAACAAATTTCTTGTATCTGAGAAGCTTTTTTCTAATCCGCATGGGACTTCTTTGTTACTTCGTAGCACAATCGGCAGAGTATTGGGTTATTCCTTTCAAGAACGACCCTTCGCTTTAAAGGCTTCTACAAAGCTTTTTGCCGATGTTCACGCTTTCATTATCTCAGTAACACTGGATCCGCACCACGGATCAATCCGCATTCGATCCGTCACGTGGAGTGTCTTCAGTTTGCGAACAGTTGAATAATATCTATGGACCTTGAATGAATAACGATATCGCCTCTTACTTTTCCAGAGGCGCCCGTTGCAAACTCGTCCAGCGAGCGGTTTTACAAGGCCGCGCTTCATCCGGACAACTTCTACACCGCAAAGTTGGATCGAGGTGCCTTGCTCGAAGCATGCAAGGTGGCCTCTGCCAAGACGTCGCAGCGACCTTGCGTCATGTTTGACGAATGGCCGGGAGACGGGACGGGACTCTCGTATCGTCTGGTATTATTCGTACCGGACAATGTGTTCGTGCCCGAAAGGTACCATCTCGGTACGTTGCCGCTCATGAGGCAAATGTTTCTCGACAAGAGGGCACTAGGTGAGTGGGAAAGCTGCAAAGACGTAAAGTTATTTAGAAGCTTGATCGAAAAACAATATCTTCCGATCTTGAAAAGAAAGCAGTTATAGCCATGATGAAAACACAACACTTACTATCCTGCAATATCGCTGAGTGTTTTGTGGACAATGTGTATATGAGCCACCTTCAACCATTTGATAATGGGGCCTATTTTCAAACCATCTGCCATAATTTCTCAGGGAATTCAACTCATATCGAATAGAACACCTCCTTACCTTGGTTAATACCGCAAACGATGGATAGAATGATGTAAATCAGGTGAAACCGGAAGTCACATGTTGGAACATTTAAAGTGACGAGGGGGGGGATAACACTTAACAAGTGCGGAAACTGTCAGCAACACTCAGTACGTCTCCGCGCTAGACCTCACGCGCGGCTACTGGCAGGTGCCCATGACCGAACGAGCCAGTAAATACGCAGCGCTGATCTCCCCCCATGGGCACTTTCCGACGCCTAGTCATGAGATTTGGGCTCAAGAACGCGCCCTTTTATTTTTCACGGCTCATAGATCGTGTGCTTGGCAGGAGCAGAGAACTACGCTTTACCTTATCTCTATGATATTGCAGTTTTTTCAGTCAGCTGGGAAACACACCTAAGCCACTTGCGGGAAGTCCTGACACGCTTAAGGGACGCGGGACTCACGGTCAAAGTAGAAAAGTGTCAGTTGGGACAGGCGGAAGTGGAGTATCAAGGGCACATTGTTGGGTGAGGGTGCCGGCGGCCTCACGTGGTAATACTTGCCGCCATCGAGAACTATCCCATACCTATCACTAAAACTGATATCAGGGCATTTCGAGGCCTCACTGGATATTACCAACACTATATCCCCAACTATTCAGAGATCGCCAGTCCTCTGACCGACAGTTGGAAGGGAGAGCCCATTAAGGTCTAGTGGGATGAATTAAGGGAAGGTTCTTTCCTGGCATTGAAAGCAGCCTTGACGAATTAGCCGATTTTACGAGATCTGGATTATAACCTACCTTTCATACTTCAGTACGACGCGAGTGAAAGGGGCCTTGGGGCTGTTCTGAGTCAGCGAGATGAGAGTGGAGAGGAGCACCCCGTGCTTTTTATTAGTCGTAAGCTTTCAACACGTGAGGAGGCTTATAGCACCTCAGTGAAAGAGTGTGCATGCTTAGTACGGGCTATTCACAAGCTTCGGTGCTACTTGGCCGGCTAACCCTTTGTGGTCGATACGGATCACTGTCCCTTGTCATGGCTCCGGAATATGTCTCCTAAAAATGGCCGCCTACTGAGATGGAGTTTGGCACTGCAAGAACATAATTTTGTGGTCCGCTACAGAAAGGGACTGGAGAACGTAAATGTGGATGCCCTCAGCTGAGGTTGCCTGTAATAAGGAGCGTGCGCATTTGGATATAGTTATGACATCCATTGTTTTATTTTTATATTATTTGTTACTTGTGTTTTCCGATCTTCCCACTCACCATTTGCCTCGAAGCTAGGTTTACCTGCATCTTGAATTAGATTGGATTAAGGCAAAAGTCTTCAAAAGATTCGGGGCGCTACCATATTGTTTTGTTTAGAGCCGTTCCGACAACGTTCTAGTGTGGCTGCTTTTCTGCCGATAACGGGTTCAGGTATAAGATTCCAGCAAAGAGTTCGGTAATCTGGCATATCTCGGGAGGGGTTGTGTGCCTGCCTTGTCGCTGCTCGGGTACTGTGCGGATTTGATCGCTAATGTCAGTCCCAGCCTTCGACCTGCGGAGACCCTTTCGACCGAGAACACCACTTACGGACCTACTGACCCCTATTTGGCGAGAGAGAAAATCTGAGCCGGAAGCGTTCCATACCTGCTGCGCTGCCCGGCCTCTTCATAGTGCAGCGTTGGGCTGCCCCTTTGCAAGTCCTTTTCCCGGCGGTGGACGGGATGTTGTGATCGGGACTGCATTCCCCGAAGAGGAGGAAGGGAATCGACGGCAACAGGGGTGCAGGTGCAATCCACGGCGGCTCGCCCGCGCGGGAACCACGCCGAACAAGCTTTCCCAGGCGTTCCTTGCACATGCCGCTACGACATTGCTGCCACCTGACCGGTTGTCCCTTCCTCCGGAGCTCCTTGGAATTCAGCGCAACAGGGCGAGCCAGGACCACGAAGCCGTCACGTGTTCAGCGGGGCGTCCCCTGTGCTGCCCCGACGCCGATTGGCCTGTGCCGTACCGGTTCTTCGTTACTCCTTGCCCTCTTGCAATCGACCACAACCAATGAAGGAGCAGGCGAGACTTGATGCGCGGGGGGGATGGCCCGGAATCAGCAGTCGACATTTGGAAGATGTATCTGTAAACATCCTCACATGTACATATCTGTAAATACAGTTGCTGTTCTTGTCAGCTCAAGCGTCCTGAATGTCGGGCCCTACGCTCTAAGGTCACCCGACCCTTCGTGGAGGCATCGGAGTCCACGCACCCGGTACTCCAGTCGCAACAATACACAAATATATCTCTGTAAATTGCGTAAAATGGGAATCGCATGTGTTATCACGTCTCATATATAAACGAAAATCGAGCGGAATTCATTCGTGCGTGCTATGTTAGATGCGAAACAGACGAGCGCTAAGAAACGGACAGGCGCTCAACTTCAACTGAGGTTTATTGAGCAGACATGAAAATTTATACCAGCAACCAGCCAACGCGATAACGTTGATATGTCAGCCATCCCGACAACAAAGGTGTCACACCCACACCAGAAACACCGCATCATGCCGCGTGCCTATGCGTAATCAGCTTCCTGCCGCGCAAAGGCGATAGAAAACTTCCGAGATTAAGGCACCACGACACATTTGAACTGAACAAAGCTAGAAGAAGCATGCGCAATGACTAAATCCTAAAATTCGAGAGAAGCGCCATAAAAATATAAACTAGCCATCAAAGGAAAAGAAAAGAAAACAGCCTCCTATGTGGAAACAAACAAACCCACCGTACTGGAAAAAAGGCTAGAGTCTCTGCAGAGGTGCTGAACTGAATTAAAAAGTTAATAATAAATAACTTCACCAGGAGCAGCGTGAGAGAAAGAAACACATTTTAACAACACCATAAAATCACCAAACAATAAAGCTTGATCACCAAAGCGCCGCGTCAAAACCAAAGTAAAAAGCAACAACATGTCGATAAGAATACTTAAACAACAAGGAGCTGCGTCAGAAACAATGGAGGAAAACTGATCGTCAAAAGAAACAAAACTAACATCACAAAACAGCATTTCAAAGAAAGGAGGCTTACAGATAACCTTCTAAGAAGGCGACTTCCTTGTCACAAAGAGTGATAGAAGGAACACTGATACACTTATCACAGGACTAGTGGATGTGGTGTGGTTCTATGATTTCCCTTTCTGTTCTTTCGTGTGAACGCTTGAGGAAAGCAGTGAGCGCGAACTCCGGAGTGCATCCACACCTTTTACAATGCTCCGCAAGGTGGCCACCAGCGTTATTCTTAATACACAAACTATGCTCTCTCGCCCTTTCATTGAAGCATCTACCCGTTTTCCCAATGTACACCTTATCGCAGCTCAAAGGAACGCAGTGCACAACGTTGGCCGCGCATACAGTGAACTGAGTAGCATGCCGCTTAGAACACTGCTTACGACCCCTGTTAGAAGCGAGAGAGCAAATGTTAGAAAGTTTGCACGGGGCTGAAAACACTACATTGACGTGACACTTCGAAATGACTTTTTTTCAAATTATGGGAAATGCGATGGATATAAGGAACAGCTAGAGTTGCCTGTTTGTCAAATGTACTGGTGTTAGATGTGCGAGTGCGCTTTAGCTTCTGCAGAAGGGACTCGCACACACTGTGGATGACTGACGGTGGGTACTTAGCTGATTTAAGACGCTCAACCTGAACTTCAAGCGCTTTCAGCATTTCATGTCGACAGGACTTATCTAAGGCCGCCTTTACAAAGGTCGTGGCGATCCCCCCTTTTTATGAGTTTGGAGTGAGCACTGTCAAATGGCAACAAACCTTTCTTAGACCTAGGATTATACATCCAGCATATATGAGTGTGCTTAAAAATAAGTTTTATATCAGAATTCTGGTTTGAGCTAGTTGGTACTGGTTCATAACTGAGGGTACTTTTGGCGCAAATCAAACGAGGACACAAACATAAAAGCGATGGATATAAGGCATTGCTATAAAATATTTGCTATATATAGGCTTTGCTATAAAATCTTCGTTCCGCCGTGGAATAAAATTATTTGGAAGTTCGGCGCCCGTCCTGTTCTTTTGTGTTTGTGTCCTCGTTTGATTTGCGCCAAAAGTACCCTCAGTTATGAAGTTTTATATCTAGGAATTGAATGGTGTCCCTCTCTACCGATTCCCAAGTAAACTTAAGTCCTTCTGCGGCGCTTTCGAATAAGTTCAATAAGCCTGCAGAGATATTGTCGGGGACCGTTCCTTCTACGTCACTGAAAATTAGAAAGTAATCATCAACGTATCTAAACGCTTTTACAACCTGAAAGTCGCCAAGTTTGGGTGCAATACGCTTGTTTACACATGATAGAAAAATGTCACAAAACAGGTGCAACTGAGGATCCAATGCATATTCCCGATTTTTTGCACATAATGTTGTCCATTAAAGCTGATCGCTGTCGACTCAATGTAAAACTCGAGTAAAGAAAGGAAGTTCTCATTGCTCACCCCCGTTGCATTCTGGAATCCAATCTCACTATTTCCATCAATCACTTCACGTAACGCACGGAACAGTCCCGCGTGAGGGATGGAATAGAACAGGTCCTCGACGTCAATGGACAAACCAGTGGATCCGGACACTTCACTGAGACCCTTGATCATTTCAAGCGAACTTCGGACGAGGAACGGGTCTTCTATCACTAGAGAACTTAGGTGCTGCTGTAAATACCAGCTCACAAGGCCTTGCCAGGATCCCTTTTCTGTAACAATGTTTCACTTCTTTAGCGCACTGAGGGACAAGGACGAAAAGCGACGCGGACACAAGCGCTGACTTCCAACAAAATGCTTTATTTTTCACAGGGGTACATATATACATATACAACAAAACGCAACGCACGCAGGCGCAATGTACAGGAAGATTAGGAAAACCAATGATGAGTGAATGCATGAAAGTTAAGATATGCAGACAACAAAATGATGCTGGAATTTTTCTTTTTGCGAGATCAAGAGGACATTCAAGATTGTCATTACCGTCGAGCCACTCTGTGGGCCTTGATAAAAAAAATCAAGTTCTTTTTTCGAGAGATCTATAGAAGGTGCACTAACGCACGCGTCTCCCAGACTTGCTATCTTCGCCGCTGCAATTATCTCTCGTGTCGTTTGCTCCTGGCTTCTTCCTATCGCAATACACTGCGGGAGGAGCACTCTTCACCAGAAATCGAGCCAGTCAAGCAGAAATGTACCGTCATACCGTACATTCACGATGTCTCACATAGGCTGAAAAAGATAGGGAACAATGCTAACGTCAGAGTGGTGCTTTCAGCGCCGAACAAGCTTTATAATCTGTGCAAGGCTACCTACCTCGGTTCTGAGAAACTCAGGTGCCAGAAAAAGCACAAAGAAAGTTTTGTTAAATGTGAGAGCAACATCGTTTATGAGTTACCGTTGTCCTGTGTCATGAAATACATAGGGCATACGGAACGGTGTGCAAACGACAGGCTGCGTGAACGCAAATAACGTGCGAACTGGAGGCATGGAACATTTGGCATTCCACTGCAGGAAGTGCGGGTGTGATCCCATATATTCGCAGTGTATAGCGATAGGAAGAAGCCAGGAGCGAACGACACGAGAGAAAATTGAAGTGGCGAAGATAGCAAGTCTGGGAGATGCGTGCGTTAGTTCACCTTCTATAGATCTCTCGAAAAAAAAACGATTTTTTAAGCAAGGCCCACAGAGTGGCTCGACGGTAATGACAATCTTGAATGTCCTCTTGGTCTCGCAAAAAGAAAAATTCCAGCATCATTTTGTTGTCTGCATATCTTAACTTTCATGCATTCACTCATCATTGGTTTTCCTAATCTTCCTGTACATTGCGCCTGCGTGCGTTGCGTTTTGTTGTCTATGTATATATGTACCCCTGTGAAAAATAAAGCATTTTGTTGGAAGTGAGCGCTTGTGTCCGCGGCGCTTTTCGTCCTTGTCCCTCAGTGCGCTAAAGAAGTGAAACATGAATTACCAACATGCCCAAGCATACGTTCTTTTATGTAACAATGGTTCTGAGCGGACAGTCCGGCTTGTGCATTTTTCCGGTGAAAAACGCTTCCAAGGCACTTGTTTCAGTTTTTTTAACCTTTTCCAGAGTGAGTTCAGGTTGAAGTCCTTCAGTATCCGGAGTGCCTTCCTTTCTTGAGATTTTGCGTTGAATTTTGCGTTGAGTTCAGCACCTGTGCAGACTCTAGCCTTTTTTCCAGTACGGTGGGTTCGTTTGTTTCCACATAGGAGGCTGTTTTCTTTTCTTTTCCTTTGATGGCTAGTTTATATTTTTATGGCGCTTCTCTCGAATTTTAGGATTTGGTCATTGCGCATGCTTCTTCTAGCTTTGTTCAGTGCAAATGTGCCGTGGTGCCTTAATCTCGGAAGTTTTCTATCGCCTTTGCGCGGCAGGAAGCTGATTACGCATAAGTACGCGGCATGATGCGTTGTTTCTGGTGTGGGTGTGACACTCTTGATGTCGAAATGGCTGACATATCAACGTTATCGCGTTGGCTGGTTGCTGGTATAAATTTTTATGTCTGCTCAATAAACCTCAGTTGAAGTTGAGCGCCTGTCCTGTGTGCCTCTTGAAGTATGAACCAACTTGCCCAAGCACACATCTTGCTAAGTGCTTTGTTATTCTAAGGTGATCGTGCTCATGCAGCAATACTTAATATCTTCATTAGATGCAACAAGAGGATCGAAGCTATCATTTTAAAGTTGATTCCAATCATTTAGGCACTGTGAAACTCTGTGACTGCGTACAACCGAATGCGCTGACGGTGGGTACAGCCCACCGTTCCTTGAATTGCGTATCTTCAATAGACCGATGTTCTTTCGCCTTACCTATATATAAAATGTATTTTTCTTTATTACGCAGAAAACACCTGTACATCAGCTAACCTGTAGCCAAATAAACAAAATATTGACATAATATCGTATTTAAGAAAAAGGTCAACGGTGAAATAAAGGTCGGGTACATTTGCTATATACCCGAAAGATCTATTTGGAGTATATGCAACTTTTTAAAGATTTTTAATACCAGTCATACACCACGCAACACTGCAATAATCCAACTGAGTAGATACATGGAAATTATAAAGAATAATTTCAATTTCAATTTGAACACGAACTATACATATTAGGCATTTTGTAGACTACTCAAAAACATTGTATTCCATAATTCATGTTACGCTGTGAAAGAAAGGCAACCATTACGGTTTCGAGGTGTTTTTCCACAATTAATTGAGTCTTGCATAATGTATCGGCAACTGATGGTGGTTCAACAATTACGCCTCCAATTTACAAGCAATTTCAGCGGATGTGCCCTAAGGTAGTATCCTCAGACATATTATTCTGCATATATAAGAAAACTATGCAGTAGCACTCAACACAGCGATGGAAGTTAGGAATAAACTGTTTTTGCTGATTTCACTGGCCATCGAACGAGAAACTTCAGTGGGCAACACGGTTCGCAAGTGTTACAATATGATCACGATCACTGCCGCAATTGGAACCCACGGTGCCAAGTAGACCCCGGCAGGGACCAGTGTCTGACTTGCACACTTTGCTCAATTCAAAATTATGGCTAGTTTTCACTCAACAGCTCTTGTCACTTTCCTTCACACAGCGGCAGAAATTGTCTAATTTTAGAGTAGCAACACACTAGAACACACATAGTCGAGTACACACACCCGAATGCACGCACACATATTTCGCCTCTTTGGTACAGAGTGGTCACGGTGCTCGGCTGCTGACCCGAAGGTCGCGGGTTCGATCCCAGCTGCGGTGGTCACATTTCGATGAGGGCAAAATGCTAGAACGCCGGGTGCGATGCGATGCCAGTGCACGTTGAGGAACACCAGATTCCTGATATTTTCGAGGACCTCCACTACGGGAGCCTCAACAGTAGCGTACCAGGAATTTTATTTGGACAGGGGGGAGGAGGGGGTTATCTCATACTTTATGTGTGTTAGTATGTGCATTTGCATGCGTTTGTGCATATATACACATGGCAAATTGAAAAGTTCCGGGTGGTTTGAACACCCACCCTGTCTATACGCCAGTGCCTCGTAACTATTTGTTGGTTTCGGCACGTAAAACCACAGGTATTATCGTTACTCACGCATGCACGTACATTTGGCGCTAGTTTTCAACAAGTGTTAATTGCGCATCATGTACTCTTCAATTGCCTGCAACATGGCACGAGCGCGAAGCATCCCGATAACGCCATTGTGGACGCATATTGTGAAAACTGTCATACTGTGCGCACAGATTCCTACTTTTTTCAATTAGTGATATGTAACGCTGGCTGGTACATCAGTCACCGTAGATTCGTGTGCTGACTTTGTGATGAGCTTCAGCGATGAGCCTGGTCAATCAGTGATGTATTTACAATGGTGAAGGTTAGGGCAGAGAGTACGCATGTTTCGTGATCTATACTGTCCTATGTATGGCGCTCTGCAACATAACCATATGCTCATAGACCTTATGCGAAAATAGCAATGCCATCTAGTGGGCACCGTAGCAATCCCCGGCGCCATCTTCGTTATGTCAGGCGGAGCAGATGACACTGTGCGCGGACGCATGGAGCACATGTTATTGCGTACTCCGTCGTGAATTCGGCAGCGGAACACGTGTCATTCTTAATTTTATTCATGGTGATCTAGATACCGCAACACTGCTGTGTTCCTTCTTGCAATAAACGTGGAGTGACCGATAGTGAAGGAAAGAAAGTACGTCTATTTGATATATGCGACAGATATTTCGTTGACGTTCGGATCGAATTGGATAAGCATTTGGATGATGCAAAAGCTGTTCAGCGAGATCAACCACCTAGCGCTTAGAGGCGAAATTCCTTTTTATATCTAATAAATATGTGCTGTAGCATGTGCAGCTTGCGCCGAAAATGCGTTTGCGCACACTGTTCTGTCATATGCGCTTTGTTACCCAAGAAGAGTGCGACTGGTAAGACGGCGTCACGTTTATTTTTTTCCTTTTTTTTGTTACTTTAATCCAGTGCAATACAATTTATTACCAAGATCTGTAACCCCAAACAAGCTCTATTTTGTTGCCCCTTAGTGTGAAACACACGGCGCCTTCCAACGAAGCTCTCTAATGAATAAATTTGGTGTCTTTAACGACGAAGAAACAAAAAAAGGCAAAATACTAGAGTGTACGATGTTACGCCTTCTGATTGCACTCCTGCGCGGTTGAAGTGAGCAAAATTATTAGCAGAATGATGTTACTTGAGAAGAGCTTGTGCAGAGGCTTCGTCTGTGTCGTTCTTGATTGTCCGCCGTCGTTGTCAATTTGGCAGCGCTGTCTGTGCCATTTACGATGTTGCTTCGCCGCTCTTGCATTAGCTCAACGATAACTCGTAACATGTCAGTAAAATTACGTTCTCACTCGTCGACTGAAAGGACTGTGCGTTACTGCCGCCGCGCAGAGCGCCGAGCACGGCGAGTGCCATCGAGCGCTACACGATCGTTCGTCAGTCCACTTCACTGGGATAAGGAAATATATAAATGGAAGGATCTGGGTTCAATATGCATATGAATAAACGGAGACGTTTCACATAATCCCAATATGTTTACGTTTGCTTTCTTTATCGCGTTCTGAACGTGTTTATACAGAACAACAGCGTCGCGACACCTCACTCGACAGACACCAGCTTGCGGCTGCCAATGTTCACGTCGCGCAGTGTCGAAGTGCTATATCGCTCACGTACTATCGGCATCAAAAGAAATGCGAACAGCGGCAAGCATTCGCAATGGCATAGTGCGCGCCGTCCAGTCATCACCATGGACAAGCGCGTGTATGCTCAGTGCTATCAAACTGGATGTGCGCGCACGTCAGTGGAGATGGCTGTTAAGGCTTGCCGCTGTTCGCGTTTCATTTGACGCGGATAGTACCTAAGATCACAGATGTTCGTAGCTACCTACGACGGTGAGGTGTACGCTTCGACAGCAAAGTTGTTGGACTTCGTCAGCTGGCGAGACGACACCGATGTGGAAAGGCTGGCTGACGCATCTTCACTGACGTGCGGCTGAACTTTCAAATCGTTTTTCCATATTACGTGGCCGGCAGTTGGAAAGCGTTTACTTTGCGCCATTTTTCGTAGCTCGACGATAACAAGCGGCTAAATTAGAGTAGTACCGAAACACGAAATTCAACGTAAAGACACTGCAACAACACATACAATCCCATGAGAACGCCGCAACTACTTGACCTAACCAAGATGGCGAGTCCAGACACCCGGCTCACTGTTGCCAGACGTCCGAGCAATTTCGCATAAGGTCTATTGACAATACGCCCAGTGAGCAACACCGATCAGCAACACTGATCAGCTACGGTTTCCGTGTTGGACCTGTGTACCAAGTGACTACGCTTCATCCTTTGCGGTTAGCAACTTGCAGAGAGGCAGAAAATGTCATATACCCGGCTTGCGGTGGTCGAAAAACTGGGCTTTAGCTTGTCAAAATGGTTGATTGGGCTAGTTGGTGTTCCATGATTGATTTTCAAGTACGAGCGCGATACGTAGACAGGGACAGGAAAGACACGGACAAGCGCTTGTCCGTGTCTTTCCTGTCCCTGTCTACGTATCGCGCTCGTACTTGAAAATCAATCATGGGCTTTAGCGATTAATAACTATTCTATAGCGAACAGCTTGCTTAGGTGGAGTTTTCATATTTCATGAATTTGAAGCAATTAAAGTGAGACCCAGTCAGAATACAAGCGAAAAAAATTACACCATCTCCCGCTAAAGGGAACCATGTGTAGATGCGAAGCAGCGGGCGCTAACGCTTACACTGGCGGCGGCGTTGACGCTGGGCGCTCATCGCAGCGTTGCGCAGGAGAGAAAACTGGGGAGGCGCAAAGCAGGCAGTGATGGAGCAGTGTTTCCTACTGGAACATGCCAATCGCTGCTAATGGGCAATGAGAGACAGAAGACTCCGACTGGACACAGAGACCCGCAATGCGCTTTTAGTTAACGCGCACGCTGCGAATTTTTATTGTTCAACAACGCACAGGAGAAATCTCCCACCGGCACCACCTTGCAGGTCAAGATCCAGTGCCATATATACGGGGTGACCAGTGAACGGTTGTGCAGCGCGAGCAGTCGGTTTTTTCAACCAAGAAACTCGCTAGTAGACGCTGCCTGCGTCGGCGTCGCGAGGCGAGAGAGGGGGGAGCGTAGGAGAGGAGAGAGAGGGGGGGACGCGCATGCGCAGTGGGAGTGTGCACGCCGCGGGCAGGGAAGCCTAGAGGAGAGAGGGGGGGGAGCGTAGGAGAGGAGAGAGAGGGGGGAGCGCATGGAGGAAAGAATACTAAGGAGAGGCCCTGACGTCACATTTGTGAAGCCTCCACCTCGCCAACACCCGCATCGAATCCTAGCGAAGGAGCAGCTAACCATTTTGCGATTTCCGTCGCGTCGTTTGCAAGCGCATGCACGCACCCAGCGAGTTGGCTAGTCGCGGAACTTCTGGAGCCTTTCTTTTTTTCGCCGTGCAAGCGGCGCAGCCGATGTACTCGTGCAGCTCCTTCTGTGAGTGTTTTTAGGAAAGCCTCGCAATGCCCAGTTGTTGCGTATACCGCGTGCAAATAGCGGGCACTGCGGAAAGTACCGGATGTCACTTTTCATGTGTACGTCCGATCGCTTCATTGCTGATCACTAATACATGGTACTTGCAGGTGAAGCTCTAAGATGTGCGCTCTGTAGGTTCTTGCGCATTGTGTCAACTCAGAACACACGTGAACTTCGGTTTTTGGAGTCTGACGCACCTTGACATGCGCCATAGGCATCGTATCGTGTTCTTAGTGGCTCTGTCGTTCATACGGAAGGGCAATAAACATTTGTTGTCGTTCGGACTACGTCGTGTATGTATTGCGCGGTGTGTGCGCGCTGCATGGTAGTAGTTGTGTGCGCAGTGGAATTACAAACTTTACGTTCACGATCGCGTATACAATACGGCGGTGTCCTTTTTTCGATGCAAAGTTTCGTGAAATACTAGGTTGGCGTTGCGCCGTTATAGAAAGAAAGGCCTAACGCCCAGCAGGACGCGTAAGTCACTACCAGGTGAGTTCGAACACAACGATGCAGGGGCTGAATGTTTTTGATTACGGCACGTACCGGTACTTTCTGCTTTCTGTGCTGTTGCACAAAAACGCTCTTCGAAGAATTTCAGCACGCAGCGCCCGTGCCTGCCTCGCCCGGACAGCCTGGTAAACGTGTGCTTGCAGCATTTTACTGCATGCAAACCGCACATTACTCGCTAAGCTTACGTCGGGACAACAAATCTGCGCAGAAGCGAACCAGCGTGGAGAGCACGCCGCGGGGCGTCTGCTGTTTTGTTTGCCCCATATCGGTTTGTTTACCCCGTAAATCTGGCGTCACTTCCGCCACACTTTTCGCAATGCATTCGAATACGATAGGGCCTCTCCTGAGTATTCCTTCCTCCATGGGGACACGCATGCGCAGTGGGATTGTGGACGCCGCGGGCAAGGATGCCTAGAGGAGAGAGGGGGGAGCGTAGGAGGGGAGAGAGGAGGGCAGGCGCATGCGCAGTGAGGGTGTGGTTGCCGCGGGGAGGGATGCCTAGAGGGGAGAGAGGGGGGAGAGGAGGTTTTTTTTTGTTTTTTGAAAGGGTTTGCGCATGCGCAGTAAGGGTGGTCACGCCGCACACCACCACCACCACTACCACCGGATTAAGCTTCGCCATAAGATGCTTCACATCTAAAAGGCTCAAGCACAGGTCGGACACTGAGCGTATCCAGAGAGTATCTAACGATGGAAGTCCATCTAAGCCAGGGGTCGGCAACCTTTTGAGGCGGAAGGCCAAATTGCATGAAGCGAAGAAGGCCGGGCGCCGCACGGGAGACAGACGGCACGAGGAGGGGGGGGGGGGGGGACGTTGCATTAAAGACAAGAAAAATGGGAGAATGGACAATAATGATGTACAAAACTAGAATAGAAATCATGTTTATTTCCAGGCACGGATGCCTCAAGGTTGCAATTTATCACCATGAAGTCGAAGCAAAAAACTTGGAGGACGCTTGAGCCTCGCCTTCAAGAGTAGAACGCCATAGCGTAATCGGGCCACGTGCACATCGTGTTCGCAGTTGCTAGCCTGCTTCGGTTCTCGTTGCATGCCTCAACCGCGCCGTAAGGAAACGAACGACCGTGCGCGTAACACTGACCGTTTCCAACTATCCTATAATGCCTGCTGCGAGAATACAGTTGTTAAGTGCCCACTACGAAATTTCGTCTTTTTGCGAATCAGCGAAGTGCCCACTACGCGTCCGTAAGGAAACACGCGAACATACCCAGCTGTTCGCTGTGTTGATGCTTTTGCCGCTGATGATGATTAAATATGCTTGAACGCTTTGTAATGGGTGGGCCTTTAAAACACCCACTCGATGTTCAATTCAGATGTTTTGACATCTGGCGGAATTGTACGGTTCTGCCACGCAATATTAGATGCGTTTAGGAGAACTTGCACTAGATGACATTCAAATAGCTTTTAAATGCGAAGCATTTCTTAGCGAACTTCGGCGACTTTGAGCGTATCTATCTATCTATCTATCTATCTATCTATCTATCTATCTATCTATCTATCTATCTATCTATCTATCTATCTATCTATCTATCTATCTATCTATCTATCTATCTATCTATCTATCTATCTACCCGCCTACGACTTTGTGCTCTCCTGGCCGTATCGTTAATGAGATTTATACCAAATGTGGTACATGACTGTATGACGAACATAAATGGCTCGTCATATCATGAAAATCATTACTAACTTGTCATGAAAAGTATGATTTACATGCCACGCTCATGGCGCGCTCGCGGCCGTTTCGTTAGCTTGATATACACCAAACTTGGTATTGAGTGACATGCGTGTATGACGGACATAAATGACAAGAGGTAATATGAAAATCATGACTTGTCATGTGCGACATGACTTGCATGCCACGCTCATGGCGCGCTAGCGGCCGTTTCGTTAGCTTGATATACACTTGTAGTCATATTTGTAGCGCATTGAACCCAGACAAAGACAAAAATACAGAACTCATACACAGGACTAGCACCCGTCCTGTGTATGTGTTCTGTATTTTTGTCTTCACCTTTGTTTATTGCGCTACAAATATGACTACAAGTGACTCAAACCAACCTAGCCCGCATCACCGCTTTGATTGATATACACCCAAATTTGGTATTGAATGACATGACTGTATGACGAACATAAATGACCAGTGGTAATATGGAAATCATGACTTGTCATGTGCGACATGACTTGCATGCCACGCTCATGGCGCGCTCGCGGCCGTTTCGTTAGCTTGATATACACCAAATTTGGTATTGAATGACGTGACTGTATGACGAACATAAATGAAAAGTGGTAATATGGAAATCGTGACATGTCATGAGCGACATGACTTGCATTCCACGCGCAGGGGGGCGTTCGCGGCCGTTTCGTTAGCTTGATATACACCAAATTTGGTATTGAGTGACATGACTGTATAACGAACATAAGTGACAGGTGGTAACATGAAAATCTTGGCCTGCATGTCATCTACAACACCATTTACATGCCACGCTCATGGTGCGCTTGCGTCCAGTTCGCTAGCTTGATATACACCCAATATTGGTATTGCGCGACGTGACTGTATGACCGAACATAAATTGACAGGTCCTAGCATCTTAAACATGACATGCAAATTATGTAAAGCATGATTTGGTCCTTCCTGGCTGCTTCGCATTACATCGATTCCCACAGTGCGTCGGATTTGCCGGCTTTTTTTTTTTTTCTCGAAGCAGTTTCAAGGAATTGCGTGGGTCTGTGCTAGAACACCTGGTAGCCACGTAGACGATTCACACTCGAACCAAAAATTTTTGTTATTTCTTTTATTTGCATTTAACAAAACTTGAAATTCGGCGAGATGGTGCATAATTTGACGGGAAATTGGAGCGCAAAGAACAACAATCCCGTGTTTTCTCGTTCTTGTGATTGTTCTTTGCGCTCAAATTTCCCGTCAAATTTTATTTGCATCTTTCTAGATTTTTCGGTCGCGGACAAGATGGTGATATTGCGCTCACAACCAATGACGCCGACAGCGACGCCGACACCGAAATTTCTGCGAAACGAGCTCTTCAACGCTGTCGCGTGAATAAAATTCTCTTTCGATGGGACTTTTGGTGCTGAGTTGTTCTTAGTCATTTCGCAATATGTCTACATCGAGTTAGCTCACCGAGATACTCAGAATGTCGTGGAGGTGTTCACTGCTAAGTCGGGAGGTGTTTATCGGTTAGTTAAGTGGGTGGGAGGGGGGGTGTTGTGACGTCGTGCCGGGGGCCGCATGCGCTGTTGCCGACCCCTGATCTAAGCGGAGTAAGACTTGATATGTTTGGCAATAAAAAAAAAGAAAAAAAGGAGGAAGTTTACACTGGCCGCGAAAGCTTAGAAAACGGAGAAGCTTATCGATCTATGTGGCCTTCTTGGCTGATGCTAGGTCTTTCCTTGGCGTAGAAAGAGTAGAGCCGAAGCGCAGCCTGTCACAGACCTTGCAAGAATGTCCAAACTCCAGCGCCCATAAACCAATGTGCTAACCTGGCTGTGGCACTACCGGTAGAAGCGCGGGCCTTTTGTCGCTAGGTACTCGGCTCGCGCCACGCCGGGCAAGCTCGGCACGGCGGCTGTCTCCGTCGGTGGGCGTGGCTTGGCGTTGGCTGCTCCTCGGCGCATGCGCGGCTAGGTGAACGGCGCGGAGGATTTTTCGCAGACGGCGGACGTTTTATCTCGAGATTTGGGAGCTGCGCTCTTAAAGATGCTTTTAAGAGACAAAATCCCCATCGCCATAGCGAGAACTATAGATAGATAGTAACATTTAACGGGCCCGAATGAATCTTCACCCCGTTTTATAGGGGCAGGACTGCGGGCCGCTCCCTCGTTGGGACAGGTAGGCCAAGCCTCACCGCGGCATCATGAGCCTTCTGGACAGCCCGAAGTTGGTCAATTCAGTCGTGGTTCTTGAGAAATGAATGAAATTCTTCCTCCGTCAATGCACGGTCCGTGTGGTGCTGTAAAGAGGGGCACTCCCAGAACATGTCCCTAAGATCGCTAACCTCACCACAGTCGGGACATAGAGGGGAGACCTCCGTGTACCTACTGAAGGCGGAAAGTGTGGGGTACGGCCTTGTCTGCAGGAGCCTAAGAGTTACGGCCTGTGGCCTCGCGAGATTGCGATGTGGTGATGGGGAAGCCCTGCGACTCATCTCGTAGTGGTAGTGGTGCATAGCCACAACCACGCAATACAAAAACTAGCCAGGCTGATTCCCCAGTACCTAACTCTTGGAAATTCATAAGGTAGCGATGGACAAAATTGAGGCCCCTTGTTTCGCGTATCTTAATGTCATCTTTCCCAAATCGTACCGGCGCGCATGGTTACCAGATTTGGCTCTCTTGCGCCAATTTGGCTGCATTTTTTTTCTATTCCGCTGGGGGGCGGCAAGAAGTCTTGGTTACTCGGCTCATTTTGGATACTTTCTCGCTTTCTCAATTTAAGCCAAACTCTCAATTCGGTACCCGAGCAGTATTCGGTTTCCGATAGTTAAGGCCCAGGCGTGTTTCCAGTTCATAAACTGAATTCTCAATTCGGTATCAGACCAGTATTCGATTTCAGAACGATAAGCCCCAGGCGTGTTTCCAACTCCTAAAACTGAATTTGGCACTTCCTTTTGCACGAAACAAAATGCTTTCGGATACATGGCCGGCACTCGGGGAAAACTCTGGCATGCCGCCTCATTTTGGGGACCACCTGTTGCTGAATGCGGCTTTAAACCGTAATCGGAAGCATAGACGGAGAGTACGAGGGGGGGGGAGCGGCTCGGGGGCTCGCCCCCCCCCCCCCCCGGGCGGCTTCACGGGGGGGCAGAGCCCCTCCCGGCGCCGGCCCGGAATATTTTGTTAAGAGCTTGGCTTAGGTCCCCGTCCATTGACAACGAGCGTTTGGCCTCCTGTCAGGCAGCTATTAAATGCGAATGCATTTCATAGTCGGGCTATGTCAGGCATCCGGCGTTGTCCGGCGTTGTCCAGCGTTGTCCGCGGAGGAGGAGGAGGATAGGTTGAGGAGGTAAGCGCCGGCAGGTGTTAGATGTGAAGCATCTTATGGCGAAGCTTAATCCGGTGGTGGTGGTGTGCGGCGTGACCACCCTTACTGCGCATGCGCAAACCCTTTAAAAAAAATAAAAATAAAAAACCTCCTCTCTCCCCCTCTAGGCATCCCTCCCCGCGGCAACCACACCCTCACTGCGCATGCGCCTCCCCTCCTCTCTCCCCTGCTACGCTCCCCCCTCTCTCCTCTAAGCATCCCTGCTCGCGGCGTCCACACTTCCATTGCGCATGCGCGTCCCACCAATCTCTTCTCTCCTACGCTCCCCCCCTCTCTTCTCTAGGCATCTCTGCCCGCAGCGTCCACACTCCCAATGCGCATGCGCGCCCCCCTCTCTCTCCTCTCCTACGCTCCCCCCCCTCTCTCGCCTCGCGACGCCGACACAGGCAGCGTCTGCTAGCGAGTTTCTTGGTTGAAAAAACCGACTGCTCGCGCTGCACAACCGTTCACTGGCCACCCCGTATATATGGCAATGGATCTTGACCTCCACGGTGGTGCCGGTGAGAGATTTCTCCTGTGCGTTGTTGAACAATAAAAATTCGCAGCGTGCGCGTTAACTAAAAGCGGACTGCGAGTCTCTGTGTCCAGTCGGAGTCTTCTGTCTCTCATTGCACATTAGCAGCGATTGGCATGTTCCAGTAGGAAACACCGCTCCATCGCTGCGTGCTTTACGCATCCCCAGTTTTAAATGCGAATGCATTTCATAGTCGGGCTATGTCAGGCATCCGGCGTCGTGCGGCGTTGGCGTTGTCCGCGGCGAGAGTGTAGTAGCGGAGAGTGAGTGGAGAGGAGGAGCGCGCTCTGGTGCGTGAGGGCGCTCGCATCGCGGGAGCTCGGCGGAGCTATATATGAAAAAAAATAAATAAAAAAAATAACAAAATTTAAAAAATGAATAAAGAAATAAAAAAAATTAAAAAATTTTAAAAAAATAAAAAAAATAAAATAATAAAAAAAAGCAAAAAAAAAAGGCGCTGTGCCGTGCTCCCGACCGGGCTGCAGAAATTAGGCGCCTTTTCCTTCTTCGAACCACAACCACCACATATAAATGGAGTGAAGCGTGCGCGAAATGCATTCGCATTTCCTCACGATTCCCTTCGAGGAGGTGGGGGGCATTTTTATTTTGTGGCGAATGTGCGACCTTGCAGACCGGCGAAGTCTCGGCCTTACCAGACAGAGAGCGAGCCCCGACACGAGCGCTGTGATCAGAAGTATTTTTACTGACTGACTCGAACGCTAGCGCGCGCAGGCCCGTGGCCGTGGCACCTGGCTCGTGCAAGAGCGAGCGTCTCCTCTTCTTCCATGCGACGCCGATGCTGCTGCCGCTACAGAGGGGGGGGGGGGGGCGCTGCGAGCGCGCGACCGTACCGGATGTGCAGAGTTCCGGCTCCGACCATTTTCGCTCGCAACCGAAAAAATGACAGCGTCTCAGCAACAGCTGGAATTGCTTATCAAACAGACCACTTGTAACACAGTAAGGGCTGGTTCACACCGGCGACCAGTCACGCGACCAAATTAGTCGCGTTGCGACTGGTCGCAAACAGTCACTTTGGTCGCAAAACGACTGCTTTGACTCAGTCGCGCGACTGCAGTCGCAGGACGGCTAGAATCATTCAGCGAAGCCCAGAAGTGACGTCAGCATTTGTTTACATCCGGGCTCATTGCTTTTTCTTTATTATTGCGCTGGCCCACTGCCGCCAGATACAAACGAGTGCGTTCCTCTGTGCTACCATCGCCACCACGGAGTGCTCGGCCGAGCCAAAGCAGTCGCTTTGCGACCACTTGCAAAGCGACTAACTTGGTCACGCGACCGGTCGCCGGTGTGAACCAGCCTTTAATCATAACGACATAAGTCTAAACCCAATCTAAACAGCGATTACTCAAGCCCATTTAAATTAAACACTTCTGCTGATGTATTAATTGTGAGCAAGGCTTCCACGCCAGAAGCTAAATCATCATAAATGTTTGTTTGGACTGGTCGGGGTCACTTTTTTTGTTTCGTATGTGTTCACATGTTGGCGCATTTCTTCTTTGGGCTGTGCTTTTTTTTGTTTCGTATGTGTTCACATGTTGGCGCATTTCTTCTTTGGGCTGTGAATGAAAGTGACATGTTGTCACAACTGATAAACAGATCAGCTGATTACACAAGACAATGCAGTCACACAAAGCTATGTAAACATGCAATGGGAATCGTGCACTTTATCACAATTGTGAAAGAAAAGTAAACAATTTTGTTTGTACACTTATCGTTCCAACTACCAGTAGAGGTAATTACAATTAAAGGCCGCCCTTATCAGAAAGTAATCATGATGATTAGCACACATTTGCATAAAAGCATGTGGGAAAGATTACAGCACAGAAGCCCAGCCTTGTAACACTGAGCAAGGCCTCACAGCAATACAACCAACAACATGCTGAATACACGAATTCAAAAGCAAGTCCTTTGGTTAATAATGATAAGTGTAATGCAATGGTGACAATGATTTCGCTAAAGAAATCTTCAAGCTGGTAAGCTTCGTAGTCGCACGCTTGTTTTCAACTCTTCCTGAAGCATGAGCACTATGGTGCAGCGCATTAGCGAACATCAGTCGCTCGCACCTGTCGTGATCAATCCATTTCGAACATAACAAGTGACCAAGAACTGCGGTATTCGACAATTCATCTATATACTATCACAGATTCACCCCGTGGATTAATCAAATCTTTGCGAATCATGGTTCACGGATCTGCACACTGCGCAAATTATAGCATCCACTGATGCACTCTATCGCGGAGACGGCAGCTCGGCGTAAGCACATACGGTTGAATAATAAGCAGGTTGCATGCAGCCAGCGGTCGGCCAGCGCTGGGGCATGGCATAGTTGGTTGAACAAGGCATGGTTCAGCACGTCGCAAGTACAATGGGGGAAAAAAAATCTCTTCTTGGACTACGCTAGCCAGAGAAGAGATTTTAAACATGCGCACAGAATACGCGGCCCACGTAATGAAGAATTTTACTTCACCTGTCATATGCAGAAGTGCGGTGTAGTAGTAGCCGCCTTTGGTCTTCTCATTGTTGCTCCCAGGAAGCACTGTAGACATCCCCAGGGGTGAAGTCGTCAACGTCCTTGCGGCTAAACCGCCGCACTAAGGTGGCCACCATACACGCTCTCTGCACCTATAACCTTCTCGATCTTGTGAAATTGGTATCTCACGTAGACGAAGAACGGCATCCCAGTAACAGTTGACAAGCGCTCGATCGTTCACGCACACAATATCCGCCATGAGAAGAAAAAAAAAACAACGTCAGTGTTGCTAACAGAGCCGTAAAAATGAGTGTTTTACCGCTAACTAAATGTATGCTGGCTGTGTACTGGCATTATATATATTTTCTTGACTGATTAACTTCGTTGTTTCAGTTGAAAGTTCTTGAGCTCTAAATCACAAATCAAGTAGTGACAAACATGAAAGCGCTGGTAATAATTTATTATATTGTCACAGCTTTTATACAATCAGTTCCGGTTTCGAACGACACCAAAGCTAGCTATTTTATCAACGGAGCGCTAACGATTGTCACTATTTTTTCCTGGGTTTATGGCTCTAGCGCGTTCTCCACGTAATAAATCAATAGTCGGAAATACCACGCCGGTGCCTCATTCATGTACGATGTAATGCAACGATGTTTCGGTTCATTCGAGTACAACTTCAGCCTTCTGCTTAATTGTTGTCTAAAAAAAAAATAGCGGTTCCTTCGAAGCAGTCTGGTTAGTAGTCACACAATGTAACAAAAAAAAAGAAAAAGAAAACAAGAGCACTCAAAAAAAAAAAAAAGCCAGCGATATTCGAATTCGCGACGTCGCGAACCGCCTCCACGTACCATGTAGCGGTCGTACACACTACGCCACTGGAGCAGTCGGCTGCAGAGTGATTAACAACCGGATTTGTATGATATTGTATATACTGGTATATACGTTGCGTGTTCTGTGTGTGTTAATCGTACTTCCGTCAGTACAGAAGTGACGGCCCGGGGTCCGGGCCCGCGCCCGTCGAGGTGTTGGCAGTGTTGGCCCGTCACGGTAGTCGGTTCCGCCAGTTCCACCTCCGAACTGGCGTTATCGGTTCTATTTGGAACCGACTCAACATCGAAGTTCCTCTACAGACTGAGTGGAGCCAGAACAAGAATCGTCTGCTACTCTAGATGCTTCTCAGGTAAGTTCTATTTTAAAATGACTCTCGGCGCCTGGCATTATCAATGCCAATTCGCACACGGAACCGTTAAGTTCGCGCTCATGTGAGGAAACAGCTTCTTTCGTCGTAAATGACAGCTTTCCTCCTCGGGGCGATGCAGTCAGCTGTTTCACATCTATGTATCAGCTGGGCGCGCGGTGCGAGCGTTTTGTCCAGAATTTCGATCCCACAAATGCGGGAGGGAGAGGTGAGTAGTAGTAGTGTTAATTATGGCAATAACGCTTAACTCTGCAGCCCAATAGGGAGCACGGCGCTGCGTCAAGGGGGGGCGGGGGGCGGTGAAAGAACACGGGGTCGGTGCCTGTATGTTAAAGAGAGAGGAAGTGTGTGGGTAGTGTGCATTCATTTTTTTTTTGGGGGGGGGGGGGGGCTGTCAGTAGGCATCCCGCAAGGGAGGGCAAGAGGGAGGGAGTACTTGCCTGCCCTTGAATGGGATTGGCCACGAAACTGGCGGTTAATACATGAGGGGCGATATTTAGGATTTAATGCCTGCGCAGTACCACTGCCGCCCGTTCTCTTCAACTCTTGTCCAAGTGGGCTTCCGAGGAAGTTCGTTTGCTTTTTTTTTCGTCGTCTGCTAACTCGCACAAGTGCTGCCACATCTAGGACAGTTTTGTTTCCACTTGGCTTGCTTATAATATGAAGATATAAACAACGGATTTTGTTCCTATTTTTGTACCCTATTTTTCCTTCCTTTCTGCCGACGAAGAATGAAGTAATAAGCACCTGGCACGCAAATGCAACCATCTGACAGGCAATTGCACGGTGTTGATAGAGGTAATAGTAATGTTTCGGTGGTCATCGACTGGATGGCCTTTCAAAAGTGCCCATTTGGCTCAAGTATCATTTATTAGTAGCAAATCTAAGACTCCAGGTGCGAGGAATGTTCCATGCACTTGCAATGAGGGACACATTTCAACAAAGAAAATGAGTTACTGGCTGTGTTCATACAAACATTCACACATTAGTGCTATGCAGAGGCTTCTGAAACAGCATTGCACCTACATTGAGCAAATGTCCCTGATTTAATCAAAGGAATGTAGTAATGCTCAGTAGTAGTGCAAGCTGAGACGGGAACAATGATTCCTGGCCTGTATTATTTCCGTTTAGGCTACTGTGTACTTTTCACGTGTAAAAAACTATCCCAATAAAAAAATCCTTTCAAGGAATAATAAATGAGCTGTGCTGTGATGTTAACCCTTTCATTTGGTATTGCTTGCTACTCAAAATTCTGAGCAGCTGTCAAAAGGACGATGATAGTCAGAGTAAATTGGTGTAGATAAGATTTATTAATACGCTTTTCTTGCCAGAACCATGAATGGTTTGTTCTCATGACTTGTTCGGTATTACAGCATCTCTGATCTCTTTGTGCTCGCATCACTTTGCTGTAATCATTGTCAATTTCACATCTGCTAGCTGTCATGCTGCGAGTGCTTTAAGCCCAAAATATCATTAGAGCTATTTTGCATTCAAAAGTGACACGCAACGAAATGGACTGTCGCATGACCAGATCACTCGTTTCTTTGCTAGATTGCTCAGTTGCAGAAATCTGGAATACATTGCTCGTTAGCCAGAATTGCTGAGAGACCAGTCAGTAGCACAAAGTTGGAATAGTATGTACATTATATAACGTACTACTGGTTGTCACGTGGAAGAAGCAAACAGCCAAAAAAAAAAACAAATATGGTTAACTTGTTAGAGCACGTGTCATGCCAGCTTCATTGTGTACTGCTGCCTTCATACCGGCAACATTGGACAGCTGCCGCTTTCGTGGGTTTCAACTTCTAGGCAAAAGCTACCTCAGTCATGTCGCTTGTTGCTTTGTCTGCAAATTTGCTTTTGTGCCTCTTACACTTTATGATTTAACGTTAATGAATAACTTCTGAATACCGTCTCACTGCTGTTTTGTTTCTATTTTTTTTTCTATGCAGGCAAGTTCAAATAAGCTTGCTGAGGGCATTGTTGGGCTCAAAGGTGAACCAAATGCACAGGATGAATTTTCTGGAACAGTCAGCAAAGTCCATGGTAATTTGGAAAGTAGTCAAGAGGCTCCTGAAGATGCTCGAGCCATCAACCCTGATGCTGATCTTTGATTGTATGGCAAGAAATTGAGCCACAATGCCTCCTGGCCTCTCTGTGAGCAGATTGCAAGTTATGTGCTAGTTCTTGATTTTGTTGTAACGACTGGACTGCAATGGATACAAGTGGATGGCTTGCTGAAGCTGCGTAATGCAATATTTGGAAACGATGTTTTTGCATCCATTGAAAGAAGTACCAACACCAATTTTCAAGGCTGACTTTGCTTTGTTATACAAATTTCTTTTATGTGGAGATGACTATGAGCTAGTGTGAAACTCGGGAAACATTTAAAGTTAACTTTAGCTTGGTTTACCTTGTGACATAGACCGTAGTATGGTGTCAGGCCACAAGTTCTGGTTGCCTCACGCACCAGTATCAGCAGTGTTGATGGTGTCAGGGACCAAAACAGACAAAATGGCTGCTTGTGCGTCACCAACAGAGCCAACCGTGGAAACGTCACAATATCATGAGCTTGGGCGAGGATGTGATGAGAAGCTTGTATCATGTCGTGGCGTCAGGGTTCAGTAGGAACTAATACTAACGTGTACTTCATTTTTCAGGGTGCACTCATGCTTACTAGCGCACCTTCTAGGCTCTTGAGGGCTTGGCCTTTCATTTGACGCTAAAAAAACGACAACTGAAAATTTTTGCATCATTTCCTTTTAATGCACATTTCCCTAACTCTAAGCCATATCATCTATGCTCTTTTTAAAGTCTTGGTGAGCCTTTGAAGCCCCAAATATAAAGTTGTTTGATTTGCAATCTGCAGCACCTGTTGGCACTGCAGTCAATAGAAGCTTGTACTCATGGGACAGTCATGTCTTCACGTAGAAAAAAGAGAAGAAACTTTCATGCATTTTCACAATGATTGTGTGGCTCTTCACATTGTGCAATGTGCTGCACCGTTGAACGCCATATCCATTGCTGTCATTGGACCTAGGATGCCACGTCAATTTGCCCCTCTCGCATATATACGGATATGTGTTTGCCGTGCACCAAACATGCACACCATCTCGGTATTAATGACTGTTTCAAATCGAGTTTTCAATATTTATTCCTATGTGAGGGCAATGCAACAATACAATACAATGCAGAATTTGGGTGCTTTTATATTGAAGTACCTAATTTGCACAACGTTCTGTTGAACTTTTCGATTATTTCGTTGCTATGATCAAGCATGAACATTTGCCTACGACAGTTTATATAGTATCTTGTACATATCAATTGTAGTACAAAAGCTTTGTGTTGGTGTAATTAAACATGTATTCTGAAATAAAGTATACACACTGCTGTTTGGCTTCAGTTTCTGTGCCTTTTGTTTGTCATCAGTTCCACAATGTGTAGAGATTTCGTGTTCACAGTAAATTGTAGGGCTGTCTCGTGTTCTTTATTGCTCTGGAAAGCACCTGGCCAGACTAGCTGTGTGGTGCCACATGAGGATGTGGTTTGTCCAAGAGAATACAGCATACCAGAGAGCGCTATACATAGGTCAGCAAACTCACTCATTAGTCGACTCGCTCATATTCAGATGAAGCAGCAAGTCTGAGGCGGAGTGCGTTCAGGAGAGTAATATTTTGGCAAGATTTAGTCAGAGTGAGTGCGGTTGAGAAAAATTTTGGTGAGTCTGAGTTCGAGTGAGCCATAAGCGCAAAATACATTTCTTGAGTGAGCCTGCGTGAGCTCCATTTTTTTGCCAACTTATGGTCCTATCTACTCAAATTCGTTACTATCAGCCTTATGTCGGCTCATGTTTATACCTGTGTCTACTGACATACTTCAATGCATGAGAGTTCATACTCCAGCTAAATACTTATTGATCAGAGGCATGAGTTATGGAGGTGGGTTGCCTTCATCTCAGCGCGTAATCTCTTTCACGGGAAGTTATTGATAAAAGTATCTCGTGCATGGTCGTCGGCATAATTTTCTCTTGGGGGGTGAAAACCACTGTTGCATCGCGACTGGGAGAGGGGGGAGAGCACTGGGATAGCTTGGGTGCGGGGAAGTATTTGAGTGGCTTGAGGGGGGGCAAGTGCCCCTTTTTGACCCCCTGCCGATGCGCATGATCTCGTGTGAGTTGTCTTTCAATAAAAATGTGCTTACTGGATTGCAACCACTAATAACTGATATCTGAAGGTACGAGATCAAAAGGGGCAGTGGAGGGCACCTATTATGTTAGATAGCGTTAAAGGAGTAGTGACACAAATTTTAGCAGTTTTCGTATTGTTGCTCTTAATGAAAGTTCTGGTGTCACGAACACTAAAAAATGTATAGTTGTTCCGAGCGCCTTTCATATACTTTTAATACCGCTTCCTTAAAAAACATTTTTGGTTTCGATATCGAGGAGGTGTTATAGTGACGTGTAAACAGGTGTGACGCAGGTCTAAGTCACGAGGGGATAGTAACACTTGATGTTCTTGCAGCACTCTGTAGGTTGCTGTTGGTTGTACGTGTTGCACGTATACAATGAAAGGTGAATTGACATGCAGCGGCTCCAACAGCAGTTTTCGTTGCATCTCAGACGCAGCACGTGCAAATCCAGCGAGCGGTGCTATCTCGTCATGATAAGGTCTACTACGGTGGGTTTGTCTTGCAGATGCTGGTCGACAAAATCTTTAAAACCAAAGTAAAATATGTTATACATGCTTCCTGGCTCCAGCGTGTGGAGAGCGTTAACACATGCCAAGGAAACAATAGCAATGACACCCAGGTCGGGAAAGCTAATTATAAGTTAACGTAGTCATGAGCAGTCAAGGCGGTGATGCGGGCTAGTTGGTTTGAGTCACTTGTAGTCATATTTGTAGCGCAATAAACCCAGACGAAGACAAAAAAAATAGCGCTAGCGCCCGTCCTGTATGTGTTCTGTATTTTTTTGTCTTCGTCTGGGCTTTATTGCGCGGTCTAGCGCCCGTCCTGTGTATGTGTTCTGTATTTTTTTGTCTTCGTCTGGGTTTATTGCGCGTCTAGCGCCCGTCCTGTGTATGTGTTCTGTATTTTTTTGTCTTCGTCTGGGTTTATTGCGCTACAAATATGACTACAAGTAGTCATGAGTCGACTCGCTGAGATTCGGATCAAGCCACGAGTCTGAATGAGTCCGGCTAAGTAATATTTTTTTCTAGAAGGATCCGTTGATGGGCTAGTTGGTACATGTCTTGATATATACTGAGTATGTGCAGCGCAAGGAAAACGAAGACAACAGAAGACACATATACGACATAGACTGGCGCCAGTCTATGTCGTATATGTGTCTTCTGTTGTCTTCGTTTCCTTGCGCTGCACATACTCAGTATATATTAAGTAAGTAATATTTTGGTGAGTGAGTCTGAGTGAGTCTGGTTGAGGAAAATTTTAGGGAATCTGAGTCCGAGTGCATTCGGTTGAAAAAAATTCTGAGTCCAATTGTAAGCCCCATAGGCGTGCGCGGGTTCCCCCCTTCAGGGGGGGGGGGGGGGTAGGTTCGTCGTAGTGTCCCCCCTCCCTATTATGTCAAAGTATTGGGCTGACATTGCACCACCCTCTTAAGTGACTAGGGGGGGCGCCGCCCCCCCTGCCGCCCCTGTGCTCGCGCCTACGGTAAGCCTCAAACACAAAATATATTTCTTGAGCAGCCTGTGAGCTCCATTTTTTTTTACTAAAAGTCTACTACCGTACCAACCCGGTGTGGTTAGGCTGGTGTATCCACGAGAAAAAATCACACCAGGCTGGTGTATCCACCAGAATACATCCCACCAGGCTGGTGTGTCCAAAAGAATACATCCCACCAGGCTGGTGTTCCCACCAGAACACATCACACCAGGCTGGTGCACCCACCAGAACACATCCCACCAGGCTGGTGTTCCCACCAGAACACATCCCACCAGGCTGGGGTGTCCACCAGAACACACCAGAACACACCAAACACACTCTGGTGGGATTTTCAACTGTGTAGGAAACGTTGTCCTGTGGCTTTGTCCGTGACATAGAAAAGGCGACTTGTGTGCTGGGCCGGACCGCTTGTCGCCGTGAGAAGTCGGCCGGCCTGTTTCCCTGCCACGTGCACGTACGCCGGCAGTGACGAGCGTCGGCTCCAAAACGGCGATGGTAGTAGCAGACGCCCGGCGTTGGCGACGCGTCACGGCTGGTGGGTGTGCGTCTCGCCTTGCTGGAACTTCAGTGGCGTGAACGGCGAGGTGACGCGCGGCGATGTTCTGCTGCAGAGACGATGCCTTCGAGACGCTCACACAGGGCGTCGAGCGGCGATTTCGCTGCTGAAGACGGGAGAGTTCGCAGCGTGGTTGCACTCTCGCTAGTAGACGCTGTCGTGGCTGCGATGGTTGGCGTGGCTACTTCCATCACCTTGTCGGCCAACGCGGCAAGTCCAGTCAGGTCCATGGTAGAAGCTGTCGCCAGAACCATCTGCACGTTAGCCCGTAGTCGTTGTAAAAACAACTCGCGTAACAGCGCGTCCTCGATGGATCTCGCGTTGTCTCCGAGCAGCTGCTTCATTCGGCGAAGAAGTTGAGGTGGGGCGTCGGTCGCCGAGTTCTTCAGCGGACAGAAGCTGCTGGATGCGAGAACGCTGTGAAACTGCCGTGCGTTGTAGCAGGGTCGTCTTGAGATCGTCGTTAGGCATTCGCAGACAGCGGGGTGCTCAACAGATCCGATACTTCGTCAATGGAGGTGGGCGAGAGTGCCGCGACAGCGTAGTGGAACTTCGTAGCTTGGGAGCGGATACCAGCAACTTGAAATTGGGATTCCGCCTGAAGAAACCACGCCGATGGATGCTGGTCCCAGTACTGTGGAAGGCGGACAGCGATGGCTGAGCAGGAGGGCTCACCGCGTTGCTCGGGAAGGTTCTGGTCTCGAGAACTCGTGCTGTCGGTCTGTTCCATGGTCGCCTCTGCCACAGAAACGTATGGCCACAATCACGTCCGGGTCACCAAACTGTGGCGAATGTGCGACCTTGCAGACCGTCGAAGTCTCGGCCTTACCAGACAGAGAGCGAGCCCCGACACGAGCGCTGTGATCAGAAGTATTTTTACTGACTGACTCGAACGCTAGCGCGCGCAGGCCCGTGGCCGCGGCACCTGGCTCGTGCAAGAGCGAGCGTCTCCTCTTCTTCCATGCGACGCCGATGCTGTTGCCGCTACAATTTCACAGGGGGTTGTTTATACCCGCTTTTTTCATTTCAGGCTTTTAAAATTCCGATCATGGATCAGTGACAAGTGAAACACTCAGTTAATAATTCCCCGCAAAGATATTTGTATGTGCAGAATATGTTGTGTTAACAAACAACTGAGGCGACCTTTTAGTGTTCTATAGTGGAAGAAAATTGTATTTTCTACCACCTGAGAATTATTTTGGCCATCACAACTTGAAGATTAAAGCTTCCTGTACCAGCATTAGGCCACTGTCTTATGTCTGGTGCATGTTTTAACAAAGTAATGCATGTCAATAAAGAAAAAAAAACATCGTTGATCCCTCCGTCATAGGAATCGGTATAACACGATAGTGAAACGTGTCCTTAAGAAGTAGTCGAATGTTTACTGCACATTGATATAGGAGAGCTTGTACAATGTCTATTGGTGTGTTAACAGTTATAGCACCCTTTAACGTGGATGCATCCACGTTGACGCTTGATGGTACATCTGTATCCCGACGTCTATGATGAATGATTAAAGAAACCCTTCTGGTCATAGATGCTTATGCTGGCTTTACGGTGAGTTAAAGCGGTGTGGCAGCCAGAGGAGCGTCAATGATTGGGCGCCGAACTTGGGCTAAGGTCGCCTACTCGCGGCATGTTAGAGTTATTGAACAACGCTGCCCGACCAGAGGGAAACGCAACGCGCGTCGTGTCTTCCCCGTTGGCCGGCTGCGATTTCTCGCGGGGCGAGCTAGGAACATGGCTAGGGATGCGGAGTTACGGCCACGCGACGCACTCGCGCGTCGCACAGCTAATTTTGGTATCGACGGATGCTACGAGTATGGATGCTAGGGGTAAGATCGCCACCTGGCAGTGTGTCAATGCGTCGGCAAAATGGCACGTTTGCTATTCGAAACACGCCGAATGGGACGGACGCAGAGAAACAACACTTTGAAGAAACTAATCGTGCATTTCACGATCATAATGCATTACTTCTCTTAGCAAGAACACCGTGACAGGACAGTGGTAGATATAAAAGTCTTGTTTTTAAAGCCTGCAAAGTATGTGACCGTGGCGCAGTGGATAGCGTGTCCGGCATCTCTTGTCGCAAACCTAGAGGTCGTAGGTTCGACTACCGTTGACGGAACTTTTTTTCTTTGACTTCTGATAATGTGTATTTTTTCGGCGTCATTTCCGTGACGGAAATACGTCACTCAAATCTTGGTGGACCCCGGCATAAAACACTTTCGTGTTAAAATAGGCGGGTCCCACTCATTGTGGGAATCGATTTTATGTGATGCAATCACCGAGTAGCAGCCTATACGGCATTTTTCGCTTTGAGCCAAGCGTTCCGAGGAGGATCGATGTCTTTGTATAAGTTGAAAAATAAATCGGGAGTCATCACAATACTCTTTCTGATTCATACTGATATCGCGGTGTAGGCGCCAAAGAGAATAAGGGGGGTAATAAAGTCTTTAATTATATCCTTTAAAGGGGTGGTGCCATCAAATTTTGTGGCTATAACAAGCCTGTTGCGGGTTTCCTCTGTATGCAAGGACACTCCACACGAAGGGCCGGACAGAGCTCAGAATATATTTTAATTCACTTCCAAAGTGTACCCAAACGCTCATTCTCCCGATCGATGCCCATCGCTAGCGCATCAAAACTGGCGTAGATCTGCAGGAAGGACAACGAAAGTTGTAGTGACGTCACACCATATCTGTAGTGACGCGAGTGTCCTCCGGACCTCCGTTACCTCGAAAACGTACGTCTCGGCAAAGCATCAGTTGCTACATCACTCGTCGAGTTTCGATCGCTTCCTGGCTAAGTGCTGCGCATCTTCGCGCGAGCCTTGTGCGGTCACGTCACCAAGCCTCCTACACTTCTACGTCACTGCCCAACTTGGCGCCCAGAAACCGAAACCGAAAGTTGCCTACATAAATAAGGCGATACTAAATTAGCGAAAATACGTGAATCTTGATACGTGTATCATGCTTCCTACATCTATAAGAAACGCCTGCAGCGAAGAACGCGCAAGCCACCAATTTGGTGGCACCACCCCTTTAATTTATGAGGCGGACATGCTCTCTCTCTATCTCGATAAATATATATATATATATGAAGCGACAGGGAGAACAGTTTAGAAGAAGAGCAAGCGGGGCCCCGCCCCCCTCCGGCAAAATGAAAACTCTCCGCCTATGATCGGAAGTGCGCAGGACAATCGAAAGTGCTCCTCGTACAGGATACTCTGCACTCATCAACATTCGCAGTTGGACACCCGACCAGCCGCTTGCGTAACTTTTTTAGGTGTTCTGTCATCACGAATGAAATTATTGCGAAGCTACAACTGGTGCTTGAATCCCAGCATCTGTGATTACGAACGCATTTTGCCGGGTTCATATTTATTGCCACGCGGATGTTATTCCTCGTCCATTTCAGAACAGTTACGGAAGACGCGTGAAAAGAATTTTGTTTTTTTTTCAACAGTGCAACACAGTTCGTCATACTGCACGGAATGATTGGGGAAGTCAAGAAGTTATGTCTGAAGCTCAATAAGTTTGAATTGGAGGGTTTATATACAGCCCTTATTTACTTGTTCGCTAAAAGGCTTTATTTCGTTAGTTAATCAGTCAAATAAAAACGTGCTCAAGCTGGCTCCTTTCTGGCTAGTTGTCCCAATTTTCCGGTTATTTCTTGCCTTTTCGACCTGGCAACCGTTAGGTGCGCAACGAGGTGCCCAGGCGCTACGATGATTGCACGAAACGGCACACTAGGGCGCCCCGGTGCGATTTTATAAAGATGCCATAAGTTCGAGAAAGAGAAAGCAGAAGGTTTCATTTATTCTATTGCATCAAATGCGACAGCAATCGTATAGGCACTAAAGGCGCCTTCCTCGTCTAAACGAGCAACATGTTCTAAAAGCGAGTAAAGCGTGTGAGGGATGGCGCTGGTCGAACAGAGATGAAACGCGCCGCCCCTCTTCGTCGGGCGAAGGTGCAAGGAGGGATATCGGAGGGGGGTCGTCGCTACGGCAGGCGAACTATGATAAATCGGGCGTGGTCGTTGTCCGTCTACCTCAACGAGATCACCAGTCGGCTCATACGTTCTGTGATGTCATCGCTTACTTGGCGTGGATGCGATTGAGAGAACGGAGGTCACTTCGCTCGCTGGAGCGGCCGTGTTTCCTTACGCCAGCGTTTTGTAGAGTTACGCCATATCGAATCCTAAAGGGGCCAGCTGCTAAGTTTACTTCGTATGACATTAAAAAAATGTGCTGCCTAATTTAGTGCTTCGCCCTTGCGGCGAAGCTTTAACTATTTTATATTTATATTGCCAATCAGAGTAATTTGTATCATTTCACTGCGAGGCATCCTTACTATCCTTACTTAAAGGGGCGGTGCCATCAAATTTCGAGTCTATAACAAGCCTGTTGTGGGTTTCCTCTGTATGCAAGGACACTCCACACGAAGGGTCCGACAGAGCGAACGTTTAGAATATTTTTAATTCACTTCCAAAGTGTACCTAAATGCTCATTCTCCCGATCGATGCCCATCGCTAGCACATCAAAACTGACGTAGCTCTATAGGAAGGACAACGAAAGTTGTACTGACGTCACACCAGATCTCTAGTGACGTGAGTGACCTCCGCGCCTCCGCCAACTCCGCAACGTACGTACCGGCAAAGCATAGGCTCCTAGCCATCGCACCTGTCGGCGCGTTTGGTTTGCTGGTGCTTGTGGGGCACGAGTGTGCGAGAGCAGACGATACTCAGCTCGACGTGCGTCACAGCCTTGTGTGGTCACGTGACCAAGCCTACTACACTTCTACGTCACCGCCCAAATCGGCGCCCAGAAACCGTAACCGAAGGTTGTCCACATAAATAAGGTGATATTAAATTATTTTGCCAGAATACATGAACCTTGGTGCGTGTATCGTGCTTCCTAGAGCTATAAGAAACGCTTGCAGCAAAGAACGCGCTAGTCACAAATTTGGTGGCACCACCCCTTTAATTACAGCAGCAAATACAGCAAGCCTACTCAAGCTATACGCTCTATCTCCATCTCAGAAGTTCCCTTCAGCACTGTGGAGGCTCCAGGGCCCCTTAGCCAATAGGAAGGGCGATTAGACCCTCCACATGTATTCATCCGCGCCGCGTCGTCTGCTAAGCGTCCCCCCTGGCGTCTGTGCGCACACGTTCGGCGAGCAGACGGCAGCGCCGCAAGAAATAGAACATGGCTGCACACAACAACGCGGGTGCCCTCCGCTTCGAGTTTATCACATCGTCGTCGTGCGGTCTGGGGCCCGAAGTTCCAAACTGACGCTTGTATTTGCTTTAGATTTATGTCTTGGCGCTTCGGCAGCAATGTATTCATGACTACACTGCGCTATTTCCATGAACCGCTATCAAATTCTCGGCGCGTTAGGCTTCGCAGGCGTTGTTAAAGAAACAGCTTATCTCGCCAATAACGACAGAACCTACCTGATACCTTTTCCTGATCGTGAGATGGCACTAAGCGATAGCTTATTACACCATTCATTTGTTGCTGTGACCGCTCTGGGTGAGCGTCAAGGGCAAGTTCGGATCGAAGCGGGCAGTTGAGTCTGCATGAGCGCGGCCACGTTCAACTTCAATTCAATTCAATCCAGTCATTTTTCATTCATACAGTATTTTTGTACAAAGAACTGTTGGGCCAGTAGCCAAAGGCTAGTGTAGGCCCATAGTCTATATACATGTAGCAGCTCCAACGTCATGTACATATCTAATTCTCACTAATGCAATATTAATGGTCGGACAAAATGCATAACTCAACATCAAATACAAGGAAGGAGGGCATTGTAATAAGCTCCGAAAAGAAATAATTTAGCACACTATCAAACACATAAGATGTAAATTGAGGAAAATCACGCTTGCAGCAATGCAAGCGTGATGTTGTTTTTGAACCACAGTTACCGGCAGTTACTGATACAACAATTAAAGAAATACGACGTAAACGCAATGAAGAATAAACATATTGCGTATTGACGTGCAGCAGCAGATGCCAAACAAGGGCAAATGTCTCAACCTTGTCAACTGCAAGGCAATTATATCTGGAACTATGCTCTCCTGTGCAAGCATGTGGCTTTTTTACACCCCGTAACTTTGGCAGTGCTGAACGGTAGAGGTGAGATGGAGTATAGTGTCGACAGTATCGCATTGCAGTTAATCTGATATTCACTGCCTTGATCTATTTCAGACGCAGCTTTCCAATTCCAGCAAGCATTGGACACGGCGCACATAAATCTTCAAAGAAACATGTCTAGTGACGTGCCTGTGAGTACCACCATGGACTGCTTATTTTGGAAGGCACCAGAACACATTCAAAGTATTGCATCTTTGCTTTACGAAGCACATCACGCAAACGACACTAGATGAATCATATGTATAAGGTGCGTTCAAAAATATTACGGCAGCTTTGCACTAGTGGTGCTAAGCCTGCAGGAAGTGTGGAGTGAGCGGCTTTCTTTGTTTCTCCTTAACGAGTACTGATACAAAATTTTGAAGGCGAGATAACTTGTATAGATTTGTTTGGACACACAGGCATCATCTACGAAATAACAAGGGATAATATAGCCTAGAACAGGGGTCGGCAACCTGCGGCCCGCGAGGCAGTATTATGCGGCCCCTGTCACGACGTCAGAGCCCTTCCCCTCCCTCTGTCTCTTCCTATCTCAAGGGCCGCCGTTGCATGTTTGACCTCAAATGGGGTTTACACTTGTAACTTATTTGCGTAAATCACAACCTTGTGAGATGCGTACGGAAAATAAACATTATTTTTATTCCAGTTTTGTACAGTATTGCCAATACGCCGACTACCCGGTTTGCTGTCCGGCCCCCGCTGTGTCCACTTCATGCAAAGCGGCCCTCCGTCTGAAAAGTTTGCCGACCCCTTACCAAGACCATAATCGATTTCAATGTGCGTGTCGTGGCACCGCACGCAAAACACGCCTCTGGTTTCCTTGCGAACAACCATCCGCCACCTGCGTCGCGAGTCTGTGTTGGCTGCCGCGATCTTTGCGAGCGCTCTCTCCTGGGAGGCTTTTTTCGGCGAAAAGAGCGTAGGCTTCCGCGGGGGGTACAAAGGCTGATGTCCTTGCGTCCGCAGTGCATTTAGGGCGGTTCACGCATGCTTACAACGTCTCGGAAGGAGCCTACCTTTTCCAAATATCAACCTTAGCTTACTCGAGCAAACGAGGTTTCTAGCCTTGATGAGTGGGTAGTTAGCTACTTATTGCAACAGAAAAACAACATGCAAAATTTTTCTGTCAATGCTCCTTTAATTTTTTCTTTCTTTCTTCCTCTTTCTCTCTCTCTCTCTTTCTATCTGTTTGTTTCTGTTTGCATTTATTTATATTTCTTTCTATTTCTTGCCCCTCTCTCTCGCTCTTTCTATCTCTTTCGGTTTTCTCTCGCTCTATTTCTCTTTTTTTATGCTATGATTCGCTGTGCCCTCCTCCTTTCCCACCTCGTCAACCTCACTCTCACTTCCCTGTCGCTCTGCCATGCTACACTACACTATTCGCAACTTTCACAGACGGTAGCGACGCCATGCGGCGGCCGTCATAACCGTCGTTCGGGGGATGCCCACGCAACCAGCTCATGCCGGCGTTCAGTCAGCGTCACTTCGGCAATTCGCTGGTGCTTCATTTTCAGTCACTGGCCACTTTAACAAAAACTTTTCTGAATTCTGTAGTGAACTACTGAAGTCTTAGTGGCAGTTATTTGCTTGATTGTTTCCTCACTATTAGCAAAAGGTAAAAGAATCACAAAATGTGCTGGGTGCCGCAGTGCACACGCCGTGCAGTCAAAGTCGAGGTTGCCTGCTTTGCAAAAGCAGTAATCCAGCAAACCAGGAAAGAAAAAAAAACATTTGTACTCGCGGCATTTTAGTAGAAGCATAAGCGTGCGCAGGGTTCCCCTTGAGGGGGGGGCGTGGGCGAGGTTTGTCCCAGCGCCCCCCCCCCCCCCCCCACTCCCCATTTGCACCCGCCTCTTAGGTGACCAGGTGGAGCACCCCCCCCCCCCCCCTATTCCCCGTACGCACGCGTACGAGTAGAAGTGAAGAAGCACTTCTGATACGGGATTACCCCATCAAATATGTCTCTCGCCAAAATGTTTCTTTTGTAGGCTGTTGCTGTGCTTTACTTTTATTCTGCACATATCTTCATTTGCTTATTGACTAGCTTTTATTTATTTATTTATTTTTTTGAAATACCCTCAAGGTACATACAGTACATTAAAGAGGGGAGGGGCAAGTACACGATTATATGTGACACGGAACAAAGTACGAAGAGAAAAGGAGGAAAAAAAAACTAAACAAAAGAAATAAAAAAAACATAACAATCAATCAAGTGAGCACAGTAACACTGTACAATAAAGACAAAAAAGTACTGTGCACACACACCAATCATTGCGTCGGCTTGCGGATCAGTTAAGCAGCCCTATTGGGAGATTTTTTTCTGCTGTCCTTCATTTGTGAAACTACACATGATGGAAATAAAATTTTGATTTGAAATTAATATTTCTACGGTGATGAAATCAGCTTCTCAGCATGCCTGAAAATTTCCCGTGTGCTGTGCTGCCGCATAGATCACGCTTCAGCCATCAAATACAACCAAGTGCCTTTTGTTTACAAGCGCATAAAAGCAGCGTAGTTTCTGCCGTGCAAAGCGATAACAGTGTTCGAACACCGACATCGCGACTGTAGGTATACGCCTAGTGCACCGCCTATAGAGGTGCCACTGAAAGCCACCTAGCGGGCGCCGGCGACAGTACGCTCGGGGAGCCCAGCAAACGACAACGCTTTGCACAGCTTTGCTGTGAGGGGATGGATGAAGTCCGCGGCTGCGATTTCCCCTTCTTTCGGGTGCCAGACAACTAATTCCGCGCTGGCAGCTGCAGGAAAGGCGCGGGGCTCTACGAAAGTGGACTTGCGCACGGTGTTTGTCACAAACGAGCGCTTAACTAAGCGCGCGTCGCCGATTTCAAACGACGGCACGAAAACCAGGCGCCGACGGTTCGCGCGCACCGAAAAAACAAGTATCTATAGGCGCCGAAAGGGCGTCCCTCACCCCTCCGCAAAACGCGCCAACGCACTGCCGAGACAGCTTAACGCCTGCGCAAGTTCGGGAGAATTCGAGAAATCCTAGCGGCGTCGTCCGATTCCGCAGACGAATCTGTGAGAAGGATGCAGCCGTTTCTCTGTAGCTTTCCTTGTGCTACGGACATACGAATCAGAGTAGAACCTTCTCGGACCCAAGCGTTCGGCCAGCGCGGCGACGGAGGGTCAGTCAGTGAAGAAGATTTTTGTTCAAGTGATAGCGTGGTTCGCTCGACCAGAGAAGGCGTTGCTTGACGATGTAGTGCGGTCAGTCGGACGTTGAAGTGTTAAGAGATGACGCCGTGGGAGCACTGACAAGGTTTGAAGAGGGTCGCCGAGGAGACATATCATGACCGACTTCGAAGGAGAACGAACCGTCAGCGCAACTGTACGTGGAGTGATTCGTGAAGCCGGTGAATATGAAAGGCGCGTCGCGGAGACCAGCGTAACACTGCCCAGCTGTGAGGTGCAGCTCGTGGTGAAGATCCGTTTTGTCTTGTTTACAAATGCGACGTGTAAATTACTCTTTGTTCTTCCTGAAGTCAAGCATTGCTGCATTGCTGTTTCTGTAAATGATAAATGCAAAACGTTTGAGCGAAGTGCCGTTGCATGGCTGTTGAACCGAGCCAAGGCATGCACAGGCTGCGATAACTTTCTTCGCCTACCCGTGTCAACATGATCGACTCCATCCAACGAGCACCGATCGATGTGGCTAAACTAAAGCATGGGACAAGAAGCGACGCATTAACTCGCACAATCACGGAGCGGCTTGCCTTTCCCAACGAACGGCGGCGATCTATTACTTCCCGAGCTCTTCTTCGTGAGGCCGTACGGTAAATGAGTAAAACCGTGTTGCGGGCCAGTTTTTGCAGGTGTATGAACGCCCCACTCCACAGCCATTATTATTAGACATTCCTTGAAGTTTCGGCTACAACAAATACGACGAACGTTGCCTATTTCATTACGGAAACGCGAACAACGCGGAAACACAGGCACAACGACGTAGGTAACACAGGCGGCCGTCTGCTTACTGCCCCGAGAGTGGTGAGCAAGCTCGCCACCTATGGCGCTTCCATCGGTGCGCACTAGGCGTATAAGGTCGCTCATTCTTAGCTAGATCATGCGAGCGGATGGCTGCCCTCTACAGAGAGCCGCTGCTTTCTTCGCAGCCGTGCATCGAAGTGAAAAGACATAAGACAAGAAGCAGGAGCGTCAGGTTGCTCTACACCTGTGCTACTATTGCTGCCGTGCAAGGCGCCTCGGACGCACTGACCCTCTGAAGAGCACAGCCTTCCGCTCGCATGATCTAGCTAAGAGTGAACGACCATGTGCATATACTCCATGCAGAAGAGTTGAAATCTAGGCCAGGCGGTTCATGATACTTGAAGAAAGCCAGCAAAAGCCCGGAACTCGAGAAAGAGGCAGACGCAAACACATGCGGTGTTTGCGTCTGCCTCTGCGGTGTTTGCGTCTGCCTCTTTCTCGTGTCCCGTGATTTAGCTGGCTTTCTTCAAGTACTCCATGCCACGTGCATCAGCAGCAAGCGCTTCGTTCGAGCGCAGCGTTCGGGCCTGGTGAGCAACAGGTGTTTCTGTACTATCCATCAGCAGGTAAAAAAGATAACTGCACTTCCATAAGTGCGGTCACACACGCAAAGTCGGCGAGAATACCCCATCGAAGAAAGGTACACCCCCCACTAGGAAAGTAAATAAGGTAGTACAGTGCGTGGACTTACTTTTATCGTTTCGTCACCCCTGAACTCGAACCACAGCTTGTGTGGGTATTTCCACAGTTGGGAAGTCTGCAGGCACAATACTTGGATTGTGTTCAACGAAGCTGTGCATTGCTTCACACCCCAGAAAATGATGTGCCCGGCGTTGAAAACTTGTTCTCCTTCAATAATACACCGCACATGCATTTCTGAAGCTCCACCGTGTGATATAATACATCCTAGAGTCACTAGCCTTCTAAACAAAGCCTTGATAACACAGCGGCTGTAACCGAAAATGCTGCGCGGTTCGATGTGACGGTCCCCTAAACGACAGCCATATTGAATTTCCACTAGCGCACTCTCTAGGCGGTGGAATGCTGTGTTCTGCTAGGGTGCCTGGATAGCGGAGTGGTTACGTCGCTCGTCTTCGGATCGTGCTTCGAATCCCGCCACGCCAAGAATTCTTTCTCAAACAATTTCTCTTTTTTTCTTTCTTCTAGTCGTTCGTCCGCCGCAGTGGTGTAGCGGTTAGGGTGCTCGACTGCTGATCCGAAAGGTCGCGGGTTTGATCCCGGCCGCGGCGGTCGCATTTCGATGGAGGCGAAATGGTAGACGCCCGTGTACTGTGCGATATCAGTGCACGTTAAACAACACCGGATGGTCAAAATTTCCGGAGCTCTCTTCTACGGCGTCTCTCATAATCATATCGTGGTTTTGGGACGTTAAACCCCATTCCTGTACATTGTTACGTTGGTTCGAGGGGAATGTCTCGGCAGAGTGGAACCCGTCGACGATGCACAAGTCCTGCACGTACCCGATGACTCGCACTGTTCAGTTCCCGTACTATCAGTGCTGTTTCCACGTCTGATCCGTCATCTGCTGATGTATTTGGTAACTCCATCGCTGATAACCTTACGTCGGTCCAGCGTTCCCAGCTTCTGGGCCTGTTGCAAGAATTTCGATCTTCTTTCGATGTCGGGCAAACTTCTCTCGGTCGCACGTCCGCTGTTACACATCGCGTCGACACTGGTGCCCAGCCACCGTTACGGCAACGTCTATATCACGTGTCGCCTGCCGAACGTCGGGTAATTAATGAGCAAGTAGACGATATGCTCCGACGCGACGTAATTCGGCCCTCGGACAGCCCATGGGCGTCTCCTGTTGTTCTCGTTGCGCCCGCGACCTTTGAGCGCATGATGGACACCGTTCTGCGCAACTTGAAATGGCACACGTGCTTCTGTTACCTGGACGATGTCGTTGTTTTCGCTCCGGATTTCTCCACGCATCTCCAACGTCTGAAAGAAGTTTTCACACGTGTCAGCAACGCCGGCCTCCAACTAAATCTGAAGAAGTGCCGATTTGCAGCACGGCAACTCACAATCCTAGGTTACGTCGCGTCCAATGACGGAATTCTTCCCGATCCGGCCAAGCTTCGGGCCGTGGCCAAATTTCCCAAACCTGCGTCCGTCAAAGAACTGCGCAGTTTCGTAGGCCTGTGCTCATACTTTCGACGATTCATACGAAACTTTGCGACGATCATATCACCACTGACGAAGCTCCTTGGAAGTAACGGGCCCCTTAATTCGTGGTCATCCGAGTGTGACGACGCATTCGCCAAGCTCCGCCATTTCTTGACGTCTCCTCCCATACTACGCCACTACGACCCTACGGCCCCAACGGAGGTGCACACAGACGCCAGCGGTGTAGGCCTCGGCGCTGTCCTGGCGCAGCGCAAACCCGGATTCCCCGAATATGTCGTGGCATACGCAAGCCGTACGCTCACGAAAGCCGAGACAAATTACACCGTCACGGAAAAAGAGTGCCTGGCGATCGTCTTGGCGCTTACAAAGTTTCGACCCTATTTGTATGGTCGCCCATTCGATGTCGTCACCGACCATCACGCACTATGCTGGCTGTCGTCATTGAAGGATCCCTCAGGGCGTCTCGCCCGCTGGGCTCTTCGCCTGCAAGACTACGACATTCGCGTGCTGTACCGCAACCGACGCAAGCATGCTGACGCCGGCGCCCTCTCGCGCTCCCCTCTGCCTGGCGACAAAGCCCCCCTGCTGAGTATCTTCCATTGCTGTTTCTGTCATCGATGTTCACATCATCGCTATCGAACAGCGCAAGGATAATGGGATCGCCCCGCTGATCGACTTGCTCTCTGATCCCTCCACAACACCATCCACTCGCGCCTTGCGTTGTCAAGCTCACCATTTCGCCATACGTCACGGCCTGCTGCATCGACGCAAATACAACGTCCGACGGCCGGCAGTGGCTACTCGTGATACCCCGCAGTCTGCGGTCGGAAATATGTGAGTCATTCCACTCTGATCCACAATGCACGCACTCTGGGGTGTCCAAAACTTACCATCGCATTCGACAACGCTACTTCTGGCGAGGGATGTACCGCTACGTGCAGAAGTTCGTTCACTCCTGCCTCGATTGCCAACGCCGCAAACCGTCAACACACATGTCCCCAGCCGGACTACAACCGTTACCTTGCCCTGACCGTCCGTTTGGGCGCGTGGGTATCAATTTGTATGGATCACTTCCTCTGACGTCGGCTGGTAACCGCTGGGCCATCGTCGCCGTAGACCATCTAACGCGATACGCCGAAACCGCCGCCCTCCCTGCGGCTACTGCGCGCGATGTTGCCTCCTTCCTGCTGCACCGATTCATACTGCGTCACGGTCCACCCCAGGAGCTTCTCAGCGATCGAGGCCGTGTCTTCCTGTCGGAAGTCGTCGAAGCCATCCTCACGGAGTGCCATTCTGTCCACCGCAAAATTACTGCTTACCACCCGCAGACAAATGGCCTCACCGAACGCTTTAACCGTACCCTCGGCGACATGCTTTCGATGTACGTCGCCGCCGACCACACAAATTGGGATGCTATACTGCCCTTCGTCACCTACGCTTACAATACCGCCCATCAGAGCACTACTGGTTTTTCACCCTTCTTCTTACTATACGGACGGCACCCGTCACACACCATCGACACGATACTCCCGTACACACCGGACCCATCTGAGTGTGCCCCTATTTCTGACATAGCCAGGCTTGCTGAAGAGTGTCGCGAGCTCGCCAATACCTTCACGACGAATGAACAAGAGCGGCATAAGAGTATTCGTGATGGTTCCGCCACTTCTGAGCCCACGTTCCTCCCTGGAGCGCTCGTATGGCTCTCGGTCCCTACCTCCGCAGCTGGCCTCTCTTCAAAACTACTGCCGAAATACGAAGGCCCCTACCGTGTCATCGAGCGCACATCTCCGGTCAACTACCTGATCGAATCCATCGAACAATCTTCGGACATGCGCCGTCGAGGGCGCGACATTGTCAACGTGGAGCGCCTGAATGCCTACTATGACCCGCTCATAGTGACAAGCTGTTAGATCGCCCGGCGGCTCCCTTTTCGTCACCGGGGCAACTGTAGCGATGCTTTGGAACCTAGAAATGGGTTGCGCTCTCGAGAACCTTCTAGTGGGTCATCTGCAAAAAGGACGCCGCTCGCGCTGAGAATTCGTGCCTGGCCGTGGCTGTCGCCATTACGCACTATCTGTGAGTACCGGCAAATAAACACCTTAACATTATTATTATTATTATTATTATTATTATTATTATTATTATTATTATTATTATTATTATTATTTCTGTCTAGTCGTTCCCTCGCCCACCTGAGTTATTGCATCCCCCCACGGGACAAATCGGCGCACGCGCCGTGGGAGCAATGCAGAACAGGAAAAAGAGGAAGGCCATGAAAAGAGCACGGGCTGGGTCGTGATGATGATAATTTTTGTTCACACTACCCGGCGCAACGAAAAGTTTAACAGTTCCGCTGTTAAGGTATGTTGCCTCCTTTTTGGAAAACTTTTTAGATTTTGATTCTAAACTGATTGCTTTGTGTTTGCCATAAGAAAGGCTGTTTAAAAAGACCCTTCAATTATGTTAGACGAAAAAATTGAAATCTGATCACCATTTAATTACTGAAATTACCCAAAATATGACCATCACGCAAATGGTCATTAGTCATGATCTTGTGATACTAAACGAAAATGGCTTGGCAGCAGTATAGCTATATATGCAGGCTGTGCAATGAACTAGAATGTTTGCACTATCTACAAAATTAGGTTTTTTATAGCCGAAAAACCAAAACTTTCATAATTTCAGGCGGTCGCATTTCAGTCAAAGTCTTATAACATCAAAACTTGTGCATGGATTTCAGTTATCCTAGTTCGGTTGCGCAGAATAGTGTTCAAGAAATAAGTATGGCAAGTTTCAAAGAAAGGTATTGGTTTATTCTTAAGACCTTTGGCGCAACAAAAAACAAATGAAAATGGAGTTTTGAGAAAATCAACAATAAAGTTTTCGAAACGTGCTATACACATCATTAAATAGTCGTGGAAGGCTAAAAGCCGCCAGGCTCGTAGCTGGGTCCCTCCTTAGCTGCTACAAGTTCCCTGTGAGAACGTTTAGCGGCTCGTTATTTATTTCGGGCTTGTTTTCGGTCACCCTTTGACTGGCATTTGGCGCTCCTCAAGCGTGCTCGGTCCCAGCTGAGGCAAGCTACTGTGATGTAGTAGCCAGGGTCGACACCAGCCTGCCTTAAGGTGCCTAGCGTGCCACTATTTCCATTGTGGAAGTGACATACACAGTCGTATAGGCCAAACAAAACAGTGCGCAGGCCTACATAGACACCCTTCGGGACGCGCTGCCAGAGCATCCCATTGAAGCACTCGTTCGCGTTCTGCGTTTTTCCGTGGAGACATTTCTTCAAAAGTTCTTCTGAACACAGGTCTGCATACACCGGCTTCACTTTGTTGAGTATGTCATTCGAAAAGCCTCCCCTATGCTTGTAATGTCCTGTGCCTAAAGCTTTTCACTCGGTTGTTGGCACACCAGCTTTCTCTCCTAAAGGACACAGGCCGTGCCTAGGAGTTGCGTCAGTTGAACTGCAATGAAACAGACTTGCTAGTGTAGCCTGCTTCATTGCTTGGAGGTTGCCCACATTGGCCCTGATTGCAATGCCATAATAGTTTTGCAATCGATCGATCCTGACATCCGTCAACTTCTCTTTATCTCCTAGTCCATGAGTAGTCTTTTTCAATTTTCTCACTCGGCATCCCACGCGCTTTTGAACGTGCCCAATGCACTCAAATTTGCGCACAGATTCAGTTCCATACATATCTTTGACAGCTGCATGGCTTTTCGAGTCGCCGTCTCCATAAAAATCAGTGTACTTCAAATCGCGCGTCAGTTTCGGTTTCAGGAAGGTCTGCCTGCAGTTGTAAAAAACAACGTAACTTTTGAACCAAACAAGATAAAGACGGAACTTTTGCGGTAGCACAATTCTGAATGTCTCCAGATTATTAAAAATCCTTAAAAATAAAATTCGACATTTTTTGAAAAAATCATCGTTTTTAAGGGAGGCAACATACCTGTAAAAAGTACGGGAACTTTGCAAGAAGTCGCGCAAAGCTTGGCACAGCGAAGCGGGTCGATCCTCAAGTCTTCTGGCTAACGCTGGTTAATTTCTTTCTTTCTCTCTTTCTCTATTTAGTTCTTTCTCTCTGTCTTTCTCGTTTAGTCTTCTTTTTTTATATTTCTTTCTCTTTCTGTTTTTCTTCACTTTCTTTCCGTCGATTTCTTTATATCTCTTTTTATGCTTTGTGTTTCTTTTCCTGATTCTCCGTGTTTCTCTGTCTCTCTTTCTTTCTTCATCCCTTTCTTGCTATTTCTTTCTCTTTCTGTTTTTCTTCACTTTCTTTCTGTCGATTTCTTTATATCTCTTTTTATGCTTTTTGTTTCTTTTCCTGATTCTCCGTGTTTCTCTGTCTCTCTCTTTCTTTCTTCATCCCTTTCTTGCTATTTCTTTCTCTTTCTGTTTTTCTTCACTTCCTTTCTGTCGATTTCTTATATCTCTTTTTATGCTTTGTGTTTCTTTTCCTGATTCTCCGTGTTTCTCTTTACTCTTTCTTTCTTCATCCCTTTCTTGCTATTTCTTTCTCTTTCTGTTTTTCTTCACTTCCTTTCTGTCGATTTCTTATATCTCTTTTTATGCTTTGTGTTTCTTTTCCTGATTCTCCGTGTTTCTCTTTACTCTTTCTTTCTTCATCCCTTTCTTGCTATTTCTTTCTCTTTCTGTTTTTCTTCACTTCCTTTCTGTCGATTTCTTATATCTCTTTTTATGCTTTGTGTTTCTTTTCCTGATTCTCCGTGTTTCTCTTTACTCTTTCTTTCTTCATCCCTTTCTTGCTATTTCTTTCTCTTTCTGTTTTTCTTCACTTCCTTTCTGTCGATTTCTTATATCTCTTTTTATGCTTTGTGTTTCTTTTCCTGATTCTCCGTGTTTCTCTTTACTCTTTCTTTCTTCATCCCTTTCTTGCTATTTCTTTCTCTTTCTGTTTTTCTTCACTTCCTTTCTGTCGATTTCTTATATCTCTTTTTATGCTTTGTGTTTCTTTTCCTGATTCTCCGTGTTTCTCTTTACTCTTTCTTTCTTCATCCCTTTCTTGCTATTTCTTTCTCTTTCTGTTTTTCTTCACTTCCTTTCTGTCGATTTCTTATATCTCTTTTTATGCTTTGTGTTTCTTTTCCTGATTCTCCGTGTTTCTCTTTACTCTTTCTTTCTTCATCCCTTTCTTGCTATTTCTTTCTCTTTCTGTTTTTCTTCACTTCCTTTCTGTCGATTTCTTATATCTCTTTTTATGCTTTGTGTTTCTTTTCCTGATTCTCCGTGTTTCTCTTTACTCTTTCTTTCTTCATCCCTTTCTTGCTATTTCTTTCTCTTTCTGTTTTTCTTCACTTCCTTTCTGTCGATTTCTTATATCTCTTTTTATGCTTTGTGTTTCTTTTCCTGATTCTCCGTGTTTCTCTTTACTCTTTCTTTCTTCATCCCTTTCTTGCTATTTCTTTCTCTTTCTGTTTTTCTTCACTTCCTTTCTGTCGATTTCTTATATCTCTTTTTATGCTTTGTGTTTCTTTTCCTGATTCTCCGTGTTTCTCTTTACTCTTTCTTTCTTCATCCCTTTCTTGCTATTTCTTTCTCTTTCTGTTTTTCTTCACTTCCTTTCTGTCGATTTCTTATATCTCTTTTTATGCTTTGTGTTTCTTTTCCTGATTCTCCGTGTTTCTCTTTACTCTTTCTTTCTTCATCCCTTTCTTGCTATTTCTTTCTCTTTCTGTTTTTCTTCACTTCCTTTCTGTCGATTTCTTATATCTCTTTTTATGCTTTGTGTTTCTTTTCCTGATTCTCCGTGTTTCTCTTTACTCTTTCTTTCTTCATCCCTTTCTTGCTATTTCTTTCTCTTTCTGTTTTTCTTCACTTCCTTTCTGTCGATTTCTTATATCTCTTTTTATGCTTTGTGTTTCTTTTCCTGATTCTCCGTGTTTCTCTTTACTCTTTCTTTCTTCATCCCTTTCTTGCTATTTCTTTCTCTTTCTGTTTTTCTTCACTTCCTTTCTGTCGATTTCTTTATATCTCTTTTTATGCTTTGTGTTTCTTTTCCTGATTCTCCGTGTTTCTCTTTACTCTTTCTTTCTTCATCCCTTTCTTGCTATTTCTTTCTCTTTCTGTTTTTCTTCACTTCCTTTCTGTCGATTTCTTTATATCTCTTTTTATGCTTTGTGTTTCTTTTCCTGATTCTCCGTGTTTCTCTTTACTCTTTCTTTCTTCATCCCTTTCTTGCTATTTCTTTCTCTTTCTGTTTTTCTTCACTTCCTTTCTGTCGATTTCTTATATCTCTTTTTATGCTTTGTGTTTCTTTTCCTGATTCTCCGTGTTTCTCTTTACTCTTTCTTTCTTCATCCCTTTCTTGCTATTTCTTTCTCTTTCTGTTTTTCTTCACTTCCTTTCTGTCGATTTCTTTATATCTCTTTTTATGCTTTGTGTTTCTTTTCCTGATTCTCCGTGTTTCTCTTTACTCTTTCTTTCTTCATCCCTTTCTTGCTATTTCTTTCTCTTTCTGTTTTTCTTCACTTCCTTTCTGTCGATTTCTTTATATCTCTTTTTATGCTTTGTGTTTCTTTTCCTGATTCTCCGTGTTTCTCTTTACTCTTTCTTTCTTCATCCCTTTCTTGCTATTTCTTTCTCTTTCTGTTTTTCTTCACTTCCTTTCTGTCGATTTCTTATATCTCTTTTTATGCTTTGTGTTTCTTTTCCTGATTCTCCGTGTTTCTCTTTACTCTTTCTTTCTTCATCCCTTTCTTGCTATTTCTTTCTCTTTCTGTTTTTCTTCACTTCTTTTCTGTCGATTTCTTTATATCTCTTTTTATGCTTTGTGTTTCTTTTCCTGATTCTCTGTGTTTCTCTGTCTTTCTCTTTCTTTCTTCATCCCTCTCTTGATATTTCTTTCGCTTTCTTTGTATTCTTTACTCTCTCTCCTCCTTTCCCTACCTCACACCCTCACTTCCATTTCCGCCCAACTCGCTATGCTATACTATACTATACTATACTATACTATACTATACAAGACTATGCTGTCCTCTGCTAGCGTGCCTGGGTAACGGGGTGGTTACGTCGCTATACCGACAGTTTATTAAAGCTTTTCTGAATTACTGGTTACGTCTTTCTAGAACACTTAATTGGTGTTCGCCGCCCGTTTGTTGCCTTCGTTATTTTTAGTGCACCAGTGGTGAGTAGCCGGTTTGCCCAATTTCTGTGGCACATACCCGTTCATGATGACAGTAGTTTTTATGGTCGTCCGTTGCAGTTCGAGCTATAACAGCTTCGCTGTTAAAAGAAATGAAACTCATGAAATGGCTTGCTAAGTGGCAGACAGAGCGCGCTGCGGCCAGCAAGCCCGCGTAGCGGCAGCCTTAGACGAAAAACTGCAATTCACCGCGTTTCTCTCTGGTCGTTAGTTGGCGAGCTACTGCCACTGAATTGAGCACGTGCATATTCTGCTCGTCGGTTCAGCACCAATTTGACGATGAAGGTGCGTTAAGATCGTGTGTGTGTGTGTGTGTGTGTGTGTGTTTGTGTGGGTGTGTGTGTGCGCGTGCGCGCGTGTGCATGCGTGCGTACGCGTGTGTGTGTGTGTGTTTGTGTGTGTGTACGCGTGTGTGCGCATGTACGTGCGCGCGCGCCTGCCTGCCTACGTACCTGTGGATCTGTTAACGTACTGCGAATGCGCATTTCTAATCCGCTATCACGCTAAACTCGCTATTCCGCTAAACCCGCTAAACTAATGCTGTCTAAAGACATTGATGAAGCTGCGCACAAAAGAAAGGCGCTGTATTTTGTGCGCTGCTTCATCAATATCGTGGCTTACCAACTAGCCCATAATTGTGTATTGTCTGCAACCTTGGTCATTTTGGTAACGCTTGGCTCGAAGCAAAGCACTGCGGCATAGGTAGCGTGCCGCTGACTGATTTGCACATTATATATTTCCACAGTGCGTGGGACCTACTAAATTTTTTCTCCTACACTTTTTAACGCCTTTGGACGGATGTATTACTATGATTCCACAGCGACTTGCTCGTGCTTTCCGCGCTTTTTCAGGGATAACCTGTTGTTTCATGACTGTATAACGATAGCAATAACACCGAGACAGCGCATTCCGTAAGATATATGCATCTACAACGGGAAAATACTATCAAAAGCCCGTGGTACCCTTAACCCTTGAAGGCGCCACCTATAAAAACTGTCTGTAAATGTGTCAAACTGATGCAACGTTATTTCAAGGCACTCAATATTGTGTTGCAGCAAAAATAATGTCATAATATGTTCATTTATGCGTGTTATGGTAAATAATCCCAATTAAGCTGTAATTAAATATCTGTTTATTATGAAGTCATTCATGCTCTGTTTCGACATATATAGGATGTAATCTCAGTGTAGAAGTACCGTGCAAATGCATTTTTGGTTATGTGCATTTTGAGCAAAGAAAAATTATACTTTTCACATGGCTCGCAGGAAGCGACACGTCGAACGTGGTTGTACCTGCACAAAAGAGTTTATATGCAACAGTACACTTCAAAATGAAGTTAAAGGAAGTCAAATTTATTATGCAGGAGGTTCAATTCATCCAAAGCTGGATATATCTTGCTCTTTCTCAGACCCTAGTTGATACAAATAACAAAATCAAGTTGTGCACACAATTGTGTACATAGCGCCTCAAAGGGTGGAGCCTCTTTCGAGGCGACCAAAATTTGGTTTGCTGCATTTTGGCAGCAATTAGAATGAACTTTTTTTTGTATTTCCACATGTTATAGCGTAAAATAAATCACCTTCTTAGGGTCACCGTAATAACGAGCTCGATCTTGAACAAAGAAATACTTAATGATATTTATTTTACGGATGACCGCCGTAGGTCACATAGGGATTTCTTTTTATTTTGCACACTGATTGTTGAAATTTTACAGTTCAATTGAATAAACAATCGCTATACTGTAGAAACAAAATGTAGATGACCTACATGACTTCTTTCCAGCTCTACCACGTGTTCGCTCGACAAATGCCCGATCCCGTGCCCATGTCGGAAGGAACACCATACCGGAACATGTTCTACGTAATTCTCACATTGGCGTTCGCAGCCCCATTTGTGCGGCTCATCCACGAGATCTCCAGTGAACTGGCGACGTGCCTGAAGGTGCGGTAACTGGTTAAGTACATTAAAGCTCAACTCCTGCTTATTCGTAGCTGTTACGAAGCGAGTAGGTCGAAGAGATATAGGGGGATGTCAAAAATGGTCCGCGTGAATGTCGCGGTTTGAAAGTTTGGAATGTCTGAATTCAGTGGGCACTATTAAACTGTTACTGCTACATTTACGCCATTGTTCGTGTTGCCTAATGGCCAAATTCTTGTGCAGACTTTGCTAGATTTGCCAAAACGTAGAGATACGCGCAACCTACCTAGTTGTCGACTGCCTCAGGTGTAGACTCTATTAGAACTGAGCTAGCTAGTACTCATGCATCACTAAGACATAGTCAAAGTTAAGAAATTGCACACGAAATTCTCTGACTCGCTACTATATCTTCATTAGGAAGGATGTTCGTATACATGTTCACATTAGCCAAAAACTAAAGGTGACAACAAAAACATTGCTTTTAAGCGCTGACATAGCATCATGGTAATCATATTTTGCACGTGATATTAAGGTTACCACTGCTTTAGTGCAAGCGTCAGGGACTAGGGATGAAATAACGCGACACACGCAAGCGCTAACTTCCGATTGAATTTTTATTCTTGAGACATATTTATAACGATAACCGCGGGCCTGCGCCGCTTCACCTTACAAATGACGACACCCTAAAGTGAAAACAGTGAGCTTACAAGAAAGGTAAAAGACATCAGTTCCGTGCAAAACTAAGGAGTTATGCACATTTCACCTGGTGCTATCAAGTGCTACACCTACGAGCACAATTCTTTATTTGACAGGGCAATAGAAGCCACGCTGATACAGTAGTGATCATCCTTGGCCGTTTGTCCTGCTTCGACTATTTATCGTCTTTTTTTTTGTTCTTTTTTTTGTCCTTTCTCGTGTTTCGTACTTTCAGTGGACATCAAACATCTATATTGTTCGATTCCCCCAAAAAGATGTCTCAACATGTGTCGAACAAGACATAGATCTGAACGGTGTGGTCACCTGTCAGAACGACGTCTGCATGTGTGCCTCACAGGGGCGGCGCCAGGATTTTTTTACTGCGGGGGGCACCCATGATAAGTGAGTTCCTTCAGGCGGGAGAGGGGGGGGCCTGGGAGGCGGGGAATTTAGGCGTTGTGTTTTGATTATTTATTTATTTATTTATTTAAGTACCCTCAGAGCCCGAGGGCATTACAGAGGGGAGTGGGTATACATTTGTGATACAACAAACATAAAAAAGCAATAACTTGGGGTTACATAAATACAATGAAAGAAGTCAACAATTAACAGCGCATAATAAAAGAACAAATACAGTTGGTTATGAATTCAAAGCATAACAATGTCTCCTACAACAAGGAATCAAGGCGAATGAAAAAAACATTCAAGCACAAGGACGGCCTATGAACTAAACATGGCATCGTCGCAACATCATGTCAAAGTGTTGGCGCGTTCAAATATGGAATACACAAAGGCTACTCAAAAATGAAAATACTATGATTCTAAAAAAAAACCGTCATGACGACAACAGGTTAGTTACAGCAGCTTTAAACTTAGAGTCATCAATAATCTCGACGACAGATCGGGGAAGGTGATTCCAACTTGCTGACGTACGGGGGATGAATGAATTGTAAAAATGGTTGGTGTGGCATGCGGGAATACCAACCTTATGACGATGGTCGATGCGGGCAGATACCTAAAATGAAGGGGTTATCAATTTATTTTTGAGAATCGGATTGTCGTAATATACCTTGTGCAACAAGCAGAGGCGAGATATTTTCCTACGTTGTGAAAGCAAAGGTAATGATAAACTTGCTTTCATGGAAGTGACGCTGGAGGTGCGATGATAATTAGAAAGAATGAAACGAGAAGCCCGGCTCTGGATGGATTCAAGCTGAGAGATGAGCGTTTCTTGACTGGGGTCCCACACAGATGCAGCGTATTCCAGTTTGGAACGGACTAATGATTTATAAAGAAGTAATTTTACAGGACTAGAAGAAAGATAAAAATTTCGGCGTATAAAGCCCAGCGTGTGATTAGCGTTATTGGTTACATGATTTACATGCATCTTCCAAGAAAGATCAGAAGAGATGGTTACGCCTAGATATTTGTAACAGGAGACAGATTCCAGGTTAGTATTATTAAGATAATAAGAGGGCAGTGTTGTATTGCGACGTGAAACGCGCATGTGGTTGCATTTCTTAGTGTTTAACTCCATATTCCACGTGTTAGTCCAGTCACGAACCCGGTTTATATCAGACTGAAAAAGATCTACATCAGAGTCACTGTTAATAACACGATATAGAACGCAGTCATCAGCGAACAGATTAATTGTTGAACATAGATTATCAGGTAGGTCGTTTATATAGATGAGAAAAAGCAAGGGTCCCAGCACAGAGCCTTGAGGCACCCCCGATTCAACAGCAGAAGTGATGGACGAGGTGTTATTAACAGTGACAAATGGGGAACGATCAGTGAGAAAAGAGTGCAGCCATTGAAGAACGTTAGGATCAATGTTAAGTTTACTGAGTTTCAAAAGAAGCAGTTGATGAGAAACCTTGTCAAACGCTTTTGAGAAGTCTAGGAATATGCAGTCGACAATGGAACCTCCGTCAAGGATGGAATTTAGGTCATGCGTGAAGGACAAAAGTTGTGTTTCACATGAAAATGACTTGCGAAATCCATGCTGATGATCTGTAAATAAGGCATTTGACTGTAGAAAAGATGCAAGGTGAGAGCAAATAACATGTTCCATAATTTTACATGAAATGCACGTAAGTGAGATGGGTCGATAATTATACGGAGAATGTCTATCCCCAGACTTGTGCAAGGGAATCACCTTCCCTACTTTCCAGTCTTCCGGAATGCAACCGGTCTGGAGTGATTGCTGAAATAGATTAGTGACAATTATGGCACTGTACACTTTAGTTCTAATTAAAAACTTGGAATTGATGTCGTCAACGCCACATGATGATGAAACTTTTAGGTTTTGTATTATTTTTTCTATGCCAGCAGTATCAAAGACAATAGGGTCCATTGAAAAAAAATCAGTACCGGCATAGGCGGGAGTTACAGAACACACATTTTTTTGAAAAAGCAGAAACAAATACAGAGTTTAGAATATTTGCAGATTCGTCAAGATGGATTAGGCGATCGCCAGCATCTTTAAGGGTGATAGGTGAATTGTCTCTTTTGTTCACTACATTCCAAAATTGCTTAGGGTTAGTAATTCAAAGAGATGGTAATGTAGTATTGAAAAATAGATCCTTGGCACGTTTGAGGGTTTCTTTATATTCAGCAGCCACGGTCTCATAAGCACTCCAACGTTCTTGAGTGCCGGTTTGCTTTGCAGAGTGGAAAATGCGTTTTTTCTTATTGCGTAGTCTTTTTAGCGATTGGCTGAACCATGGTGATTGCCGGTTAGATGTGATGACAATGCGTGGTACATATTTTTCTATGAGTGATAGAACCTTTTCTTTAAATAAAGTCCAGTTATTATTCACGGAGCGATCATAAAAGTTCTGCATGTAATCACCCAAAAAAGCAGAGAGATCACGATTAATAGCATCGAAATCTGCATGTTCGTAGTCCCGGATATATTTTTTGTGGTTGCTACTGTGAGGCACTGTGCAGACGAAAGAAAAATGAAGAAGCGAGTGATCGCTTAGCCCCGGTAAGTAGGATACGGAATGGAAAAGATCAGGCCCAGTGGTGAGTACTAGATCTAAGATGTTAGAAGTGGTAGACGTAATTCTTGTTGCCTGCGTCACTAGCTGGGACAAGTTGAAATCGTTGCACAAATTCAAAAACGCGTCGCCCACACCCGTGAAGGGATGACAAGTGGAATGCACGTTAGACCAAACTATATTCGGGTAATTAAAGTCACCTACTAAAAGGAGCGGGCTATTCGGATACCGCACTGTTATCATGTAAATGACATCATGAAGCTCGTCAACAAAAGTGGGTGAACAGAATGGTGGTCGATAACAAACTCCCAGTATCAACTTCTTAGAACACGTCTGTATTTCAACCAGAACAAGTTCTAAGGCGTTACTAAGATGAACCGGAAAAGACAAAATCGTGTCCGAAACCGCTATAAGCACGCCTCCGCCACACCGAGCACCTCTGTCGCACCGATAAATGTTGTAGTGTTTTTTGCAATCGAACAATTCGCTCTTATCAACCTGCGCAGACAACCAGGTTTCAGTAAGACAGACTATGTCGGCGTCAGAAGCATCGATAGCAGAGCAGAGATCGTCACGCTTTGGAATTAGGCTTCGAATATTTGTGAAAAGAAACAAAAGTTGGTTTATGACCTGTAACTTTGATCCACTTCCCCTCGCCCAGCGCTATTCAGTGCTGGGTGACACAGACGCATTAGGCAATTCGTGCGTGGGACATGAAGTTTCGACTGATGGCTTAAAGGTACCCGAGATTTCACGCACGCAATCATCAGAGGGGTTGTAGGTGTAGCACTTTCTATTTATGTACAGTTTGTTGAAGCGATGCTTAAAACTTGAGTTTTGGGTTTTGCCGAAATCGGCCAGTTTCTTTCTAGCAAGGCGAGTAGCCGGCAAATAGTCTTCACTAACGGTAATATTTTCTTCCTTCAGCTTAGAACTGCTGAGAAGTATTTGCTGCTTGAGCTTGAAAGAAAAGAATTTGGCAATGATTGGCCGGCACTTATTGGAAGAATAGCCGCCAAGCCTGTGTGCTCTTTCGATAAGTATTCCAGAGGGTGGTAATTTCAATCTGGATGAAAGTACATTGATCAGCTTTTCCTCTGACTGAGCCCAGGACTCAGACTGGGCATCAGGTAGACCATAGAATAAAAGGTTGTCTCGCCGCTGCATGTCTTCAAGTTCAGCTTGCGTAGCACGTAGTTGAACGTTTTCGCTGTTAAGACGGCTAATCGACTGGCGAAGGCGCTGTATCTCTTTCTCGACTTCCTCAAGGGCTGCCGTTTTGTGCTCTACCTCAGTTAATCGTTTGTCTAAAACAGTAAGATTTTCTTGAAAATCTGCCTGTGTCTTTTTAAGTTCATCAACAGATTTGATTAAGTCCGTTTGGTCCCTCTCCATTTTTTTCGGTACGCGTGTTTACAGCTTGTAATATCTCGAACATATCATTAAACTTCTTAGCCTGTGAATCAATAAGAGGGCTTTGCACTTGGGCTCTTGTGTTAGGCCCAGGGTTGAGCTCAACATCACCGGAAAGCATAAGTAATTGAGTTACAACGACAAAGCACTCATGAAAAACACAAAGCAAAACTCCCGGGCGTGGGAACAGCAACAGACAATCGTTATTCGACTTTTTAGCGTACAGAGATGTAACAGAACTAACCTGTACAACAAAGCAGAACGGATTAGTGAACCGCATCGTAGTGCTGTTCACACGCCCACTAAGGGCGCCGGGGTTCCACCAGCTCTTCATATAAGCAGCCGTCGATGATGTTGTCGTCGATCCGAATCCTTCGTTTGGTAGAGGGATGACCGTCAAATCATGGTGCTTGTCGCGCGGCCAGGCCGATTCTTCCGAGTCGTTGAGTTGACAGGTCAGCTTGCTGGTATCAACTGCCGCTGAAGATAACGGTACAGCGCTGAAGTAAATCCATGCCGTAACCTGTACAACAAAGCAGAACGGATTAGTGAACCGCATTATGTTTGCTCTTGGGGGGGCAAAGGGGGGGGGGGGCAGGCGATAATTTTTCGGGGGGGGAGGGGTGGCTCCAGCACCCCCCCCCCCCCCCCCGTGCTCTTCGCTGGCGCCGCCCCTGCTGCCTCAGGTTTTCTTGGGATTCTATTATTGTACCTCACCTCAATTTTTATGGAATGGTCAGATGAAATCTTCGCGCAAAAAGATGCGGTGTGCATTGGTTCGTGAATTGCCCCCATTGTGACTGACTTGTTTTTGGTTTGTATTGATACACAAATTCAAGCACTGTTAAAGATTCTTGGGTGCTGGAAATCTTCCGATTTGTTGAAGATTACCTTATACTGTACAGACCAGGTGATGGCATTGATGCAATTATTTTATCTACCTTATCAATTTTTCCAAACGCTTACAACCCCTAGTCACAACCCCTGAGTTGCCACCAAATAATGAAATTAAGTTTCTAGATTTGAGCATTAGGTTTTCGGACGAGCTTTGGTGGGTATACGAACCTAGGGTTGAAGCCACTCCTGCCGTACCGATATGCACACACAAAATTGGTCAAAAGGGCTGTCGCTGAATCATGCCTACGAAATGCGTTGAAGAAATCTTGCGTGCATCTGATCCAAGAAAGTTTCCGAATGAAAACTGAAGGCTTGAAGCTGCTGGGTAGCCACAAGAAATTATTACGGTGGTGACAGAAGTCATGCACCACAAGCTAAGAAAAGAAAGAGGTCTCGGTAGCCCAGAACCTACACAAAGCTCCTGCGAAATTTCTCAAACTCAAAACAAAGGTTTGCCGTTTTCCATACATTCACCGTATTTCCCATAATTTAAAGAAGGTGCGCCAAAAGGCAAATGTTAAAGTTGTCATGGTGGCACCCAAGAAATGATCAAGCCTATGCAAAATGACGTGCCCAACGACCCAAGAAAAGCACATGTCCTCCACGAATCATCGTGTGCGCTTTGCAGAATGTAAAGAAGCTGTTGTATATTTATGTCCTTCAACATGCGGCAGCAGATATGTGGGACAGCCCGGGCTCTACCTGAACGATCACCTCAGGCAGCATTCGTATAATGTCCGGGGTGATTTACAGGGTCACGAGGCGACGCATTGCCGAAGCTGCGGATGTACGCCGGAATTAGTAAAAAAAAATTGTCGGCGCTCTCACCCATGCTGATCAAAAAACAGAAGAAATACACGAAGCAGCATGGCCAAGGATGATCACCATTGGCCTGTCAAAGAAAGAATTATGCTTTCTAGGTGTAGCACTTAATAGTGCCATGTGAACTATATTGTCACGTGCGAAAAGAAGGTCCTCGGGCAAGAAATACCACGCAGTCAGAGAGACCGACGCAGGTCTCACAATATGCAAAAGGGTATCTTGTATGGCCAGTTGGTACATAATACTGCGTGGAAACAGCGCAGGAACGGGACGAGTAGAGAACACCAGACACGATGCGCTGACGAACAACTGGCGCAAATTTATTGCGTCGGAAAATGTATACCTTAAAAAGAACTAAAAAGAAACAAAAACATGAACTGTCACATGGTCAAGGGTGATGAAATAACAGTGAAAATCAGCCTCGAGTCAAGATATCCCAATCAGCTTGATAAAAACACAAATTATTTCTCTAGAAGGACGATTGAAGACTCGCTGACGCACGTGCTCCCCTTTTGCTTGATATGGAACGCTTCATTGATTTCACGTTCGATGCGATTTCGATATTTTGAGAGCACCTCACATTCATTGAAGAGCCGGGTGCAACCACACGATGAACAATGATCTGCCAGGGTGCTGCTTGTCGAAGGCCTAAAATTGCACGCATGCTCTCCAAGGTGGTCGTTTAGGCAGCGGCCGGTTTGTCGAACAAGAGGCCTAACTGCCTTCAGAACCATGACAATGATAACAGCATAGTAAAAATAACAATCTTCACTTATCAAGAAAGTGAAACTCCTTGTCATGTAACGTGATGGATGGCTGGCTAACACAGTCACGGCCCCTTTTTATATGCGAAGCAGCTTAGAGCGGAGTTCTATCCGGTGGTGTGCGGCCTGACCACCCTTACTGCGCATGCGCCAACTCTCGCCGCTCTCCTCGGGTGAGCGCGAGGAGGTGGGAGGAGGTGGCGTGAGCGCTGCCTCCGCTTCGTTTCTCCTCTGCCGTTTCTCTCTCTCCGGCGCAGCTGTGCGCTCGTATATGATGCGGCGTGCGCTCGCTCCGTTGGACTCTCCTTGGCAACGGCGCTATGGATGTCAGCGTTGACGCCAGTTGTAGCGGCATCGGTAACGTAAGCGGTGACAGCAGCGCAAGCAGCGTAAGCAGCACCGCTGATACACAACACACACAAATCAAACATACACGGAAACATACAAATGGAAACAACAAATGGAAACACAAGTGTACACCAGCGCTGCTTCGCATCCCCAAATGGTTCCCTTTAGTGGGAGATGGTGTAATTTTTCTGATATGAAACGCCTCCACTATTTCACGTGTTGCCTGATCCTTTTGCCGAAACAGTATCTCGGTGTCATGACACACAGGATAATATCCGCATTTATGGCAATGCATTGCGAGATGCGAATGGGCTGACGCTTTCAAGGAAGCGTGGTGCTCCATAAGACGTTCATTTACGCACCTACCAGATTGACCACTGTACACCTTACCGCAAGAAATCGGAATGATATAAACAACTTTAAAGACACACTCCACATATTGGTTTGGTTTTCGGTGTTTCGCAGGACAGACACTTAACTCCTTCGGTTTATTAACCCAGGGCACAAGCGTGCCAACTTGTTTCTCGCTGTTAACTTCACATCCACGCTATATCTGTTTCTTATATGCTTCAAGTTGTGTGAGCCCGTGGACGTAGGGAATGAAAGCCGTCCTGCGATTTTTTGCTGGATTTCGCATCTGGGGTAAAAAAGGCGAAAAAGCTGGAACTAGATGTGTTCTTCACAATCAAAACACATAAAAGCCAGAGTTGCCGTTCAGGGCTATAATTTCGGAAAGAGATACCTGGCAAAATGTAGTGTCAAGTTATTTACAGGAAAACTTAGAAACCCTCACCCTGAGTGATCCCTTTCGACTTAAGAACTCGGATCAGTCAGCAGACTTCCTTTCGGAACGCAATCCTGGCTGTAGCTGTGCATTCAGCCTGGATATTCAGGACTTGTTCTATTCGATCCCGTAAGACAAATTGATGCTCTCTGTAAAGGAATATATAACGTGTGAAAACGATGAAATGAGATTTTGTGAAAAAGCCCGTGTTAACGTGTCCGCGTTCTTGGAGTTGCTTTTGCTCTATTTACGGTCCACTTTTGTTTCTTGGGAAGGAAGCTCGTTCCTCCAACGATCGGGTATATTTATATGGTCATCTGTCGCACCCATCCTTAGTGAAATCTTTTTGAGCAAATTCGACGGGGGAATTGAACGAAGCCTCTCTGGTATTCTTAATCACATCTTTAGGTATGTGGATGATTTTCTTATATTCACACAGGGTGGGGACTCGTCCAGAGAGGTGGTGAACGTGATAAAGGTTTTCAGGGAAAATAGCATTGGCCTTTGCTTGACCTCAGAGCTGCCCTCGAACCAAGAATTACAATTTCTAGATTTACGGCTGGTTTTTAATAATGATCATGTTTGCTGGGGTTACCACCCAAGAAGTGTCAAACCAGTGCCAGACAACAGGTCCGGGCATTCGAAATTAGTTAGGAGGGCCATCGTGAAAGCATGTTTCATAGCAGCCTTGCAGAAATCGTGTGCGCATCTCGTAAGCGAAAGTTTCAGAAGCCAAGAAGTGATATTCCAGGAATCTGACGACCCCCCAGCACTTGATCAATTCAGTGTGTCACAGTTTAATCAAAGAAGTCAGGAATAAAGTTGTCACTCACTCACTCACTGAAAGAAGTCAAGAAGGCGAAAGGGGACAGACAGCGCAAGAAGCCACTTCAAAAAATTGCAGGATGGCTTTCATTCCCTACGTGCACGGGCTGGCACACAACTTGAAGCATATAGGAAACAGATACAGCGTGGATGTGAAGTTCATAGCGAGAAACAAGTTGGCACGCTGGTGCCCTAGGGTTAATAATAAACCGAAGGAGTTAAGTGTCTGTCCTGTGAAACATCGAAAACCGAACCAATATGTGGAGTGTGTCTTGAAAGTTGTTTATATGACTCCGATTTCTTGCGGTAAGCTGTACATTGGTCAATCTGGTAGGTGCGCAAATGAACGGCTAATGGAACACCACGCTTCCTTGAAACCTTCAGCCCATTCGCATCTCGCAATGCATTGCCATAAATGCGGATGTTATCCTGTGTTGCATGAAATCGAGATACTGTTTCGGCATAAGGATCAGGCACCACGTGAAATAGTGGAGGCGTTTCATATTAGAAAAAGGGGCCGTGATTGTGTTAGCCAGCCATCCATCACGTTCATGATAAGGAGTTTGACTTTCTTGATAAGTGAAGATTGTTAGTATTACTATGCTGTTATCATTGTCACGGTTCTGAAGGCAGTTAGGCCTCTTGTTCGACTGCGCATGCGCAACTGGTTATTGTTGTGCTTTTAAAGGTTATACTGTTCAATAAAAATTCAGTTGTGAGTTAAGCGCTGTCCTGTCATATTCTTCGTTCTTCTGTCCTCGTTTCATGTGCGCTTACAAAGCTTTTGCTTTTAACATGAATGTTCACCAACTAGCCCATCTCGCCGTCTTGTCGCTGTATTGTCGCCGCATCCGGTGCATATCGGGGAACGTACACGAGGAAGAAAGCATTGGGCGCGTAAGTTAGCGCGCTCCGTACTCCAAAAGAACACGCTCGAATGCGTTCGAGTGCGACGCCTTCGGAGCTCAGCTTAAGGCGATTTCTGCCGACTGCTTTCGGGGGGCACGAAAGCATTACATGGCGAGTGTTATGTTGCTTCAGCGGTAGGAACGAGTGGGGAGGAGAACGCACTTTATCTGAGGAGAGAGTAGAAAATACGTCATTCTTCCGGCAGCCGTAGCAGGCGCGAGCTCTCGTGTGGGCTCTCGTGCACCGTCTCAGGAATTGAAGCGCGTAGAGCACGCTCCGTAATCACGCAACGGGAGTGGCTTTTTAACCGTTAAGTTTACAAGAGTGCACTCCTCCGGCTAGATTGCGCGAGCTCCTTAACTTAACGCGCCCATTGCAGATGCCGGCACTTCATTTTCAGCTGGGAGACGCTCGGCGGATTTCGTGGCTGATGGTTGTCTCGTCCGCGATGTCTTCTCTTCGTCGACCTCTCGCCGATCGGGGCCCCGTCCGCGGACTTCTCTGTCTCCCAATCTTCTACATTTCTCAATCTCTACTTTTCTCTCTATCTCTTTTAATCCCTCCTTATCCCTTCCCTTGTGGGCCACTGCTGAGGTGTCGCACTTTGAGGCAGACAATTGCGGGGCTCACTTTTCTTTTCATTTACCTAACTTAACACCACTTCCCCCTCATTTTCAGCTTCGTGGAGTCAAGCCGTGAAATTCGATCATAACAGCGGTCTTCACTGCAGAGAGCCTGGTCGTGAGACGCGAAGGACAATATTCAGAGCAGAAGCGTGGGGAATATTTTAATACATAATGACTTGGTGATTGTGATGACGAAAAACACCGCCTTAGTTGTTGTCTTGCCCGTATACAGCCGATGGTGACCACAATCAACAGTGGGGGGGCTCCGCCCCCCCAAAATTTTCAGAGTGGGGGGACTAGCACCCTCCTTGCCCCCCCCCCCCTCCCCTTCCCGGTAGATACGCCTATGTTTCAGTTGTAGTGGAGCAGATTCACCAACGGGTATGCGCCTGCAAAAGACGACGAAAGACCGAGGCTGCGATTGCTCGTGAGCCCGTGCTGTTTTTGCGGACCTGACGCTGCTTCACCGTGCGGTCATTAACCGTTACGACTCCATCGTAGAAATAAACCTCATCGATAAACTTCATCGCATTTGGTGGAGGTTGCTGAGATCCCCCAACCGACCTGGAGCTCCGCTCTCGCAAATTGCCAACGAGACCACCGGAGATGATCACCGACGCAGCCCCTTCCCAGCCAACCACATCGGCTGCCCCGTCCTCCTGCGCCGGCTCTACCCGTCAACGGGACCCACCGATTTTCAGCGGAAGCGGTGAGCAAGACGTCGAAGACTGGCTCTCCTTGTACGAACGCGTAAGCGCGAGTAACAAGTGGGACGACCCATCTAAGCTCACCTACGTGATATTCTACTTGTCCGACGTCGCTAAATTATGGTTCACCAACCGTGAATCCAGCATCGCAAACTGGTCAGCCTTCAAGACCCTTGTGACCGAAGCGTTTGGCCGACCAGAGGTTCGCCAGCTCCGCGCTGACCAGCGCCTACGTCACCGAGCACAGCAGCCTGGCGAGGCCTTTCCGAGCTACATTGAGGATGTGCTCGACCTCTGCAAGCGGGTTAACCCCTCTATGCCCGAAGAAGAGAAGATAAGACACATTCTCAAGGGGATAGAGGATGGCGCATTCCAGATGCTGCTGGCAAAAAGCCCAACCACCGCGGCAGTGCTGGTAAACCTATGCCAGAGCTTTGACGAATTGCGCCGTCAACGTTCCATCGCTCGGCAAAATCTTCCATCACCCGACTCGATCTCGGCCATCGCACTTTCCAACGGCAACATGCACCAGAGCCCACTGTCGCACCAGATCAAAGATTTTATTAGGGAGGAAGTGGCCCGACAGCTCTCCCTGCTTCCTCATAGCGACGTGCCCGCCCCAAGTCTGCCTCCGACACTGCAGCAGGCCATACGGACCGAAATTCGCGAGGCCCTCCCTACAATTCCGGCTCCTTACCCGTCCACGTCTGTGGCATCACCGCTACCAAGTGCCGGCTGTGCCCTGCCCCCCTCCATCTCCACCTCTTAGCTACGCAGCTGTGGTGGCGCGGCCCCCCACCGCACGCCGGTTCCTTCTCGACACCACCCCATCTCGCCCCGCCTCCAGTTTACCGGCCCTCACAGCATTTCTTCCGTCCATCAGACGCGTGGCGCACCCAAGACAACCGCCCCATCTGCTTCGCGTGTGGTCTTGCTGGCCATATTGCACGCGTCTGCCGCCGCCGCACTGCACCTGCCCATGCCACCTTCGGAACGCCTACCTACGCGCCGCAATATGCCACCACATCTGCATCTCCTCAGCGAAACTTGGACTCGGATCGCCGCTCCGACAGCCGACGTTTTCCATCTCATCGTCCCCGGTCGCCATCACCTATGCGATCTCGACCACCTTCTGATGAGGGAAACTAATCGGTGCAGTTCCGGAGGCAAGAACTGCAGCCGCTTCGCAATTCCTAAGGCCTCGATTTTCGCCGCAAAATGTTATCGATGTAGATGTTGAGGGAGGTCACTGCAGAAGCGCTTATAGATACCGGGGCCGCCGTTTCTGTGATGAACGAGAAGATCTGTCGAAGAATCAAGAAAGTGACGACCTCTCTCTCTGGCATGGTACTGTCCACGGCTAGTGCACAGCGCATACATCCCTCGGCTATGTGTACAGCGCGCGTCATCATCCAAGACATTCTGTACATAATCGAATTTTTCGTTCTGCCGTCATGCTCCCATGACCTCATCCTCGGATGGGATTTCCTTTCACGTCATGAAGCTGTGATCGATTGTTCGCGTGCGGAAGTGTCTCTCGTCCCAACATGTGATTTTTCATCGCCCGACTGTTCCCCTCTCACCTGCAAACTCACCGTTGATGCCGACACCAACTTGCCTTCGAAGGCATCAGTCCTCGTTGCCCTTTCGTGTACTGACCAGCCTGACGCCACGGTAGTGTTTACGCCGTCTCCCGTATTTACTCAGCGTAAAGGCATTGTTCTTCCGTTTGCCGTCCTTGCTATTACATCTGGATCAACAACAATGCTGGTCACAAACCACTGCAACTATCCAGTTGCTTTACTCCGTGGCGAGACTTTAGGCTATGCAGAACCTGTCGACCACATTGATGCTCTTGACATTCCCACTGAGCCCTCCTGTCGTGACATTGCCGCTATCACACCAGCCTCCCAACAGTCTACTTCGTCGGATTTCGAACCCGCCATTGACGCCAATCTCTCCCCATCCCATAGACGCCAACTTCTTGCTCTCCTTGAAAACTTCAGCTCTTCGTTCGACTTTCATGAAAGTTCCCTAGGTCGCACCACGACCATCTCTCATACGATCGACACCGGTTCGCACTCTTTCCTGCGACAGCGGCCTTACCGAGTTTCGGCCGAAGAGCGCCGCGTCATTTCGGAGGAAGTAGATGACATGCTTCAACGCGGAGTCATACAGCCTTCTCAAAGTCCTTGGTCGTCACCAGTGGTATTGGTCAAGAAAAAAGATGGCTCCAATTGATTTTGCGTTGACTATCGCCGCTTAAACAAGATTACAAGAAAAGACGTCTATCCGCTGCCACGAATAGACGATGCTCTTGATTGCTTACAAGGCGCAGAGTATTTCACTTCTTTGGATCTGCGTTCTGGGTATTGGCAGGTACCAATGGCTGAGTGTGATCGCCCTAAAACAGCCTTTGTAACGCCCGATGGTCTGTACGAGTTCAACGTCATGCCATTTGGGCTCTGCAACGCGCCTGCAACATTTGAGCGCATGATCGATAGCATCCTTCGAGGACACAAATGGAAGACCTGCCTGTGTTACCTGGATGACATAGTCGTGTTTTCAACAGATTTCCAGACACACCTTGCGCGTCTCCGCGAGATTCTCACGTGCCTCACTTCCGCGGGTCTACAACTCAACATCAAGAAATGTAGATTTGCTGCACGGAAGCTAACCATCTTGGGCCATGTCATCTCCAAAGACGGCATTCTTCCGGATCCAGATAAGCTTCGAGCTGTCGCCGACTTCCCGAAGCCCACACCCACCAAAGCCCTCAGAAGTTTTATTGGCCTGTGCTCGTATTTTCGTCGCTTCGTGCGTAACTTCGCGTCCATCATCGCACCTTTGACGAGCTTGCTTACCACCAGCAAAGGTATATCCGCGTGGTCACCTGAATGTGATTATGCGTTTCGCCAGCTGCGCCGCCTGTTGACCTCACCACCCATCCTTCGCCACTACGACCCAACTGCTCCCACGGAAATTCACACCGACGCGAGTGGCGTCGGCCTCGCTGTAGTTTTGGCACAACGGAAAGACGGCCAAGGAGAATATGTTGTCGCTTATGCGAGTCGTGCTCTGAAGAAGGCCGAATCAAATTATTCTGTGACAGAGAAGGAGTGCTTGGCGATAATTTGGGCACTGGCGAAGTTTCGCCCGTACCTTTATGGCCGTCCTTTCGACGTTGTCACAGACCACCACGCGCTATGCTGGCTTTCCACCTTGAAAGACCCGTCGGGACGCTTGGGCCGTTGGGCACTTCGCTTGCAAGAATATGACATTCGTGTCGTATATCGTTCTGGTCGCAAGCATGCCGACGCTGATGCACTCTCCCGCTCACCCATAACACCAGATGTGACTTCTCTGTCACCCCTCTTTACGACCTTGTCATCGCTCAGCTACACCGACATGCTTTCGGAGCAGCGCAAGGACCCATACCTTGCCTTGTTGCTCGACTGCCTTACCAATCCATCTGTTGTCCCTTCGACGAGAGCGTTACGTCGCCAAGCCGTCCACTTCTGCGTGCGAGACAACATCCTGTACCGCCGCAACTACATGCCAGACGGTCGGAAGTGGCTCCTTGCTGTCCCTCGTCATATGCGCTCTGATATATGCGCGAACTTCCACGCCGATCCCCAAAGTGCACACGCCGGCGTCTTGAAAACCTACGCAAGGCTGCGTCAGCGATGCTACTGGCGTGGGATGTACCGCTTTGTGCAGAAATACGTCCAGTCTTGCACTACATGTCAACAAGGCAAGGCACCTTCGCGACACCTTACTGGCACCTTGCAGCCGCTCCCCTGCCCTGCTCGCCCGTTTGACCGCGTCGGTATCGACCTCTACGGCCCCCCTTCCGTATAGTGGTTCTGGAAACCGGTGGATTATTGTCGGCGTCGATCACTTGACACGCTACGCCGAGACTGCAGCTCTTCCGGCAGCGACCGCGCGCGAAGTTGCTCATTTCATCCTTCGCAACTTCATCCTTCGCCACGGTGCTCCGCGGGAACTACTCAGTGATAGAGGCCGTGTGTTCCTCTCGGATGTCATCCAAGCTCTTCTCGCTGAATGCAACATCATTCACCGGAAATCTACCGCCTACCATCCACAAACGAATGGCCTCACCGAGCGGTTCAACCGCACCCTCGGCGACATGTTGAGGATGTATACCTCATCAGACCACAACAACTGGGACATCGTGCTGCCTTTTGTTACCTTCGCATACAACACCGCGACGCAAGCGACTACCGGCTTTTCCCCGTTCTTTCTTTTGTACGGCTGCGAGCCTTCCCACCCACTGGATACCATACTGCCGTACCGACCTGATGCCTCGGAGGGCGCTCCAATTTCTCAAGTAGCCCGATACGCCGAAGACTGCCGCCAATTGGCTCGTTCCCTGACTAGCGAAGCTCAAGGTCGACAAAAGACAAGACATGACGACATGCATAACCCAGCTCCCACGTTTCCTGCTGGCTCCCTTGTTTGGCTATGGGTGCCTCCACACGTCCCTGGCCTCTCTTCTAAACTTCTGGCGCGGTACCACGGTCCATACCGTGTCATTGATGCCACCTCGCCGGTGAACTACATCGTCGAGCCCCTCACACAATCGGCCAGACTTACGCCGTCGCGGACGCGAGACCGTACACGTCGACCGTCTAAAGCCGTACTACGACCCTGTCATTCTACCTACGCCCTGAGTCGCCAGGATGGCTACTCTTCACCCCGGGGGTATTGTAGTGGAGCAGATTCACCAACGGGTATGCGCCTGCAAAAGACGACGAAAGACCGAGGCTGCGATTGCTCGTGAGCCCGTGCTGTTTTTGCGGACCTGACGCTGCTTCCACCGTGCGGTCATTAATCGTTACGACTCCATCGTAGAAATAAACCTCATCGATAAACTTCATCGCACAGTGATCTTCTGGCTTTACAAAAAAGTCACATCTGCGAAGTACGACGTTTGTGAAATGCCCAGCAGCGCCGTCGATATCGTTAAAAATGACAAGGTGTGCAGGATAACATCGTGCTTTGATTAATTATGTGGTTTTCCACTAAGTATTATAAGGTTATGAGCCTAGCCGTGACTGCGTACTACTTTTGATCACCTGGGTGTCCTTAACTTGCACCGATATCGAAGTACGCGCTTTTAAATTTGCCTCCCAAGAAGATGCAGCCGCGTGGGCGAGAACTGTGTACCCGCGCTTAACAGAAGGAATTTCTAGCCATGCGTTCAGCAACTTGCTGTTGATCATCTCAAGGGGCCTGTCTGCAGTAATGTCCTAAATTGCGTATCAGTGTGGCAGCGTCCTTGTTTCGAGGCCGCGACTGACGTCTCTGTGGCGTACATATACTAAACAGGTAGCACAACTATGATTATATGCTCATTGAGATTTGTTTGCAGCCGGTACACGGCAAACGCATTTTGTCTCGTTCTGCAGGACAACCAAACAGCCGTGGGATTGACTACCGGGCGCTTTCTGGACGGGCCACTTCGCGTCGGCTCTTACGGTTGTTATCGTCGAAAGCGTGTGCGCTGTCTCCGTCATGGTCAGCGTGAAACCCAGCGCCTCGCACGGTCCATACTTCGAGTCCTCGGATGTGAGCCTGCTGCTAGGCGCGTTCCTCGCCTTCTCCGTGTCGCACACTCTCCTCGCCTTTGTGGTCGCCGCAGCCGTACCGCAAGGTACTTCCTAATCATTTACGGCCTGACCCGCACAAACGTGTGGGTCAATAAAGACGCTCACGAAACGGCACCTGGTTCAGTTTCGGTTTCATAGCTCTGTGCCGCTGAAGTCAAAGTTTACGGGAATATATCTGTTTCAGTAGTTCAATAATTTCGACACCAGAGGGCGAGTAATGTTCCGCGCAAAATACCGTCTGAGCACGCGCGCCGACAGCAGCTACCTCTGACGTGTAAATCAACGCTCCTTCTTGTTATAAATTTTTTTTCGGGAGTGTATGCATATGAAAGGAATATTAATACTTAGAAAAACATGCTTCGCTAAAAACTTTGCGCGTTCGCACCACACACGCTGTGTACTCACGCGTGAAAAATTCACCCGCGCGTTTGTGCGGGCTGGGCTTTAGTCCTCGTCAAGTGCCCGGCAGAGCGGCACAGGTTGCTTCTTTCGCGCATGGTGCGCCTGCACATTCTGTTTTTAAAGACGATCGTCTTTCTTCGGATACTTCAACGCAGAAATATTGGTCTGTCTGTCTGTCCTTCCGTTTGTCTGTCCGTAACCCGATTCAGCTATTCGGCCAAAGTTTAACTACTTTCTGAACGCCCAGCCAACTTGAACAGTCGTTTTCGTGCATACTTGTGAACATTGTCGATCGAAAAGCAAATATTACGCATATCTGAGGCGCAACAACAATACGGAAGTATCCAGTGGTGTGTTCTTTTATAGAAAATACATAGATACTTAATTCTAAAGACCTTAGTGTTTCTTAGGCTGCGCTGAAAATGCGAGCTGCCTCGAAAAAGCGAAGAGCCGTCGTCTATCTCCGAGGTCGCGCGAAGTGCTGCGTGTTTCACCCGACGCACGATAGCTGGCGCAGTCTGCCCTCGTCGCTGCAAACAAGAGAATCTCTTTTCGTGGTCGCTCTGCGCGACTTCTCAGCTTTTTACACGGTGCCAAAAACACCGCGCTTGCGGCGAGAAGACGCTTTGGTCATGCCAGGACGGAAATGGTCGAGAACAGCATCACAGGTGGCCGCGGATTAGACCAGGACTCATATAGTACGACCGGCAGAAGACTATCGTCTTTCGATGACATTTGCAGCGAAGCACGCAGATACGCGGCCAATTTTTTTATTGCGAATAGCTTTCTTGGCATCTTATTGGCACTTCTTTGGTTGGTGTTTCCTGATGTTTTCTTATATCTGAAGTTAGTGACGCGAAGTGATGTGCGTGACTTGCTATCACCATTTACGCAGAAAATATTAATTTTGTGAATGTGTTGTGACAACATGCATTAGATTTCAAAGAATTAGATTTTACATTGCCTATCATATAGAGTTTCAGTATCGCCAGTGAAATTCTAAGGATAATAAATAACAATGAGGATTAAAATTGCTAAAATTATCTAACTTAGGGAACAAGCTTCTTTGGGCGCTGAATTTTCTTTTTTTTTTTCACATGCCAAGATTTTCATACCAGTGAATGAAGAAGACATAGAAGAGATATTGAGCCTCCTGATGTCTTGCGTCAGAGCCAGCCTCTCGTAGGCGACAAAACAAAACAAAAACAGAATTGGGTAGGGACCACGTTTACGAATTGACAGAGATTCATATTCGTGGTTCGAGCCAACTTAGTGATGAAAACTGGAGTATGGAAGGCGAGTTTTTGAGCAGTCGCCTCCGTAATAACTGGGTAAGGTGACCACCCACCCTATCCTGCCAGTTTCAGTGAAATTGATGTCTTCTTTTGGAAGAAGACACATTCGGCTGCAAAGCCTCACCTGCTTGGAAGTGGTGAGACAGCCGACGTTATTGTTGTTGTCAAGACTCCTTTGCCGACTTTGTCACACTAATTTAATGCAACGGTCTTTGAAGTTACTGCTGACAAAACGGCAGTGTGCCCTAGTTTTAGACATAGAACTTTGCAAATAAGTGTGGAAAAGATCAAGCAGCTTTAGGTTTGGACCTGATCATCGGCTGCATCCGATCTCTGAGGAACTTTGCTCGTCACTTTACTGGAGTGTAACAGCTTTACTGGAGTGTAAAAGGCGCCCGGCATAGCCAAGCGATTAGACTCAGCTATACGTACTACTGGCGATCAGTATGCAGCTTGACATATGCACAACACTGCAGGCTAGCTTCTTGTTCAAGGACGCGTTGTATGAAGTGCAACTTATACCTGTGCCTCACAAGTGACACACAATACTGTAAAAGATGTTGCATTCGCAGCTCTGACCACGCATTTTTTTTGCTTTGTCTTAGCCGTTATGAGTATATTCCGCGCTGCAGTGAATCACATGAATAAAAGCCCAGCCTGCACATATGTGCGGGTCTGTTTTCTGGGGCAAAAACTCCAATTCTTCCAGTTTAACCTTTGAAAATTTAATTACAATAGAGCAAATATCAATAATTTTTGAGCAAGTAAGCAATTTTTCTGTTATATTTTTCTCGGGCAGGAAAGGGCTAAAACGCATTTTCTCACGAACGTTAGCCTAATTTTCGTTTTCGAGCTGCCTTAATACAACACAGCTTACCACTTGCTTTGTCTGGTCGTGCATAATGGAAAACGAAAACAGTTGCTTCGTTTACAATGATACTCCAAAATGGTGTAATAGAAAGATTACGCTCGACCTTTCAGTTCGGATGTAGGCACGCTTTGCAAGTATTACAGCTACGGCTGCAGCATAAAGCAAAACATAGCATAAGTAAGCGATGACCGGAGCGGCAAAGTGGCACCACGTTCTTCTAGATTACACCAATAACGAAGACATGCGCGATCCAGTGTTTAAAGCGAAGGTGACCCGTGAAATAAAAAGTGACAGTTTCGCCACAAGGCGAATCAATGAATGCGACAGCAACAAATTGGAATGTCAAGCGACGAATGGCAAGCAGGTCGAAGCGAGCAGCGCGCTGCTCACGCCCACATGACGCACCAAAACAACACGCACAGGACGAGAGCGAACAAACAACATTCACAGCTCGACACTTGACGCGCTGCTCAAACAAAAACGACGCACGAAACGTATTCACCGGTACAGACGAGCGCGAACAAACAAGTGTCACAGTTGTTACTTCGCCATGTTTGAAAAGCCTGCTCTTTTCGCAAACGGGGGGGACTGCAGCGAGCGAAGTGACCTTTCGTGCGCTCGGTAACTACAACGCGATCGTTCCGGCGGAAGCCTAAGGCGTAATATTCTCCCGACCGCGAGATAAGCGCGCGCGGGCACGGGCGTCTACCCGCCACCGGGCAAAGTACGCGCCGGAGAGGAGCGCCTGAGAGCGTGCGTCGCGACGAGTGGGGCGCCGAGCAAACGCCCAGCCGAGCGCGCCCTTCGCGCCATCTCGCTGGTAATGCTGGAAACACGCTGTATATAAATAGCTCGCCGTTTGAACGTTGAAGAACCTGCGCTTTTGTAGCTCAGCGGTTAGCGCCGCGCGCTGCAGAGCGAGAGGTCCCTCGTTCGATGCGGCGCGTCGGAAACATTTTGCTGAATTATTTTTCTTTGTGGCTTTTATAAATATATAGATACATATACATATACGGGGCATGACGGCGACGCCGACGCCGAAAACCAGCCGGGAGTGTCCATGTAATTGCTATCGCAATGAAAAGAATAGTAGATGTTTTACTACTCCTGCCACCATGCACTTGTAATAATCTTACGTTACGGAGATACGTATCCACGTAAATAGTTTCTTTCTGTATTTATGTATTGCAAATACTTTCAGAACACCAGGGCACTACAGAAAGGTGTGGTAATTACATATACAAGTCTGCAATATTACCAATTTATGAAAATACAAATTTACAAAACACGGGATCTTGAATGACACGTCTGAAGTAAGTGTCAGTAATTGCAAAGATGGAGGCAGGAGGTTGATTACATTCTTTGCTACAGTTTTGGAGATGAATAGTTCTATAAGTTAGTTCTGCAAAGTGACACACCAACACCTTTGGTCCACAAATGATGAAATGTGAAATTGATGAAATCTACTTGGGTTGAATAAAAAGACGATTTTTAACGCCTCATTCTGATTATAAATGTTGTGAAAGAGACAACGCTGAAGGAATTTATGACTTAAAGATAAGTTGGGTAGTTGCAGTGTTTTTCAATCTGGATAGAGAAGTGTAACGGGAGTAATTGGACCAAATAAATCGAGCAGCGCGATTCAGAACAGATTCGTGCGCATTGATTACTGTGAATTGACTGGGGTCCCAGATTGCTTGATGCATTTTATAGTTTTGGACGGACTAAATGTTTGCAGATAAATAGTTTTAAGAAGCAGGGTGCCTTAGAAAAATTGCGACGTTGGTAGCCAAGAGCGCGGTTAGCATTGCGGGTCACATAATCAATGTGCATATTCCAGGACAGGTCGTTAGTAATAATAATTTTAAAGAATTTGTAGTAGCTTACGCAATTCAGAGGGGCTCCTTTGAGGTGATAACTGTAGTGTGTGCCTTAAAGGCGCCGGGTTACTCTCATTGTCTTACATTTATTAACGTTTAGTTGCACAAACCATTTGTCGCACCACAGAGATAATTCAATTTCGGTTATCACAAACACAGCATCTCGATGTTCCTACCTTTCCGTCGCTAACGACCTCGACTATTTGTCTTTTCAAGCTACCTAGCGTAACATTGTTTAACGATGTATTAACCACTCCACTGTGTGACGCCGTTAGGCAGCCAACGACCCCGACTATTTGTCTTTTCAAGCTACCTAGCGTAACATTGTTTAACGATGTATTAACTGCTCCACTGTGTGACGCCGTTGGGCATTGAGAGTGCTTAAAATAAATAAATAAATAAAATTGGTCGAGATTATTTTGCATATTTAGTAAGTCAAAGGAGTTTGTTATTTTGTGATGAATATCACTGTCCTCTGTGAAATCGATGAATACGCAATACTGTCAGACTGACCGCAGATATAAAATTGAAGGGGTCAGGATTCTCGATTTCGGAAGACTTTTCACCACGCGTACGAGATTTGCGAAGAAAATTGTGGAATTTTGCCAAATCAAGGAAAAGAATCTGGCGACAAAGTGAGTCTAATTTATGATAAACTGCGAATAAACGCAGATATGTTCTATTGGGACGAGGAGAATAATACTGTAGTTCCATTGAGATCTGCTTCCGTCAATCCTAACACACAAAAAACCCGCAGCGAAGCTCTCGAAACCTTCGCTCCAGCCGAAAATAACATCCCACATGTCCTTTTTGAACATAAATGCTCGTAGCATACTGAAAAAAACAGACTCCCTTGAAGCCTTGCTTCTTACGTTCGAGCCAGACTTCATAACACTAACGGAAACCTGGCTAACAGGAGATATTAAAGATGATGAGATAGCCCCTCCCAATTACGTTATCATCCGGAAAGACCGGACGACACGGAGGCGGAGGTGTGGCCATTCTAGTCAAAGAAGATATTCCGTGTTCAGTGTTGCCCGATGTTGCGGGTGCTGAGGCTGTCGTTTGTAAGCTGAGCTATGATTCGTGCACTGTAGTCGTTGGCTGCGTATATCGCAGTCCTTCGTCCGACTTTGACACTATACGCCTATTGCATGAGTACACAGAACAATATGCGTCGTCATCCAGATTTATAATCGCAGGTGATTTTAACGCGCCTGATGTCAACTGGCACACATTGCAGCATAATTCACCCTGTGCGGATGTGTTATTTGATTTTATGTTATCGTTGAACCTTTCGCAAATAGTAACTGAACCTACACGTGTTCAGGGATCCAGCGCTTCCATATTAGATTTAATATTTCTCAGCCATCACTTCACAAGCGAAGAAACGAAGTTATGTCTTCTAGATGGCATTTCCGAGCACAAGGTCACATCTTGCACCATACCCCTTTATGACACTGTTACCCCTCAAGAAATAGTCGCGTACCTTGACTACAGTAAAGCTGAGGACATTAATATACTTGACCATCTTGCTGATGAGTACGAATCGTTTGTGGAACTTTCCCATAACAGTAGTACCGACATCGATGCCTTGTGGCTCGCAGTAAAAGCAATCATATCTCATTGTATAAAGAAATACGTGCCAATTAGAAAGAAGAAACCAAATAAGCGTAATTCCATGGATAACGCGCGAAGTTATACACGCCAAACGTAAAGTAAAAAGGATGAGAAAACTACTGAAAACCAACCCAATAAAATACACACATCATGATCTCAGCACGGCAATTGAATGCATGAAATCAAAAATTGAGACAGCCTAAACAATTTTACTTCACTAATACACTCCCAAACGTTTTGAAATCAGCCCCAACGAAGTTCTGGAACTACATAAACCCAAAAACTCGCAATGACGACGGGAACCATAGACGTAGACAACCAAAAGTCTGCAAATCTGCTTAATGACTACTTTTGCTCTATATTCACGGAGGATGACGGCACACTACCCCAGACACGTCCCTCTAAATTAAAGCCTCTAGATCAGCTTTCAATAACTGAAGCAGGCATACTTAACTTGCTGCTCAAACTAGACTCTAAGAAATCATCAGGACCTGATGCTATATCCAATGCATTCCTTCGCAGATACGCTGAGTGGATGGCTAAGTACCTATTAATCATCTTTAACAAATCATTGTCCTCAGGGACCCTCCCTGACGACTGGAAAACAGCTAAAGTAAAGCCTATCCATAAATCAGGGAAGTAAAACCGAACCATCGAACTACAGACCCATCTCACTGACATGCACAGCCTGCAAACTGCTGGAACACATAATCTTAAAGCACATTAACCAAACACCTTGAAAAGGAAGAAATACTAAC
>JALIZH010032409.1:0-25380 GCA_030522465.1 Rhipicephalus appendiculatus
TAATCGATGTCCGTGTGCACTGGCTGACGATGGCACATTAGAGCTTTACCAGAAACTGCATGCCCGGTTGTTTGAAAAGATTTCTTTTTCGGATGTCTCACAGTCAACTGCCATAAAGAACTTTTTTCGGTGATTTGTTCTTTCATTGAATACCCCTGGAGGAGCAGGCTTATTTGACTGTTCAAATCACGTGGACAGTTTTACGCGTCTGGCGATCGCGGGTTCCCTCTGGTCAATGGCCAAACTGATGTCGGCGTCTTGTGTTTCGTTAAAAACTCGATTAGACCGTCCAATGCTTTCAAATTCAGGATTGTCTGTCACAGTGCTTCGGCTGCCTGTTTGGTTGTGGTTGCTCTTTACTTCGAAATGCCCAGAGTCCTGGCAAGTTACTCGCATGGGCGTAACAGATCGTTTGACATGTTCAATGCCAATAGAACCTCAAATATTTGCAGCTGTGATATTGGCCTGTGTACCGAGAGAGCAGTTTTTCCGACAGGCCTACGGGACCGGTCGGAGACCACAGCAGAGCCAAAGAACCGGGCGTAAAGTGGACGTCCCTGTGTCGCCGATCATACAAACGTCGTTGGACAAACGTCGTTGGTTCCCTTGAGAGGTCAGAAGGTGAGTACGCGCTGTTTCCGCGCATGAACAGTCGGGGTAATGGCGTCAAGGGCATATTCGCTGGTCGGTGCTGCTTGAAACTGAATGACGGGATCGAGGGGCAATGTTGGTTCTCGGCCAAACAACAGGAAAAAAAAGGGGAGTAAGCGGCAGTGTCAGGCGCGAAGAATTGTAGGCAAATGTCACGTACTGTAGAGCAAGGTCCCAGTCCGAGTGGTCTGAAGAAACATACTTCGCAAGCATCTCTGTAAGTCTTCGGTTCAGATGCTCTGTGAGGCCATTTTTCTGCGGACGGTACGACGTAGTGAACTTGTGCTTCGTTGCATATGACTGCAGGATGTCCGCTATGACTCTCGATAGAAAAGTGCGGCCACGGTCCGTTAGCAGCTGGCGTGGAGCCCCATGTTGCAAGGTTACGTCATGTAGAAGAAACTCGGCGAAATCTGTGGCGCAGCTTGTTGGAAAAGCTCGTGCGATGGCGTAGCGGGTGCCGTAGTCTGTGGCCACAGCTATCAACTGTTGCCAGATGAAGATATGCGAAAAGGGCCAAGTAAGTCTAAGCCAACGCGGAAAAATGGTTCGGAGGGAATGTCGAGTGGCTGAAGGCACCCAGCGAGAAGCGTCGTTGGTGTTTTGCGGTGCTGACATTTTTCACACGCCGCAACGTATCGCCCTGACGGAGCACGCAAGCCCTGGGCAAAAGAAGCGTCGACGGATCCGGTCGTATGTGCGCGATACACCAAGGTGACTGGCAGTTCGAACGTCGTGAAGTTCGTGGAGAATAGTCGAGCAGAGGTGTTTTGGTATTACGAGCAGCAGGGCTGGTCCGTCCGGGTGAAAATTGTGGCGGTATAGGGCATCAGCTTGGAGTACCAACGAGCGATGAGACCGGTCCGAAGATGATTCGAGGCGTTCGAAGATAGCACGCAAGGAGGCATCACGGCGTTGCTAGTCGGCGATGTGAGTCAGCTGGGAAACGGAGAGGACGCAAACGTCAGTGTCGGGGATGGTGCTCGATCCACCGACCGGATAGCGAGATAGGCAGTCGGCGTCCTGATGTAGGCGTCCAGACTTGTAGATCACTGCAATTCTTGTAGTCGCAGAGCCCAGCGACCAAGCCGGCCAGTAGGATCTTTCAGTGATGAAAGCCAGCAGAGCGCATGGTGGTCCGTGATTACAGAGGAGTGCGTGCCATATAAATATGGGCGGAACTTGAAGACTGCCCAGATAAGAGCTAGGCATTGACGCACTGTAATTGAACAGTTGCGCTCTGCAGGTGTAAGGCGGCGGCTAGCGTAAGCTATAACGCGGTCGTGTCCCTGCTGGCGTTGGGCGACGACGGCTCCGATCCCGTGACCACTGGTATTGGTTCTGACCTCTGTCGGAACGGATGGGTCGAAGTGGGCTAGTATAAGCGGCGTCGTCAAAATTGTAATGAAATGAGAAAAAGCGACCGCTTGGAGTGGAACACCACGTAAATGGCACGTCTTTCTTCAGAAGCTCAGTAAGTGGTAGAGCGATGGCTGCAAAATACTTCACGAACCGTCTGAAGTAGGAACAGAGTCCCACAAAACTCCGGACGTCCTTGACTGAGTGTGGTACAGGAAAGTTCGTGATCGCACATATTTTCTCTTGGTCTGGCCGCACACCTGAATCATCGACGAGGTGGCCCAACACTGTAACCTGTCGGCGGCCGCAGTGGCATTTCGACGAGTTCATTTGGAAGCCAGCGGTGCCGAAGACGTCGAGAATAGCCAACAGATGCTCAAGGTGGCTCTAAAATGTATGCGAAAATACGAGGACTTTGTCTAGGTAACGCAGGCATGCTGCCCACTTCAACCATTGTAGCAGACAGTTCATGCGCTCGAACGTGGCTGGGGCGTTGCAGAGATCGAATGGCATAACCTTGAGTTGGTACAGGCCATCCGGAGTGACAAACGCACTCTTTTCTTGGTCTTTTTCGTCCACAGCAATCTGCCAATAGCCTTAGCGAAGGTCTATTTATGAAAAGTATTGTGCACCTTGTAAACAATCAAGAGCGTCAACAATTCGAAGCAAACGGTAAACGTCCTTTTTTCATAATGCAATTTAGATTACGGTAATCAACGAAGAAACGCCACGTGTTATCTTTCTTTTTTAACAAAGACGATGGGCGACGACCAAGGGCTTGATGAGGGCTCAATAATGCCTTTGACTAGCATCTTGTTCACTTTTTGAATAACCTTGCGCTCTGACGCAGATACCCGATAGGGTCGGCGGTGAATGGGAACAGTATCACCTATTTTGATGCGGTGCTTCACTAGAGAAGTCTGGCCCAGTGGTCCATTGTCGACGTCGAAGATGTCGTGGCAGGACGCCAAAAGGTGGGTTAGGGCGGCAGATTGCTCGGGATTGAGGCACGTGCGATGATGGGGCGTAATGCCATGTCGAGGCATGTGGAATCCGGTGGGTGACAAGGAAGGTCTGAGCACACGTCTGCTGCGAAATGGGGACGTGGTCGTCTGAAAAGGATCGCAGCGTGGCAACCGATATGCCTTGAAGTAGTTTATGCCTCGCGAAGCCGAAATTTATAACGGGAAGATATATCCGGTTAGCGGCTACGGTTTCGACGCAGTGTGGCACAGTGATGTCACGCGACAGAAGGGCATCAGGAATAGGCGCGACAACGTAGTCACCGTCAAGCACGGGTGAAGTTGTTGCTAATTCGACAAATGGGAGGGCTTTAGGCGGTGTAGTGAATGGAGGAAATTCGTAAATATAATTCGTATGTTTGTGAACTTTTGGTGGAATTTTGAGATGTTTGTGCGGACTTATGACGATGAAGACGACGGAGACATGAAGGCGAGCCAGGGGCAGGTGGCACGCGCGGCGGCGGCACAAGAGAAAAAGGAAAAGAGGAAAAAGAAGAGAGGCGCGTGTGGAACGCCCAGAGGGCCGAGCGGAAGCTAGCGGAAGGACACGCCGGACCAGGGCGCTGTCCGTGGAGATTGTGTTGGCCGTGCTCGGCGAGGGCCTGGTGCTTCCCTGGTGGTGCAGACGTTGGCGGTGGCTCCAGCGAGGGCACGCCGGACCAGGGCGCTGTCCGTGGAGCTCCTCCTGCCTGTTCCTGGTGAGGCCTGGAGAGCCGAGGTACCTGCTTGGGGCTACCGGCACCGGGCGCGGCTCCTGCTGTGTGGGCGTGCGGGAATAACCAGTTCCTGTTCACCGTCGCCACCTGGAACGGCGCAAGGCCGTGTTCAGACGAGAAGGCCTTACGAAGGCCTTGTCTTCCTGCCGTGACCGCACGCGGGACGTGTGCCACCTGCGTGCCTGGGCTCGCCTTCGACGAGACTCGTCGCCGCACGTGGACTGCCCTTCCCTCAAGACAACGTCTTCTACATGTCGTGAGACTTCGTTTTTATATTTTGTAAACTAGACCGGACATTCAGCGGGCAGGACGCTCAGATTGATTTGTGTGTGTTTATCTCTGTGCTTGTTCTTCATCGTCCCTGAATCCCTTGTCTCCATAAATGTTGTGTGAAAGTCAAATGTGCGTATTCTCTTGTCGTCCGTTTCGTTGAGCCACGCACTCGCAAACGTGACGAGCCACCACTCGGTCTTTACAATTTTGTGGCGTCCCCGGAGCCGCGCCCGGTGCCGGTAGCCCCAAGCAGGTACCTGGGCTCTCCAGGCCTCACCAAGAACAGGCAGGAGGAGCTCCACGGACAGCGACCTGGTCCGGCGTGCCCTCGCTGGAGCCACCGCCAACGTCTGCACCACCAGGCAAGCACCAGGCCCTCGCCGAGCACGGCCAACACAATCTCCACGGACAGCGCCCTGGTCCGGCGTGTCCTTCCGCTGCTTCCGCTCGGCCCTCTGGGCGTTCCACACGCGCCTCTCTTCTTTTTCCTCTTTTCCTTTTTCTCTTGTGCCGCCGCCGCGCGTGCCACCTGCCCCCTGGCTCGCCTTCATGTCTCCGTCGTCTTCATCGTCATAAGTCCGCACAAACATCTCAAAATTCCACCAAAAGTTCACAAACATACGAATTCCATTTACAAATTTCCTCCATTCACTACACGCGGCATGCGGATGAAGTCTGGGGTGCCGAGGCTGTTCTGAAGTTCGGGGCGAGCATCGGGCTGAAGAGGAAGATCCAAGCAGAGGGTACCAGCGCAGCAGTCGATTAGGGCGGAATGCGTCGATAGGAAGTCCATCCCCGAGATTAGGTCGTGAGGGCAATTGCTGAGCACCGTAAAGAGCACGCAAATGTGGCGGCCGGCAATGGTTATTCGAGAGGTACACATTCCAGTGACGACAACAGTTCCGCCATCGGCAACACGTACGGCTTTCGTTGTAGCAGGTGTGAGCACTTTTTTGAGTCTGCGACAGAGATGAGCACTGATTATGGACACCTGAGCGCCAGTATCGACCAATGCCGTCAAAGAAATACCGTCCACATGTACATCAATTAGGCTCGTGTTCGTAGGGAGCATCAACGGAGGATTTGGGTCAGACGAGAACGATGCAGCATTATAATCGCGGTGGGAAATACAATGGAGATGTATTGCCGCGCAAGGTCACCTGAGACGTTTGAGAGTCGCATCTCCTCTGCAATCGACACTTTTCTTGAACGCCTACCTCAGATGGGAAGCACACGCCTCTAGAGAAGAGTAGTTTGGCATTGTGAAGCGATGCGCCTCGTGGAGCTGCCGTCCGAATGAGTTTTGAAGTGCGCAGAGGTCCGATATTGTGTTCTCGTCAATTTGTGGCAGCACATTCAGGTTCACTGACCGTTCGGCGCTGGATGGCGAAACAAAAAGCCGTATTTTCTCGGTCCGAAAGCTCCATTAACGAAAGCTGCTTAGCCTCTCCGTGGCCTCTCCTTATAGAGACGTTAGCAGACGATTCCGCGATAGTCTAGAACAAAAATGGCGGACGCGCGCAATGTTGCCACAGCACCATGCATTACGAATATCCCCTATTAGGTATCTTATTATTCTCCAATCAGATCAGCTTCAATTTTTGCATAAAAGAATCAAATATTATCCCCGAAATGCATACACAGTTTGTTTTTGGTTGTCTTCGTTTCCAGCGAAGAAAAAAAAATACTCTTTACGTTGGTCCTTGTACGCGGTCCGTCGAACGATTGTCGAACATGGTACTGACATGACATGACAAGAACTTTATTTGAGTCCTGTCTCCCGCAAGGTGATCTTCTGCATCAAATAGAAGCATAATGATGTTAAATGCCCACTAGTTGCCCACTCAAGAGGCCTGCACGATTGTGCACACTGAACTTGAAGCAATTTGAAGAAAGGCGTGGCGCATGAAGCTTCTCCAAATTTGATGTGGACAATTGTACACACCGCCACTGAAGGGCTATATTTCAACGCATACTGACTGTATCCTGCCAAGGTGAATATGCATGTCCATTCCATTATTTGTTTGAACTGTAAAGGTGTTTTTTTTACGGCACTCGGCGATAATGCGCAATGACAACAGTCACGGCAAGGCACAGACTACCAGCACGAGCGGCGTACTTTCAGAAAGGAGCCGAAGTGAACAACCCATTCCAGAGTTCGAAGGCTTCGCTGCATTTAACCCGGGTACGAAAAGAGTGCCGTCCCATGACCTAACACCGTGTCACTACGCACTTTTAGTTGGGCGTACGTAACGAGCCTACGTACGCAGGCTAGCTGCGGGAGAGAAGTACGCATGCGCAGTACGTAACGTATCGATCTCTAGGAAGCGCGAGTACGTCTGTAAAAAGACGCTGCGTAAGTAACGCAACCCTTACTACGTTGCGTTCTCGCGAGACCTCGAACGAGAGCACATGGTGGCTGCGTTGGCGTTCCACGCGGACAGCAACAGTGAACCCGATGCAAGTCGTGTGTACTCCACGCTGAAAGTCCATGTTAATATGCCACACGAAGTGCAATCAAGCGGCACGTTCCGGCGTCCTCAGAGTGGAAAGACATTTAAGCAACCGTCTTCGACAGATTGTGTGCAGGAACCCGTTAATCTTTTTCTGTCAGGCCTCTCGGCGAATGACCCCGTAAACAAAAAAGAATGTAAGCTAGGTACGTACTTTTTTATTCATGCTGCCACATAACGCGCGTTGAGCGTTGTGCGATATTTCACTCCTTCAAAGTGCTGCTTGTAGTTCTGAAGGTCAAAATTCCCTGGAATGCGACCAGCTGCTACTGGGTATGCTAAGCCTCATCTACAGCCGCGCAGAATAATACGCTGTGTTGGCAGCGTGGCCGTGCTCCATCAAGCGTTATTTTTACATAGTGTACCCATATTTGAAGCGGTGTACACATTGTAATGTTGAATGTACACGGCAAAGGTCGACGCGCTCAAACAATTCACCCACGAACGAGGCTAAAAATGCAGAAAGAGAACGCCGTGGCCTGTCTTGTATGCTGGCGGCCGTAACCAGGCCATCGGGAGGTCCTTCGAGCAGATCACAGTGGCCACGTTATTAATTGGACCTAGCATACATCTGACGTCGATGGCGCTCATAATTTATGCGAAAACACTTACATCTCACATACGAATTATATAGCTGAATGAAACGCATCACAGTTCGTTAAACTAAAAGTGTTGTAGTGCGCTTCGCTTGCAGCGTACGCAACGTGTTGTGAACAGCGTGCGCAACTTCTGCGTACGGCCAAATAAAAGTGTCTAGAAAAAAGTGGGTCATGGTAGATTCAAGGCGCTACACAATGTTAATATTTGCCCTCAACGATGCATGTCCGAAGAGGGTTCAATGCGTTTGATCAGGTTGCAATGGTAGGGACCGAGAGCCATACGAGCGCTGCAGGAAGAAATGTGGGCACGGAATTGATGGTGCCACTTTTAGATGTAAAGCATCGTATGAACGAACTCTGTCCCCCCATTGTCCGCCGTGGCCAGATGACAATGACGATGACGCTGCCATCACGGCACAGCACATGCAATGTACCCTCTATACGCCATGACGATGACGATGACGCTGATGATCATGAAGGATAAACGCGTTCCAGCCCAGAAATTCTCTTTCTGTCACGAACGAAAGCGATCGTGAACGCCCTTTCCACCCGCGAAAGTCAAAGCGGCAACGCTTGCCTTTCGCGGGTGGAGAGGGCGTGCGCGAGAAACCGTGCGCGAGAAATCACGTGCCGCGGCGGTCCGGGCGTGTCCGGTGGCGGGTTCACGGAGAGCTTCAGAGATCCACTTGGCACCTTTCACGAAGTTACTTCGCATTATCAACTGTCAAGGAAGCCTGTTATACTTTGGTGGTACGGGCAGAGGCACTTTATTTTATGTCATTTTTAAGGAAGCCTCACCATAACGTTTGTCAAGGCGGAGGTACCCCTCCCTCATTCCAAGCTCACTCGACCGCAGCCGTAGGCTCTCCGGATGCTGCAAGCGGGTTCGTTCCCGCCTCGTAGCACGTTCAGTCACTTTACTGAAGGCTTAAACCCAGGATGTCCTAGCTGTGGGGCGGATAATCGCACACTCGCTCAGATGTTCTGGCAGTGCCCGGGGTTACGTAGCGCAATAATCAGCACAGAGCAGGACTGGGACAGGGTCTTTAAAAGGTCCGAGCTCTCAGTCAAGCTCTCGGCAGTCCAGGAGGCCTGCGAACGGGAGGAGGGCCATGGTCTTCCAGTACCGGCGTGGGCGCGGCCAGCAAGTGCGGCGGAGCCCCCCTTCCGGAGGTGTCTGAAAGGGGTTCTCCAGGACCAAATAAAGTTTACTGCACCTTCGCTAATACGTGCTAAATGACTGAAAACCATATGTCACTGGCTTCATTCAGTTGCGGTTAAGCCTTCCTTACTTATTTGGCTCCATTTACGTGGAACACGCCACATATACCACATATTTATAGGAGACTGTTAATCAAGCATGAGAAGTTACTGGAGGGGCACACGTAAGCTCTAAGTAGGTATTTACGGGAATTCTTCGGCTTTTCGACCTTCTACATTACATGCTTCAACATAGCAGGCATACATCTATCTTTGTTTAATGTTCACTAAGGAATTTGTGTATAGAAAATAAGCCTTAAGCTGAATTCTCTTCATTCCGTCTGATGAGCTAACACGCACCTTCAAGTTAAATATCTGTACCTTATGCACAGAAGTTCGTAGCTACGAATACTGAGCATGGAAAGCAGAAAAAATCTGTTAAGAAGCGTTGTGCTATTGAAGATTAATGATAACGTGTCATGTGGGAATACGAGCGTACCATACTTGCCCTACCACTACCTTCACAAATGCCTTTAGTATGTGACGCCTAAATAATTCACCAGAACACACAACTACAGAGAAATACTAGCCACTGGCCTTGTTGAAAAGTAAAGGATATTGACTTACCCAGAAGCATGGCAGCGAATACTTTTGTGTGACTCATTTTGCGATATGGCATATCGTGTCATATTTTCTAATGTTTTCATGCCATCAACAGATCCGTTTGGATAAAATACAAAGAAATCGCTTCTCTAAAATAAAAGAGACAGATAGAGTGATAAATATCTGAAGGAAGACATTAACGGCGTAATCACGGGACAAAGAAAAGAAAACACGAGGATTGGCGCGGACATATTCGCTTTTTTCGCGCTGTTAATCCCTTGTTATACCCCTGTTTGAGACATGCAAAAACTACGCATCTTTTGCCGCCGCTCTTTCAGAGATAAAAGATACGCGGAAATCAGCAGGACTCCCCAAACTCACAGAGTACGTTACGGATTCGTGTAAGGCGAAAGCCCATTTCTTTTTCTTCTCAGTCAGTGTATTAATCCTCCACCGCCCCATCCGAAAGGTTGATGCACCTAACTTGCTTTTGTGCCGCCTTTGGGATTCGAGGCATCGCAAGCTTCCTGCACCTCAGCTCATTTGGCACTTTCTACGTGGTAAGCCCGCATTTCACCAAGCGTCGATGTAATGTCATGATGCCATGATATGGCATAACGTCATACAATGCGGCTATTCTGCTACGTGATGATTCTTCATCTGATGATTTCCTGCATCACTCCCGTTGACTCCAACACCGCGGGTCACTTACCCCGGTGACGCCAACGGTCAAATTTCGCACTGGTGAGGCGTGTAAGGCGTTTGCCTCAACAAATAGACTTTGTGCCACTCTACACGGGTAAAGTGGTAAGGGAAGAAAGACATCAATGTAAGAAAGTAAAGGATCAGAGGCAGGGAGATAGGCAGAAACTATCAAACACGGCAGTGCCATAAATATTCGACAAGGCGGGTTGCTCTCAGAAACTCCAGGAGTGCGTTGTTACCTTTATATTTCGGAGATCAAAGGTTGCGACAGTTTCAGATCGATTGCTCGGAAATATTGTGCTTGTCGAAGTACGCTAACGTTTGTGAGTGCGACTGTATCTGCCATCTGTTGCAACGGCAATGACAGCGGATGTGTTCAATAGCCCCCCTCACAGCAAAATTGGTAATATGCGACACTCCACTGTGTAAATACGGCAAGGTAAGACGTTCGTGAATGGCACATGAAGTTAAAGGCGGCAGATGATGTTTATCATGTATCTAGGTCGTTAGGATGGAAGCCGGAGTCAGACAGACGGGTACAAGTGTTCAAGGTGGGTGTGTCGCCCGAATACGTAATCAACGTAGCGTAACATCAGGCGGGAAGATGCGAAACTTTGATGCATCCTGCTTCCACCTGCGCTGACGATACTCTCTTACCGTGCATCTCACCCCTTCTGTCTATCTCTTTTTCTGCTTATCATCTTTATGTACACCTCCCCATCCCTAAAGGCTCTGAGCTGTGCCCCACGACGCGAGACAGAATATAGCGTCCTTTCTTTTTCCGACTCTTTCATGAACCAATCTCTCTCCCACTCTCTTTTTATCAAAAAACGTTCGTCACATGAGTTACATAGCAGCCAGCCCCTCGCCTGTTCGTGAATTGCCATTTTAAACGCCCAATAAATATTCGCTGCAAGGCCTCAGCCATCGCAGCTTCAGAGTTCTACAGTGGCTTATCACAAATGGTTTAAACTAGCAACAGATCAACATCAATTCCAAGAACCAGCCGTGGCTCGTGAATAGTCAATGCGACCGGTCTCACACACAGCAAGGGAACGACTGCGACCACAAGAGAGCCTTTTCAGCCGTCTACATGGGGCTTGGTGAGGCCTCTCACTCTATGCCATAGGCTCAAGAGCCGTCTCCTTTGTTGACCGGTACTCAAGGTATCAATTCCTTTGAACTCATATTGGCAGAAGCCATGATGTAGGGATGTGTGGCTACGTGTCTCCTACACATAAGTGTTCACTTCGTCCAAAGCTCGCTGTCATTCTCAACAAGCGTAACTGCTTTTAATCCACACTTTCTTTCATAACCCCACACCCCTTACATACTCAAAGCAACTTCAATATCGAGGGCCTTCACCGGTACCAACCACCATGGACCACATTGTAAAGGTCCCGCTAGTACTGCTGGGGCTGCGCGCATCAACCATGAATGACTTGTAAGTCAGCTTAGCCAGTATGCTCTAGGGATCATAAATTTGCGAACGGGCAAATTTTATCAGGGCCCGACAATATTCTGCCGGTGACCTCGCTGCACTCGAGGAGGCCGCGTTCGTGACTCGACCATACTCCACCTTTCGCTCCCTCATGTTGCTCGTGGCTAGCGTGTGGTTTGTTTTTCTACAGTGGACAGAGCCACTCGCGACTTTTTGCGACATTTACACCCGAAACACGAGCATACCAAAGGTTTTTTGAAAAGCTTGTGTTTATGAAGAGGTTGCGTTTAAACGCAAGTGGTATAAGCGGCGGCGTCCTCCAAGCTACGCCTACCGCTGGTAGGCGTCTGCGAGGGCTGGCTGTTGATATATATTGTCACGGTCAATATTAAAGGAAAAGGCTGCGCCAAAAAAATGATTTCACAGTAACGTTACGAGAACAAGAGCACATGAGTGCAAGTATGCGTTTTTACCAGGACGCATCACCAATCTGCATGTGCTTTAATGTGAGTCATCTCACAGAATTTTCTTTTTGCGCCTATTCATCGTCTAGCGCTCTGTCTCCTCTCTGTCCCCTCCTGTCGGTTGCGCTGATTTGAATTCTTAATTCCTCGTCTAAACTGCTCAGTAGTCCACCTCAATACGTCTTTGACTCGCATAGTACCAACTACCCAGACATGTATGAACCTTTATTTTGTTTATAGACTATGTAGCATTTTTGTCAAATTCAGAATGGACGCTGGGTTGCCCTATCACTTCAACACTAAACATGACGTCAGACATAGTACCGGGTGGGAATGAGAGCAAATTTAAAAGCGCTGTTCGTTTTCTTGCAGGCGGCATCAATATAAGGCGCTGCGCGTAGTATTGTACTTCATAGAGTGTTTTCTCAAAAACGCAGGTTTTGCCCCAATGGCAATATTAGAGTCAACAATAAAAACACAACGAATTTTTTTCTCTGTAAAAACACTTCAGAGCTTCGGGGGGGGAGAAGAGAGGGTAAAGAACTCGTTAAAATGATTGCTTACATTGTTTGAGCACGAAATCTGAGAGAACCCAGCGCAATGATTGGGACGTTTAGACCTTATGTAAAAGTCTACGAAAGCAGGGCGCCTTCGATAGTTTATTGAGGCTACATGATCGCCATCATGTCTTCTTTCTTCTCCTCTTCCTGTCTCTCTGCCTGCCCAGTCCTCTTCTCTTCCTCTTCGTCGCCGTTCCGTCATGGCTCGATTAAGTGTGCGGAACACTATATCCTCCCAGTCTTCTGTCTTCATCCCTCCTGGGATGGTACGGAAGAATATTTCCTACTGAAGCCTCTTCCGTTTTCCCTCTCAAGCCTTCGTAGTAAACAGTCTTCAATATGCCTTGTTGTTTTGCCGTTTTAAGCACTGTGTACGGACCGGTGAATGGAGATTTTGAATCCAGGCCTTTACGCACCAGAATCATGTCTCCAAGCGTAATATCCGGTACCTTTGACAGGTGTCGTTTGTCAAAATTTTTCTTCATAGTCGTGTGGTACTTCCTCCGCTGTTCTGTTGTCAATGGTGTTTCCCGAAGTGACACTTTGCCAACGATGTCCAGTTCTTTATCAGCAGCAAGCCATGCGCTCTTTCCAAAAGCCGCAAAATGTGGACTGCATCCTATTCCGGCTGTGTAGGAGCGATTGTGATGTGCGACCGCTGCCTCGAGTGAGCACTTCCAACCTCCCTTAAATTGTGGGTAGAGAGAAATGAACGTCTTCATGTATTCGGCCGTTCTTCAGTTTTAAGTCCTGTGTGCCTTCCCACAGCGTTGCCATGTTTATGCTCTCGCAGTTTGCATCTTTCGGCACGTGTAATCTTGAGAGTGCATCCGCGTCTCGATGCTTGAGTCCCGGGCGATGCACAACTTGAAAACTATATTGTTGGATCTCGCTAATCCACCGAGCCAGTCTTCCTTTAGGCTGGGCCAGCTGAAGCAGGTGCGTCAGAGCTTGGTTGTCAGTGACAAGCTTGAAATTTCGGCCTTCGAGGTAACTTTTAAAGTACCTTAAGGCCATCACGACGGCAAGTGCCTCCTTTTCAGTGGTTGCATAGTTCACCTCAGCTTTTGAAAAAGTATAAGAGTGATATCCGATGACTTGCTGCTGCCTTCCAGTGGGCTTCTCGATGTCGTGTTGATATAGTAGTGCTCCGGTTCCGTAATGAGAAGCATCAGTGCACAATTCAAAAGGTAGCGAAAAATCCGGTAATGTCAACACTGGGTCAGATGATATAATCTTGACGAGATCCACGTAGCAGCGTTCACACTCTTCGGTCCATATGAAAGGAACTTCTTTTTGTGTCAGGGCTGTTAAGCATCTCGTTTTCGTTGCGTAATTCTTGATGAAGGCCCTGAAATGACCAGCCAGACCCAGGAAAACTCTTAGGGAATACAGATCATATGGCTTGACAAGATTAGAAATTCTCTGCACGCTTTCTTCTTTGGTGCTTTTGGTTTTACCGTTGAAGACTCTACCGAGGAATACCACAGTTTGACAGAAGAATTCACTTTTCTTCACGTTTATCTTGAGACTTGCTCGGCTCAACGCCTCCAGAACTTCGGATAAGTGGTCAGTGTGGTCGTCCTTGGTCCTTGAGTAAACGATAATGTCGTCAACATATACGTTGCAAAACTTGCCTATGTAGTCTTTCAGTACATTGTTCATCAGCTTTTGGAACCATGCCCCCTGAGTTCTTCCATCCGAATGGGAGACGGTTGTACTCGTAGATATCAAAGGGTGTAATAAACGCTGTATATTTCTTGGTTTCTTCTGTGAGCGGTACTTGCCAATATCCCTTGCACAGATCAATTCTCGAAAACCATTTACATCCGCCAGTTTCATCAATGATTTCGTCGATGCGGGGCATCGGGAAGGGAAACAATTCAGTCTGTCTGTTAATTAATCGATAATCCGTGCACAGTCGTAGGGAACCATCTTCTTTGGGCACAATAGTGATTGGTGACGCAAATGCGGATGTCGACGGCCTGATGATGCCAGAGTCGAGCATACCTTGGAGCTCTCGCTTCAGCCAAGATTTCTTTTCATAACTTAAAGCGTATGGCTTTCTCCGGACTATGGTCGTGTCGTTCAGCTCAAATGGTACCTCGATTGCCGTTGTCGGGGGGTGGATATGTCCCAACGCATATTAGTTCTGGAAACTTAGTTGCGATGTCGTCAGGGCACGTCGCTATTCTCCTCGTCTTCGTCCCAGCATTATGCACAGGTTCCATTCGATTGTTCATACCAGTGCCTTCATCTGTTGTTATAACGTCGTTCCAGAGGATGTTCATTTTTAAGCGCTTCATATCTGGCCGTGAGAGGATGAAGTCGAAGTCAACGCCGGATAATACCAAACATTTCACGATGATCTCCTGGCTGTTGAAAAGGATCTTCGCATTTGTCCATCTTGAAAAGTCTCGGCGCGATCCATAGTAGCCATGTACTTGAATCTGCTTTCCCGTGATTACATTGTTCTGACACACAATTCTTTCATTTATCATGCTAACAGATGCTCCAGTATCAACTATTGCTGCCACTTCTTCATTGTTTACAAGCATTGTAACATACAAAATATGTGTTTTTGTAATGAACACAGTCTCTATTTCATCCCTGTGTTGCGTTTTAGTGTCGACGTCCTCTCTTCTGTCGTAATCCTGGATGTGCCTCACGGTTCTTGAAGCCGGAGAGCAATGGCAATTACGGCTTATAAATTGGCAGCATGATTTGTCCTGTAACAGTGCACTCGGAAGCTCGGCTGCTTTGTGGAGTGTAGCCCTCATTTCTCCTTTGGTATCTGTCACAAAATTTTTGGTCACGCAAAGAAAGTCTTCCACTGAGTGCGGTGACATCAATTGTATCTGTTGCCGGCATTCTTTCGTCATTCCAAGGATTACTAGTGGTACAATGGCCGACTCCGGAAGCTTACGTTCTGCGAGCTTAAGCAGATGGCACTTTTCCAACCAATAATCAAAGAGTTTCCTTTCTTTCTGTGTATAGGTAATCGCGTCATCCCACAACTTGAGCGCATTACCTTGAAAAGCAGAGCGAAAACTACTTTTCCACGCACACCATGGCTGTTCTTTCTGCTCTACAATGCGGATGTCAAACCACTTTTGGGCATTCCCGGTTAGGTATTTCCTCATACGGAACACACGGTCGAAGTCCGAGAGCCAAGAATTTCTTTCGCAGGCATATTCGTAGTGTTCAAGCCACATATCAGCACTAGAAGAGATGCCATCAAACACTTCTGGCTCTAGTTGGGCTTGACTTCCACAATTCGCTGCTAAGGTACTCAAAAGAGCTTCTTGGCTTTCGGCTTGCTGACTATGAATTTCAACAAGCTGCAACAGCGCGTCTGTCAATGTCTGCGTTGACGTAATCGCATTTGTGCTGAGGCTAGCGGTATTACAAAGATCGTGCTTATTCAGGCAACTAAGCTCCTTCAGGTCCATATTAATCGTCGCGGTACCTTTAGCGATGATGTCCTCCATCGTGGCGTTGGCCTTGGCAGCAATAGTCCGCAGGAGGGCCGGAGTTGTCGCCTCCTCAGGTGCAGACACGACGTCTGCTCCGTCGAGTTTGTAGCCCGTCACGACAGGCTGGCCGTCTCGCTGTACCACGTTGAACGTCACCCACATCTTGTTCTTTACTCGGCTGCGCCAAATGTAAAAGTCTACGAAAGCAGGGCGCCTTCGATAGTTTATTGAGGCTACATGATCGCCATCATGTCTTCTTTCTTCTCCTCTTCCTGTCTCTCTGCCTGCCCAGTCCTCTTCTCTTCCTCTTCGTCGCCGTTCCGTCATGGCTCGATTAAGTGTGCCGAACACTATACCTTATAACTTATATATTCTACCAGGAAACACACATGCCGCTAAATAATTATTGTATCAATCGCCACTTGACAATCTTCCAAAATAAATACGCAGAAGTCCTTTTTGCAAGAAATGCGACATATTGAAACGCAACCAGAAACTTGGTCGGTTGCATGCATGCGGTTTATCCACATACTTACATTCTCGACCTTGATCACGGTGAGATTTATCATTACTGACTTGTTATGTAAGTATTCTTGAGCCTGTGATAAGGAAATATGATGAGAAATATATTATACCGTGCTAATGTGAGTGCACACTTGTTCACTTGACAGTTGTTGTATTTTTTTTTTTTGCTTCAACGAATGCAGTTAAATGTAACTACTTCACAGTTAAAATGCATTGGCGGAATCATTTTTTCCTCTTTGAAGCCCTCGGGTGGTTTCTCATTGTAGGTACGGCCTTGATAATTATCGCAAAGAAGAGAAAGCGAAAGTCTCACTTTTAATTAGGATCTAAGAGATAATTGTCGTATAGTTTTATTTAAGCTGTCCGAAGCTAACCCAATGTTGAGCACATGGCTGCGCAAACCTCTTTCGCGAAATCTGTGGCTGATTTTCTGAATCCATCTGCTCATCAGCGCCGTCTTTGTCGTGACAATATTTGTGTAAATGATCTTCAACAACGTTACGATTCGACTAGGTATTTCATTGCTTACACGTAATCTTGGCGTTTTTTTTTTGTTGATTGGATGCGTACATGTTTAGCAGGCGCGGGTCATGTAGGCCCGCCGGCACCACTTCGTACACGTCTAATTAGTGCTATTTCACGGTTTGGACTGTTCCAACGCGTTACAACTCTCTTACCATGTCTTCGCACGTGGTTAGGGTAAGGAAGGAGTAATTGATTCACTGTTGAAAATTGTTTATTAGCTCTCAATGGTTAACCAATTTCAATTAAACTAAAATGTGATTAGTCCCTTATAATCGTAGAATTTCTTATACATCACTTATTACTTATTGCAGGTATGTCTGACAGGACCTGCTCAACACTTTCGGGCCCAGACGTTTTTCCGGAGACATTTCCCCGGATGCTGGTCGGGACACTGTGGACCCCTAAAATCGCAGTCCAAGACTTCTGACTCCCTGAAACTCTTTCTTTTGGGAGTGGCCTCAAGAGAAACATTATCGTACGATCCCTCAAACAATCGATCAATTCCATGAATATATTCAGTTTTTGCAGATATCCCGAAGCATTAAGTGCAGATGTATGTCGCAACGTTTCCAACTGTTTACAAAAACTATGGAACAATGATCGTTATTACGTAGAATTTCAGCTATGTTCAACAATTATGCAAGTCTCAGGGACGAAACTGTGTTCTATATAATGAAAGTGCTTATCTGTGGAAAAGTTGCAAAGAGATTTTGGGGACTTCATTTCCACCCACCCTGTATAACTAAACACCTTTACAAACTAAACAAATCCTCATATGCAATTTTTTGTCTGTTTAAAGTAATGTAGAATGGTGCAGTTCATAGAAAGTATGTCATTTCCTGCTCGAGAATGACTTAACGCGTCTCTATGCAGTCTTTGAATTACCTCCGAAACCTGCAAACATATATAACCGCATCTTTTTCTAGCCCCGGCAATGTGCTATGGTTACCGCTTCGGAGAAGACATAATCAGCGTACACTGCTCTTTCGCGAGATAGTTCCTTCTTGTGGAAAATAGATGTGCCATTCCGTGTTTGAATAATAACCCGAGACGTCTGTATGCATATTTCGAATTAACTACAAGGCCTTCAAAGTCACACTCCCGTGCTATTTTTAGCGCCGACCATATGGTATCCTTAGTTCTAGTTGAAAAACAGTGGTCGTGTAGGCTACTCTTTTGCTTCGTTTCATAAATGGTTCTTGTGGAAACTTCACGTGCTACTTTGTGTTGCGCTCACTCTTGTGGCAGCGCTATGCGTTGTGCCTGTTTTTCTAGATTTAAAAATGATATTGTTTTGGAGACTATTGTGAGCGTGTGAGTTTTTTGCTCTCCCGACAAGAATTACACAAGGACATAGCCATAAGTTTCTTAGAAAAGAGTCCAAATAATCGTTGGATATTAAAAACTCCGAATGACGCGAATCATTCCACTGCGAGAATCGGGCGCCTCTGACGGGGGGTGGGGGAGGGGGCAATATTGCATTGATATGCTACGCTTATAGCAAGCGAATCTTTTTATATGTGTTAATATGCAACTAGATTTCAGATACTGGGAGGACGGATCGTGTCTTCGAGTGAAGTACATAAATACTTACATACTAATAAAACAATGAGCGCCCTCACTGAAACTCCGATAAGAATTATATCTAGCGAAAGTGTACTCTTTCGTAAAGTATCCGCTCAAATTCTTGGTTGTAATAAATTGCACCTACATTGGCGCTGTAGGACATCTGTCGTTATATATATTTGGCTTGCATGGCACCTCGTTTCCTTAATATCTGTATTTTTAAAAGTTTAGGGGTGGTTGCTAAGAATTTATGAATATAAACCTTCTCAAACAAAACAATCATTAAACTAGGTGGTACTTTTGTACACGTCTTCTTTTCATTGAACTAACAGGCAGGATGTAAGGTCCACGCTGTGTGGGTTTCCTCGTAGCCGTCGTGGTGAAGATATCGCAGCTGGCAAGAATTAGTCTGGCATACATAGGCGGCGATTCCTCCACCCGATATTCTAATATCCATTTGTTGTGTTTATATATTTTGAGTGTAAATTTTCCTTGCAGTATGAGCACGTAGTTAGCGTCAATAACTAATTTATGTTCAATGCGTTATCATGACCTCAATTTTTTGAGAGAGAGAGAGAGAAAAGTTTAGTGAAAGGCAGGGGAGGAATTTTATAGGTTACCATTAAGGCCACTGTTGTCAGACAAAATTGCACACCGAGATGACGTGCTCGCGACGCATTGAAACTCGTCCCTGTCAACCACGGCTGTCGTCAGTTGTCTGGCAGGGTCATTACCAGGACTTTATCATTGAGGAGTGGAGGGAAGAGGGTTTGCAGGTTCTGAAACTTCTATATGTATGGCCATATGTGTTTCTTTGCATGTGCGCGTGAGTACACATAAACGCAAACTTAAAAATTGATGAAGGTGGGGTCGTTGACCCCCCTTTAAAGATTTGCCTCTGTTGCCTAGAACTGTTTTGTGAATAAGGCCAGCGCTCAGATTGAAAAACATCTCTGTGAAAGCCTAGGTTTGAGAAGTCACCAGAGTAATCTATAGTTAGGCTCGACCATACGACATGCATTGGGGAAAATATTGAAATTATTTAGAAGTCAGCTATTACGTTATACACACTACACGAATACGAAACCCTGCATACAAAAGCTGTACAGCATCCAAGCTTTTGAACAGAAAGATCATGATTTCCCTACGTTACTAGGTCTGCCTACGGTGAGCTTCCTCAAGTTTTTAATTAGCCTTGTGTTTCACTTGGGAAAAATAAAAATGCAGATTCAGTTAAATAATCGCAATTGAGATCACCATGTTATCTATTAGAACTCAATCTTCTTTTTGCTGTTCAAGTGGAACTTTTCTCAAGAAACTCAATAAATTGGAAACTTTACCTTCTTAAATAGATCAGTGAAATATTGTGTTATGTTGGTTCCATTAACCTTTTTCTCAAAATTTCTGGAGTAGTTAGCATCGAAAGATACAGTGATATTTGCTACAATTCCTTCTCCAATGCGCATTTGTTCCACTGCTGAAAACAGAATACGCAATGTACTTTGAGGAACAGGCAATGTAGCTTTGGCGTTTAGAAGAATACAAAGGATTTAATAAGCGTTGAAGCAATCTCACCAAAGCGGTAGTGTACAAGCACTTGAAGCGGTTACAAAACTGACATTGCACTCGCGGAACACTCCACACAAGGCTGCCAGAGTACATTATAAATCACTCAGTTATACTGTATATAGACAGTAGGTTCACATGCTTGACCATATATATTTCTAGTATTAGGTAACCCTCTTCAACCACAAAAGAGCGCGGTAAAACGGAGTCGAAGCAGAAGAACGAAAAACGCACCACACGAAGGGCTATAAACTGTAAGTTAATATGGCGAATGCAGTATATAAATGCATACGTAAGAGCACCTCGTCACAGACAGAATATTTCATAAATGTGACGTACCATCAAGAAGCAGTAATAAAATGACGAGAGAAAATATTGAGGCCCACAATATCGCAACGCTGAAACATAAGTGAGTACCTACACCATTCATTTTGCTTTTTCAAAAAGGAATTTGAAATCTCTTGGCGAACTTGTCATGATTGACCTTCTTTCGCCATGCATACGCAAAATCACGTGATGATTACCATCACATTACATATTTTTCTTCTGTGTACTTTTTCTTGTTTGCTTGCGTTCTGTATGTGACGAGGTGTTGTTACATGTGCTTTGTGTAAGTCTTTCGATAAAATAAATTTCATTGATAGTCAGCGCTTTCTTGTTCGTTCCTCCGCTTTCTCTTCGTCTTTACCGCACTAATTTCTCAATAGAGATGTTCAATCAACTAGCCAACATGTTCACCCTATTAGGAAAACATGATATTATTGTCTTTATTGGTCAAAGGTGAGCAAGGCTGCAGCGAGGAATGTCATTTTTCTTTTGTACTAACTGAGTATAACCGTAAGCTGCTTGAACTGTTTGTGATGCAATGGTTTGTAAGTAACAAGCGAGTTTCGATTAAGTAAATCATTTTCTTACAACCTGTCGCTTTTGCGGTTAAGAATTCTTGACTGAGCAAACGACAACTACGAAAGAATTGTCGCTACTAACAAATTGCCCAAAACATGTCCTGCAAATTTCGCCTTATGTTTAACGGCAACAGAAGATGTGGACAAGGCGCACCACGACCTTATCTTGCTTTCCGCATTGAGTATGAATCAGCGGACAGTTTCAGATTGATCAATAGGTAATACTCGGCATGTTATGTAGTGGTACCTTTAAATATAATAATAATTGTTGGGAATGCGGGAATCGAGCGCGCCGTCACTTTTGGCGCCTCGTTCCCCAGCTAGTGCGAGTGCTGGCCCCGGCACTCGTCAATCGGCGACATGGTTGCTGTGGCTACGCCGCCAGGCCATTTTGCTTGGTGCAAGTCATGCCTTGGTCTTCTATGCATGGATGCATGCGTCCAGACATGCCTGTACAATGATCTTTCATGGCTTTCCGCACACCACGCTAACACACGACACGGCGTTTCACTTGGCCTCATTGGCCGCCCGTGACAGCTCCCCTCTACCTTGAGCTTCCTTCTGCCTAGCGCTGGCTCCCCACGTGAGATGCTCACAGGCCTGCGGGAAAGGTTGACGAGCTGCTCTGGCAGGCGGCTTCCCGTCCTTGAGCTCGCCTGCTGTCCTTAGTATGGCAGTCACAGCGCCGCCGGCAAGCGCACACTCGTCGGTCTTGCGGAATTTTTTGTGCCTGTAAACCCATTGATTGTCGCGCTGTGCTCTATCTTGGGTTAATAAACCCGTGTTTGTTGACGACCTGTTATTGATAACACCGTAAAGCAATAAAGCGCGTGCGACAGTTTGCCTCTTGCTTAATGAGGATAGTGTTCGCTATACCGTTATTATGCGGAGATGAGTACCATGGTGATCAAGGCGACTGCCTTTATCTTCGTCGCAGAGAGCGCGAAGCCACTGTCAAGAATATTAAAATCTCGCACCTGCAACACAACTGTGAATTTTTTCATCGCGACAGCGTCTTCAGTGAGACCGAAATTCCGCCCCGAAATAACAGCAAAATACAGGTAAACCTCGAAATAAGGAAGTCAAATATAACAATTATCTGCTGTAAAAAGTTGCCTGTTCTTTAAACTTAATGTCGTCAGAGTACTCTGAATTTTATAGGTATCAGAGAATGTTTTTTCCGCGATTTCGCTGTAACGAAGATTCACCTCTAGCGCGGAGGAACCAACGCAATAAATGAACTTCTGATGGCGCAGGTGGTCATCCGTTTATTGCAGGTGGTTTTTGCGAAAATATTCTCCAGATCGAGCGCTGCGCGGTGCAGAGCGACACAGAAAAGTGGAGCCGCTTGGAGAGCATATCAATGCTCTCTTTGCTTTTAGAGACGCGCAGAGAAAGGACAGGCGGTTGGTGTGCGGCATGAGTAAATTTTGCTGCATCGTGTTAAATCGCTGCTGTCGTCTGTTTCAAGCTGCCGCCGCGTTTGCGGCCGCGTTAGCCTGAGGGTGATAAGCTGTGATCGTTTAGTGAGCGAAGCGGCCAGCGCTACAAGCGTGCAGTTTCGCTCGACGGGCTGGTCAGCTTTGTTGTCGTTTTCGCCAAAATTTGATGTGACCGCGTTCGCCTGAGGGCGCACGAAGTCTGTCGAAAAAAAAAGAGCAAACGTGCTAACACTACGATTCACTCACGGCTGCTAATATTTACCGTCTTTTAAAAGCAAACGGGAACGAAAACGCCTCAAGCGAAGCACCCAAGCACGGCGCAGTGGCTTGCCACCGCTTGCGCCGACTGCTGCCGTATCCGGCCAAATCTGCCGCTCTAGCCGCTTTGGGGCTGGAGGCAGCGCGCGACTGTGACGGCTCCTCACGTATGCACGGTGCCTGTTGCTGTGTGCCAGAACAGTGCAGACAATACCAAGGCACGCGATCCACCGGTAAAACTGTATCGGTTCCCGGACAAGTCGTACGAGACAGAAAGCACACAAGCGCGGATCACCGCAGTTAAAAGAATAAGGTAAGTTCTAGCTCTGTCTCGCCTTCCGTTTTGGCTGCCTCAATTTTTCACTTTAAATCGTTAGTTTCGACTACCTGAATCTGTACGTAACGCGGCGCGTGCATGCACCGATTGCAGTAAGGATTCCTCGCTGTCTCCTCGCACTGTGAAAGTCCAGTTATTGTTGTATGTTGAAACAACTTTGTGTTCTGATTCCTTGTGTTTGTGAGACCGAGCTGTCGTTGTTGGATGTTCACACTCACATATGTCATACATCGGTTAGCGTTGCGGTGTTGGTTGCTTTCAACTGAACTCCGCACATTGTCAAAGGTTCGCCACCTGCAATTCATGCGTCTGAAAGGCTGCATCCTCGAGCCGGAACGAAAGTCTGCGCATTTTAAGCAAACTTTGACATCGTTTTGCTGGTTTGTTCCTTTTTTCTCGCTTTATTAGGGTGGTTTATATTTAAGCAGCTTTATCTAACAGGCTCTTAATTCATTAATTGTAATTGCCACCTTCGGAGAATGTGCGATTTCCTTTTGCGCGCGCCGCGTGTGTACGTGTTACGCTCCGTACAGTGCTTCGAGTGTGCGTTTACGTGTGCGCTAATCGCCCGAGTTCGTCGGGCGCCCGATACCACATCACGCGTGAAATTCGACACTTCTCACGCTGAGCCGCGTTCGCGCAACAGATTCCACACACCTGTAAAGTCGACATTCTCATAAAAAGGGAGTGCAAGCACGACGCGAGGACCGAAAAAAAATGAGGCACGCTGTTCAACTTGCTTCGCAGTGGTTAAAGCTAAGCTAGCTGCCACGCGGCTAAGTCAGCGGGTGATGCTCCAGCAGTTCGAAGCACACGACTCTAACCATCTCAGGTTTTTTAGTGACATGGCCATGTAATCTTTGTTTGTTTCTTTCTTTCCTTTTTTTTTTTTTTTTGCACGCCGCGAAAGTTCGTTCACGACAGTAAGTGTCTTTTACTGCCAGCATGCACATCGAAATAACAATCACATGTTTTTCACTGTCGACAACATGGATATCGATCGAGTGCGTGACTTCATTTCGCAGTGCATATAGACCATTAGGTATATTTAACGTATGACAGAATGAAGCTTACCTCGACGTGTGCCGTCGTACAAGGCAGTATCGTGAACTTGGGAAATGCATTTCACGTTAAGCCGGGCGTCGTTGTTGTCTATCGTCTGCTCCACATCGTAAACGTGATTAACGCGCTTTTCTCCTTTGATTACGTTCACTTTTCGAAGTGCCTGTCCAGCTGGGAGGTCTTTTTCAAGCGGTACGTTGCGAGGCGATGCAAGTGCAGCGCGAGAGCTCTGCACGTGCACGGAAACGAGCGGCAGCGGGGCGGAGGGAAGGGAAAACGTGCGGCATGTATTCCCAGTTTATATTTTTCTGCCAGAGATGGCGCTGCCTGTCAAGAGTCGCACCGTCACTAAGCTGTGCTTGGGGGAGCCTATAAACCAGGGGTCTCAAACTCACCTCAGCCAGAGGGCCGCAGTCGCGCAATTTAGTCCCGCAAGGGCCGGGTCATTGAAGCAGGTAGGAGTGGGGGGGGGGGGAGGGGGGGAGGTTGCACAATTTGCGAGAAAGCGCTGTCATTTGAAAGAAAGCTTTACCATATCTCATATACCAGCCATTTCTGAAGGATATTCGGTGGCAGGTCTCAAACATGTCGATACCGATCTATAATATTACTCAAATCGGACGCCGATTGTGAAATATAATTTTCGTTTCATGGTTTCATGGTTATGTGTCAAAACAAGGGGAACACGTGGGATGCCTCACTGAGACAACGCCTTAAACCAATCAGGTCTGTGTGGCTCACGAACATACTTAATAAGAAAAAAAAAGTGGGACGAAGACACTCATGTGCGGGTCGCGGGCCGCAACCGAGAGCCTCGCGGGCCGCATGCGGCCCGTGGGCCGCGTGTTTGAGAGCCCTGCTATAAACGGTAGTTAATTCAAGACCATTGATCTCTAGGTATACAGACACTAAATGTTTATTACTCGCTTCTCCGCAGCGAACCAAAAAAAAAAAAAAACTGCGAAGCTCGAACTGCTCCGGCTACTCGATGTGAAGCAAGCAACTGGGATACTGTCAGAATTTGGTTGAACCCCTATGGATTCAGTGGAATAAAGAATACTTATTAAAAGTTCGGGTGCTTCACCTTTGACCAGCACATCCTAGTAGCAGTGTGGTCAACAACATGATTTGGTGATCGTCGAGGGACCTGCCATTTCTGTAGGTGGTCTTTGGACAAAACATAGACATTTACATCGGTTCACATGAGATCTTCTGAGGATGGCCAGTTTTAAGTGCGGAGCACTTTAGGGGGCCGGGCTGTCGTATGCTGTCGTACACATGGGGTAACGCTTCATGTGTGCCATACTCAGCGCGCGCTCGCGCCAAGGCGAAGTCTTCTTCCTCTTGTTTTCCGGGCACGTGTTCATCATCACCAAGAACACAAGTGCGCTTTGCGTATCACAGGAAAAAGCACGCATAAAAAATTAAAAAAAAATACAGGAAGCAATCATGACATAGTAAGAGAGAGAAACGGAAAAAAAATAGAAAGACAAATAAAAAGAACAAGAAAGAGAAATAACAGATAAAGAGAAAGGAGGAAGTAAATAGAAATCAAGAAAGAAAACATAAAAAGCAGTAAATGAGAAAAAGAAAGAAATAAGAGGAAAGAAAA
>JALIZH010032410.1:0-16114 GCA_030522465.1 Rhipicephalus appendiculatus
CTTTGACGTAGCCCAGATGATGGCGAGGCACTCCCCTTTCTCTGTTGTGGAATAGTTGGATTCTGCCTTGGATAGCGACCGGCTAGCATAACTGATAACCCTTTCCACGCCGGCAGTTCTCTGGACAAGAATGGCGCCGAGTCCTACGCTGCTTGCGTCGGTGTGGATTTCTGTGTCGGCGTGTTCGTCAAAATGCGCAAGTATTGGAGGCGTCTGCAGGCGTCGTTTCAATTCTTGAAATGCTTCGACTTGCGCCGATCCCCACTTGAATTCCACATCGTTTTTCGTGAGCTGAGTTAGTGGCTCGGCGATGCGTGAAAATTCCTTGACGAAGCGTCTATAATAGGCGCACAAGCCGAGAAATCGGCGTACGGCCTTCTTGTCGGTGGGCGGCGGGAAAGCAGCGATGGCAGCTGTTTTCCGTGGGTCGGGGCGAACTCCATACTTGCTGATAACGTGACCCAGGAACAGGCTCCTCGTATGCGAAGCGGCACTTTTCTGGCTTCAGGGTGAGTCCGGAGGCCTTGATTGCTTGAAGTACTGCGTCAAGTCGCCGGAGGTGTTCGTTGAAGTCTGAAGCAAACAAAATGACGTCGTCCAGGTACACCAGGCAAGTCTGCCACTTCAATCCTGCGAGTACTGTATCCATAACCCGTTGGAAAGTCGCAGGCGCCGAGCAAAGACCGAAGGGCATGACTTTGAACTCGAAGAGACCGTCTGGTGTTATAAACACGGTCTTCTCTCGGTCTCTCTCGTCGACCTCAATTTGCCAATAGCCGGTCTTGAGGTCCATCGACGAAAAGTGCCTCCCGTTGTGGAGTCGATCCAGGGTGTCGTGTATCCGTGGGAGAGGGTACACGTCCTTCTTCGTTATTTTGTTCAGGCGGCGATAATCGACGCAGAAGCGTAGGGTTCCGTCCTTTTTCTTTACTAACACCACGGGTGACGCCCACGGACTCTTTGAAGGCTGGATGATGTCGTCGCGCAGCATTTCGTCGACTTGGTTCTTTATGGCCTCGCGTTCCCGCGTTGAAACTCTGTACGGGCTCTGACGTAGTGGCCTGGCGCTTTCGTCTGTTATGATGCGGTGTTGTGCGACTGGGGTCTGTCGAACTCTGGACGACGACGAAAAAGCAGTCCTTGTATTGCAGGAGCAGGGTTTTCAGCTGTTCTTGTTTATGCGTCGGAAGGCTCGGATTGACGTCGAAAGATAGTTGGTGAGCTTGCTTCGCCGAAGCACGTTCGGTAAACTCGGCGAGGGCGAGGGAGTCGCTGGCTTCCACAATTTCTTCGATGTAGGCGACCGTCGTGCCTTTGCTCACATGCTTGTATTCGTTGCTGAAGTTCGTGAGCATCACTGTTGCTTTCCCTTCACGCAACTTGGCGATGCCTCGTGCGACGCAAATCTGACGGTTTACAAGCAGGTGCTGATCGCCCTCGATGACGCCTTCGAAGTCTGTGGGTTTTTCGGTGCCGACGGGAATGATGACGCTGGAGAGAGGCGGAACGGTGACGTGCTCTTCTATCACGTTCAATGCATGGTACCCCGGCGTCGTCTGGGTAGGCAGCGCCTTTTCTGAAGTTAGTGTTATCGACTCAGACCCTTAGGTCGATGACGGCGCCGTGGTCACTGAGGAAGTCCATTCCAAGTATCACATCCCTGGAGCAGTTTTGTAGGATTACAAAGCTCGCAGGGATAAGTCCCTGTTATTGATGGTGACTCTCGCCGTGCAGACACCAATCGGCGTTATCAGGTGGCCTCCAGGTGTCCGGATTTCGGGTCCACTCCAAGCGGTCTTTACTTTCTTCAGCTTGGTGGCGAATGGCCCACTGACGACGGAATAGTCGGCCCCAGTGTCGACGAGAGCGGTGACGTTGTGGCCGTCGATGAGAACGTCGAGGTCGCTAGTCCGTCGCCTTGCGTTTCGGTCAGGTCGCGGCGTCGGATCACGGCTGCGTCGATTTGTTGCGGTGCTTCCATACTGCGTCGTCAGGTCTTCTTCGGTCCGCGAGGTATCGTCGGCAGGGGCTTCGTCTGCTTCGCGTCGGGTTCTGCAGGTGTCGTCGCGTTGTCGTCGTCGGCGGCCGCGGAGGATCTTCGGCATTTCGTCGTACAGCAACCGCACCTCCATCGGTTGCTGCCCTTAGTTTCCCTGATACGGGCTAGGGCGACCGGCCCCGGTTTGGATCAGTGTAGTGCCGGCGGTGCGGTGACATGTAGCGGCCGGGCGACGGCGAGCGGGAAGGTCGTCGTTGCTGCCACTGTGTTCCCGTGAGGTAGTCGTCGATGTCGCGAGGCCGTTCCCCTGGCTGCGGACGCGGCGCGTCGATGGCGAAACCACGCAGTCCCATCTGGCGGTACTGGCAGCAGCGGTAAGTGTGGCCGGCTTCTCCGCAGTGGTAGCATAGTGGGCGTTGGTCGGGGGGTGCGCCAGATGTCGGTCTTCCTGCGCGTGTAGCGCTGGCTGACAGGCGGGTGAGATGGCGGCGGTGGTGGCGGCGGCGGCGTCTCGCGACGGTAGTGCGGCTGTGCGCCGTCCTGACGGGGGCGTGGAGGGGGGTGCACTGCGTTGGGCTGCAGCAGCGTAGCTCATGGCTTGCAGCTGCGGCTCTGGACGCTGCGGAACGCCCAGTGATTGCTGGATCTCCTGGCGTACGACGTCAGCGATGGAATCCACCTGAGGCTGCGCTGATGGTAGAATTTTTCGCAGCTCCTCTTGCACGATCGCTCGGATCGTCTCACGCAAGTCGGCGGTTCCCAGCGATTGGATATCGGCATAGCTTGGAGCGGAGAAGCTACGGTTGTATTGCCGTGTCCGCATCTCGAGCGTCTTCTCAATTGTCGAGGCTTCGGAGGCGAATTCGGCGACCGTCTTTGGCGGGTTTCTTATATAGCCAGCGAAGAGTTCTTGTTTCACACCCCGCATTAGGAACCTGACTTTCTTCTCTTCGGGCATACTTGGGTCGGCGTGTCGAAACAGGCGATTCATCTCCTCCGTGTAGATAGAGATGCTTTCATTGGGCAGCTGCACACGGTTCTTCAACATAGCTGCGGCCCGTTCCTTGCGGACCACGCTGGTAAACGTGCTTAGGAACGTCGTCCGAAAGAGATCCCAGGTTTGTAACGTGGATTCTCGGTTCTCGAACCACGTCCTCGCGGCGTCTTCTACGTAGAAGTAGGCGCGGTGCAGTTTTTTCGTCGGAGTCCCAGTTGTTGAATGCCGCGACTCGTTCATACGTCTCCAGCCAGGTCTCGGGGTCCTCGCTTGGCGATCCATGGAAAATCGGTGGCTCTCTCGGTGGCTGGATCACGATCGTTGCAGGGGACGCAGCGGCCGTCATCGTGCCTGTCGTCTTCGTCGCCGTGCCTTTTGGCTTGTCCGGTAGGAGTCCGTATTGTGGTGCCAGTCCTTGTAGTCTCCGGCTGGCTCGACTCTCCTGGATGGTGTCGGTTTCTTCTTGGCGACTTGGGCTGGGTTCACGGCTTGACGGGGGTGTCCGGTACATGAACGAAAAGCACCTCCACCAAATGTCACGTGGTCGTGACGTCGACGAAGGCAGCAGGCGACGTGTTCAAGATGAAACTGTTTATTTGGGCCGAACTTGTGGCCGAAAAACGGAAAGTAAGAATACAGCAATACACACGGTATGCACTGATAGCGGCGAACAGAGCGTCGGCCGTCGAAAAACTGAACTTCGTTGGAACGCGCCGGCTTTTATAATGCAGGCGTCGAAGATTCTAGCCTTATCAGTAGTCGTCGCGCAAGCTCTGGAATAATCTTGAGTATTAGCGTCTTGCGTGCAATCTCAACAGAACTATCTACTACAAGCGAGAAGCTTCTGGAACAATAAGGCGCGGTCTGCGCCGAGTACTGCTGATAATCTTTGTGGGCGGAAATCGAATACAGCAACTGTGAAAATTAGAAACGCGCGTGGCAATATATATATATATATATATATATATATATATATATATATATATATATATATATATATATATATATATATATATATATATACATATATATATATATATGTATATATATATATTTATATATATATATATATATATATATATATATATATATATATATATATATATATATATATATATATATATATATATTGTACTGAACGGGACAGCGACAGCACCCTTGCTGTGGGAAATGTTCTATTCTGCCCCTCCTCATCCTTCTCGTCTTCTGGCCTGCTGCCCGCGCGCCAGAGCTGTAGTGTCTTCGTCACCACGCTCGGTCATTACTGGAAGCATTGCCGGCGGAGCTGAGGATAATGTCTGGGCCGCGGTGCTGGCTACATCGTGGTGGTAAGTCGCGGCTCCGTTTCGACTTCGCTCGTGCATCTGCCATAAATATGTCTGTTGGACAGCATTGGCTATTTCCGAGCGGACGGTCTCGGCGATGCTGGAACTTCACTTCGTAGTTTGCGAAGTATGATTCCGTAGCCTGCACTGGCTATGCCGTAGTGATCGCAGGTCTTGCACGCGCTGTAGTCTGGCGACAACCTTACCTTGGGCGATGTGTTGAAATTCATTCCCAAAATTTCTAATTAGGACGCCTGCGCGACCATTCGTTAAATGAATAAGGCCCGGAGCCACGCGAATTCTTTTGTTCAAAAGCAGTCCTACGTTTCTATCCGCCATACCTTCACGGTCGTAAAATGCCTCATTCTCCACAAGCACCATTACACTGCAGCATGGCGGCACAGTTACGTCATCATCAACAACGCACACAGCAGTAAGCCGTCGCTCCTCCGATACCTCGACAGGCATATCTTGTTCGGTCAAGAACAAGACACTAGATCTAGCAGGTTAATTATGGCGCCGTTAGCTTGTATTAGCTTGTAGAAAATTCATTCCTAATATGAGCTCCCGTGAACATTCGCCCAGGTAGAATGAAGTCGGCAACGTAAGTAAAGCCTCTTATTTCGAGCCTTGCCGTGCAGCTGCCAAGGGGAATAGGGTACTGAAAATGTGACCACCTGTCTTGCTTTTCTGCAATCCCTTCCATTCCATAACAACGTTTTGCAATTTCTTTGCCAGTTTTATGACTTATTACCGAATAATCAACGTCGGTTTCGACTAAGGCATGCAGCTCGCATCCGTCTATTTTCAATCGCTAATCTGAAGTAAGCTTTTCGGTGCTGCGCCTATTTTCTGGAAATATAGCGTCTTCGCCCTGAAACCATAATACAGGATCTTCATTCTGAAAGAAACAGGGTGTGCAAACACGGACACAAGAAGGAAGTGAGGACACCACAAACGCCTACTAACAACTGAAGATGCGCACAACGGCGCAAAAAATAGAACGCACGAAAACTTATCTGCGCATGCCCATGCAATATGTGAACCTATCAATATGGCACGCGTGAAATATAACTGCTAAGGCATTTTATTTCATCTTTATGCAATGTAATCGACGGTTGGCTCACGCATGCGCTACCACTACTTTCGATATGCCATGCCTGAATCATCACACGCATTTCTTCATTTCTATGCCGATACGAAACTGCGCATTCATCGAATTTTTGCATGCACTTACACTCTCGACAATGCAAGGAAAGATTAGGAGGTGAGCCTTGGTTAGCGATCTCTTATGTTCCAATAATCTTTGCTTAACGCAGCGGCGCGTCTGCCCAATGTAGAAGCGACCGCAGCTGAAAGGGACCTTATATACTTGTACGGCAATCAGTGAATTTGTTGGTGTGCATAAGAAAACAAATATGGGTCCGCTTCTTGTCTTTTACTCCCTCGTTCTTTCTCTGTACAGTGGCACAAATCTTACATTATTGGCAGCCGTAAAAACAACATTAACGCCGTATATGCTTCCTACTTTCTGTGAGATACGCAATAAATGTACGGTATACCTACGACACGTTTCCTCCTATCGCTGTCTGCAACCATGTTCGGACTTAACATTACTGACTTCTTTGAACGTTCAGCGACAGCGGCCACTGCGAGAACTTGATAACCCGCATCTAAAAGACGCGTAACCTCTGCGTTAAAGCTATCACTCATTTTGTGCTCACACAACTTCGTGAGGGCTGATTTCAGGCAAGACATGGCTATACCGATTTTTACAACTTTCGAGTGCTCCGACGAGAAGTTTAACAGCGGTAACGAAATGTCTAGAAATTGTATTCCACTATTCTTAGGCAATTATCTAGTAAAGTTCAGCCCTCCTTCATTGACCTGAAATTTCTCGCTCACTGAGGTTACCACGGTTTCAAAGTCCTCACTACTACAAAAATCAAGTAATCATCTACATAAGAACTTTCACATAGCCTATCACATCGCCTAAAAACTATTTGCTGAAAATGCAATTTGAATGTAACATATTGCGCCTAAAGGACTTAGTCGTGTGTCCTCCGCGGTTGAACTTGTGTACAACAAAGGAAGGGATAACTTGGATATGAAATGTGACATGCGCGACAACATTAAGTTTTTAGAATGCAAGAAGAGAGGTGTTGTATACCATTTACCAATGTCATGTAGTCGGACTTATGTCGGACAATCCGAAAGGTGCGTAAACGTTAATCTCCGTGAACACTATTTTTCCTAAAATGCAGGCCAAGTAGCACCTGTCCTTTCACTGCGCAGAGTGCAAATGTCTTATATGTCAACACGGCGATCGAGAAGCTAGAGGGGTAGCCAATGCTTTTTTCATTGCAAGGCTGGGAGATAAATGCATAAGTCACCCACGTTTATCCCTGTCGGATAAGGAACTAGGTTTGCTGGTCTCAGGGCTCTAAAATGGGAAACTGAAATGTTCATTATGTTTGGGCTGGTGGACGGAGTCATTGCGCATGACCAGTTCTTTGTATGTATGTATGTTATCTTTCCGAAAAAATAAACGTCATTTGTTAGTTAGCGCTTGTGTCGTCTCACTCGCCTGTGACCCTGTGTGTTATTTGCACTATACCAGAATGCGTCCGTACCAAGTAGTTCGGCTTTCCTCAATACTGCACTTAATTTTATTGCGATAGCAATTACATGGACCCTCTCTGCGAATTTTCGCCGTCGCGTTCGCTGCGGCCGTGATGTCTGGGATATGTGTATGTATGTATGTATATATTAATAAAAGACACAACGAGAAATAAATTAGAAGAAAAATATTTCCGAAATGCCTCAACGAGCCTACGACCTGTGACCCCTCAGCACGCATCCTGCCGCGTTAGACAGCTCTGCCACGTGCTGCTCGTTCTTTGGAATGCTAACGTCGAGCATTAACAGCTAGCGGTACGCACATCTCGGTGGCGCATTGGCATGTTCAGTACCACCCGGGAGATGGTGCGAAGGGCGAGCTTTAAAGCAATGTTTCTAGATTTTTTTTCAACTGCTCTTGAGACTTGCAATAAAAAATTCCCCATCTCCCGCTAAAGGGAACCATGTGTGGATGCGAAGCAGCGGGGGAGATAATTAGCTTGAGCGGGAGGAACGTCGCCGCTCTCATTTCACGGCAGTGGTCCGGGCGCTCATCGCGGCGCTGCGCAGGAGCGAGAATGTGGCGCGCGCGCTCTGTCATTTTCATACCGCGGAACTACCGTGGCGCCCCCAGCGTAGTATGCAGCTGTCGCATGCGCTGGGGTGGTGTGGGACGCGGGAAGGAGGGACGGACTAAGCCCCTCCAAACACATGCAAGCAAGATTAAGGAATGGGGTCAACCTGGGCGACAGACACCAGCTGCCTAGCCATTGCTAAGCAGCCTCTCTGTGCTCTCGGTCATGACTCTGATGACTGCGTTAGGGTTGACGGCCTTCATATTACTACAGTGTTCTGGTTCGCATAATGGGTGCTTCCCTACTTCATGGAAATGGCCGGACGCGGGACGGGGGGACGCGGGAGGGACGGACAGAGCCCCGAGCATAAGATGCTTCGCATCTAAAAGTGGCTCATTTCTGTACCCAATCGCGATGTGGAAGGCCGGCAAGCATTGCTTCGAATACCACACTCCGCAGGAGGCGCAGAGGGGTCACTCCACGTGCCGCAGAGTTCAACAAGGAGGCGCTGGTATAGTCAATACTTGCAGCGCGCTGATCAAACACGAAGTAACAACTGAGACAGTTGTTAGTTGTTCGTTTTGTAAACCTGTGCGTTCTTGTCGAGCTTGCTTCTTTGTGTTTGAGCAGCGTGGTGCGGGTATCGGGCTAACACAGTTGAGTTCGCGCTCGTCCTGTATGTGTTCTTTCGTGCGTCATTTGCGCTTGAGCGACGCTCCCGTAGGGATCCAGTTCTTTCCTCTTCATCATGTGAGATTCTAATTTGTTGCTCCATAGCGCTTTTTAGTGCAAAGTGACACCACAAGGACAGCGCTGTGTCCTGTCTTCTCTCTTGTGGTGTTGTTTTGCGCTAAAAAAAACACTATGCTTTCACACCAACCAGTTGGCCAACGCACTGTTTGATTTGTTGATATCGCATTCATTGCTTCGCCCTTGCGGCGAAACTGTGACTTGTTTAACTCTCTGTAGTCACCCGTTCTTTCGTTGCTCGCAGAGGCTTTTAAATTTTGTGATGGTGGTTGGTGGCAGTAATTAAGGCGAAAGCCTTAAATGCCTCATGAAACACGAAATGTGACCATCGGCGTCAACGCGCACGCCGCAAAAAAAAAAAAACATCATATAACGACGTCACCTCAATAAATCATGCTAACGTCAAAGATCGTCAGAATTTGTGACGTCATTATGAAGTCACAATGAAGTCACTGTGACATTAATATGTGGTGCCAGATGATGACGTCTAAACATGACATCGTCACTTGGTCATAGGTAGGCCAATGCCGTTGGCGTGCGAATAGCAGAAACATTTGCATAATAATATTGTTACGAAGCATAGTGCATGAGCCCGCCGTGACAGACGAAGAGACGAAGAAGCTGGTGTGTGCCGCGCGAGATTCTGGCAGCTATTCGGTGGCAGCTATCCGGCACTTGGAAATAGTGTAAATACACTCGCTTTTGTCTTGCGTATTCGTGATTCCCCGTGGCAGTTTGGTGGAGGTGCGCGGTAGGAGAAGCGCTGTACAACGGAGCTCCGCAGTGGTCGTCGACTCGGAGTTTTCATGATGGAAAACGAGTCCGATTCCACAACCACTCTTCCATCGGCCACGACAACGCCTGCACCGACCACTGCAATGCCTGCACCGGCCACAACGCCGCCAACGTATGTGCTGACGCATCCGAAAAACCCTGGGACGTTCTGCGGTACGGACGAAGTCGACGTCGAAGAGTGGATTGCTGACTACGAACATACCAGTGCGCTCAATCGCTACGATCCAATTCTCATGCTGGCCAACGTGTTGTACTGCCTGAAAGGCACGGCAAAGGTGTGCTGTGAGAATCATGAGGAGGAGATCGGAAGCTGGGACACCTTTAAGCAAGAACTGCGCGACTTATTTAGGAAGCCCATGGGTCGAAAAGCAGCCGCAAAGAAAGAGCTGTCCATCCGTGCTCAAACGTCCACTGAACCATACATCTCGTACATCAGGTCGTGCTGGCTCTTTGTCGTAAAGTCGACTGCGAGATGTCGGAGCCGGACAAGGTTGGCCACGTGCTGAAGGGAATAGCGGACGACTCGTTCAACCCTATTCATGTGCCGGAATCGTGCGACCGTCGACGAAATTATCGACGAATGCCGGCGTTTTGAACAAGCCAAAAGCCGGCGTATTGCAAGATCATTCACTCGGCTGCCAAACACGGCTGCGACGTCCTCATGCGAAGATGGAATGACCTCTCCTCTGCAGTCTCACCGCCGTCTGAAATTACACGAATTATCAGTCGGCAAATCGAAGCAATTACACCTGGTCTTCCCAACAACGGCCACGTCGATTCGCACGTGCCCTCTGTTTCCCTGGTCCAGTCAATTGTGCGGGTAGAACTCGGCAATTTGGGCTTTGCTGTCTGCGCCGTCGCTCAGTCTCGGACAACTGACTTCCGCCCAATATCGCCGCCTTGCCCCAGGTCACCGCCCCCAGGAACGGTTCTATCCACGCTCTCGCACTCCGGCCGAATGGCGGACTGCGGATGATCGGCCAATCTGTTTCATGCCGCCGCATAGGTCACGTCGCATTGTATTGTAACAACCGTTGGCCTTCGCCTAGAACCCAGTATGCCACTGCTACCGGCGCCGACAGCTACCGCCGTTTTTCAGCCTGCTCAACTGTTCTTTGATAACTACCGCCGTTCCCAGCCGTTCTAGCCGTACACCCTCATTGCCTCTGCTACGCCACACAACCACTCACCATCGCCCCGAGGTCATCAGTCCCGTTCGCCGCCAGCACGTCGGCCGTCGTCTCCGTCCCCTCTACGACGACGTCCAACCTCGCCGCTCAATCTCCGACAGGGAAACTATGAGATGCAGCTGTTGAAGGTGATGCTGCATCCTCTACTTCCACCTCAAATCCTCTTCTAGTACTGCCGAAACGACGAAATTTGATCGACGTCGACGTCGATGGCCTGACTGTTTCTGCAGTTGTTGATACTGGGGGCACATATTTCCGTGATGAGTGCTCGACTTCGTCACCGCCTGAAGACAGTGCTGACTCCGGCTGCTTCTGGTATTATTCGTGTCGCCGACGGAAGAAGTCCCACCATTATAGGAAAGTGCACAGCACGAATCACCATCACCGATCACCACACATCTGTTTTGTTTGCTGTTCTTGAGCAATGCCCAAATGACGTCATTCTTGGGTTGGATTTCTTCTCCACTCATTCCGCCCTCATTGACTGTGCAACAGGCGTTCTCCAACTTGAGCTGCCTCGGCTTGCTTGATGTACCAGCTTCGCCGTCACACCGCTTGTGCTCCGCCGATTATGTTCGGCTGTCACCGCAAGCCGCCACGTCTGTGGCCTTGACTACATCACCACCTCTGCCGGACGGTGACTACATAGTGTCCCCGTTAGTTGACGTCCTCTTCGCCCGAAATATTGCTGTGCCACACACCCTCGTGACTGTCGTCGACAACTATGTCCAGCTCCGGCTCCTCAACTTCAGTAACTGGACCCAAGTTCTCCCGCAAGGCATTCCGTTGGCCAGCGTATCAGTGCTCGACGCATGTAACATCGTGGCATTAGACGCCCAAGATTGCTTTGTCCTCTATTGCAACCAGCCCAGCAAGCGCACCCACCGACAAAATCGCGAAAATGATTGCCCCTGATCTTCTGCCCTGTCAAGCCGCGCAACTCCGCCACGTTCTGACGACCTATAGGGATATCTTTGACTTCGATGACCGCCCTCTCGGTCAAACGTCGTTCGTAAATTCGCACTTGTAAATAGTGTAAATACACTCGCTTTTGTTTTCCTTGCGTATTCGTGATTCCCCGTGACAATATGGTTGCATCGTTAAGGATATACAAAAGAGGGTCCCAAGGTGAGAAAACCGTACCGGGGCTCTTTTGTACATGATTATTAGATAAAAAAATACGAAACAAGCACAAAAATAAAAAAGAAATATCTAAGTCAACCAAAAAACAAGGGTAGAATAGTTATACAGCAAAAATAATACGATAATAATAAGAAAGCTTTCAATGCCTCCGGCATGCGCTGAAATATTTCCAGGAAGGGAAAATTTTACAATCGACTAAAAAAGTGAGATATGGATTTCGCCTTCGAGTCATCTTAGGCGAATGCATAAGGGACCATGCGAGTTTTTTCGACAGCAGTGGGTAGATGGATGGATGAAAGAGCCTCCACTTTTTAACGGGGTGGTGACCGGCGCTCCACCATGGTCAAGATTTTATTATCTTTGTTTTTACATTACGGCCTAATCTTGTCCAGCTAAAAAGTTTCTCTTTTACTAAAAAAAATAACCTTATAAACTCACAGCCCAACTTTCTGCGCCTTACCGCAGCTTAACCTTAGTTTTCTTGCTTCTTTTATTCTTTCTGCCTACTTTTGTCCCCAATCCTTCAGTCGCATTTTAACCCATATATGCCCAAACTCAGAAAAAAATGACCAAAACAAATATTTTTTTTCACAAAAAAAGTGCACTTGTACCCTCAAAAGAAAGCACAAGTTTTTTTATTTACTGCCAGGTAAACGCGACACTGTTTTTCAAGCGTTCCTACATACTGGACACTGGGCATTATGGGTGCTATGTGCGGGTGTGGTAAGCCTTGAAACATTTCACGTGCATACCGACATTGCACTTCTCACAGCGAGGAGTTGTCTTCTCATGTCAGTGAGCGCACCTTGTCTGTTTACTCTGAGGGACAACAGTGTGGTCGGTGCGCGTCTACAAGACGCTAGTGGCGCTAGTCATCAGCTAAAGAACTACCGATGTTAGAATGCATCAAAGAAGCGTCCTATATATAGGACACTAGGCATATATGGGTTAATTATTTCTATCGCTACCTATTCACCTTTCCAACGTTGTGCCGAAAACCCAAGGCTTCATGTAGGCTAGGGCCCAAACATACACCCGAGTGCATATTTCCCCATTCAATGAAAACACGCTCCGTCGTTTCCACATCTTCCTCACGAGTGTGCTCTTCTCTCCTCACTGAACTTCACTTGATAACTATGCGTACCAAGGCAATCAAACCTCGCTTCAAACAGCAGACCGCTTCACTTAAAACTATTGTAAAATGTATCCTTGCTTATTTCTTCTTTATTTTTCGGTAGTTACTCACAGCCGGTTTTTCCTTCTGTCGCTGCTATCCAATACATCTTTTCCGCCGCTCTGAATATGCGCTCAACGCTCTTTGAGGCCGTATCACGTACACTGCCTGCCGTATACATGCTAATGAGTCTCCTTCTTCATTTTATGAAGTGTGAGTCAACGCTCTTCCTACACAAATGTTCTTTAGTCTTTCTTCAAAACAGATTTTTACACAGATGTTCAAATCACGACGATATTAGCGCCACCATATGTCTGCATGTCGTACAGTGGAGTATAGTCTGAAACCCATTCATGTTACATTGCGCTATTTCTAGGTGTAGGGTAAATCGAAGGGCAATAAAAATTGTGTAAGGTAAAAGTAGGGTAATTTGAGCGTGGCGTAGGGTAGTTTACTAAAAGCGGCTGGCAACACTGTCATGGAGGAGCTTACGCGGCGATAAACAGTAAGCACATTTTCTATGCATGTGTTTAAGATTCGCCAAGTTGTTGCGTGCTAGCGTCCAATGTCTTTTTGCGAGGGCTGAAAGAACCAGTGGAGCACCGGAAATTGGCTGAAGCTGCCGCTAAAGATTGTTCCAAGCTGCTTAATCGAACTATTAATTGAAAAAAATTGAGGACGTTTGAGCTTCGCCTTCAAGAGCAGATCGCGATGGCAAACGGGCCTCGTGCGCATCGCCTTCTGGACTACTAGCCTGCTTTAGGCACCCGGTGCATTCCTCAACCGGGCCGCAAGGAAACGAATGACTGTGCGCGTAACATTGGCCGTTTCAAAATACCATTGAATGCCTACTTGCACGCACAGTTCTTAGATGACGACCACTATGCCGTAATTATTCCTTTTGCGAATCAGCGAAGGGTTTACTACACGTCGGTAAGGCAACACGCGAACCTACGAAGCTGTTCACTTTGTTGATGGTTATGCTGCTGATGATCAAAAATGTCTGAGCACTTTGGGAGGGCCTTTTAAACACACACTTGTTGCTCAATTCACATGTTTTGGCGCCTGGCACGATTTTACGCTTCTGCGACGCAATATGTGATGCGTTAAGGAGGCACTTTACACTACATGACACTCATATAGTGTTTTTTGTTCCATAGCAGTGTCAATAAGTATTGTGGCCCTTTGATGGAACACCTCCTTGCCACGCACAAGGCATGGCTTCGATCGTCACTCTGGAGCCGCAATTTTTATTATTTATTTTATTAGCAATTTAACCCCATCCTTTGGAGCGGTTCCCCCTAGAAGTATTTTTCTCTGATTGGTAAATAATCTATATATTAGGAAGAAATGATTCAGATATTCGCTTTAATAACAATAGAGGCATAAAGGTGGCTGCAGCGAACCCCACCTGTGTAGGCAAAGGTTCTATGGGGGAGACTCGGCACCGTATTCTGGTGACTACAATGCCGAATCGTTGGTATTTTGAAACACCCAGTTTTTGCGATATTCACATATTTTAACGCCTGGCGTGATTCTACGGATCTGCCACGCAATATTACATGTGTTAAAGAAGCTCCTTCCCCTACATGACATTCATGTAGTGTTGTTTTCTAATGCGCTTTCTATTAATCGCATGGCTCTGTGGTACAACACCTGCTTGCTTGCTTTTACGGCCTGCGTTCGATTCTCACTGTAACCAAATATACTTATTATTTATTAATATATTGTTTTCTGTACGCAGCAATTTGAAGCAAAAATTGTGCCCTGTGGTAGAAGCCCTGCTATTATTAAACAAGAAAAGTATTTGGTTCAAGTCAGATTCGAACCACGCCTCTTCATTTTTCTCTAACGGCAAGATGATGATTTTTCGCTCACAGCGAGCGACACCCCCGCTGAAACCGACACCGGAATTTCTGCGAAACGAGCTCTTTAATGTTATCGCTTTAAAACCATGTCTTCGCCGCGCCCGTGAGGTCGGGAGAGACATGACGAAGCTTGAGCGCTTCATCCCAGCGGTTAGCTGAACTCACTCTGTTGTAGAGGTCGGACCAATCAACCACACCTTTACCACAAAGTTAGCGACACATGGGGATCACACTAGTGCCCACTAACAATCCAGGGTGGGTAAACCGCGGTGGTCGATGCCGTAGCGGTAGGTCTAGTAGCGCTGGTATGCTCGTCTTTACGCTTGTTGACGGGCGCTTGGCACAAACGGTATCATGAGTGTAGTTTTAGTAAGTATAATGGGCTTTAAGAGGACGGACAATTGCTAAGCAGCCTCCACAACTGGTGACACAGCAGTTCACGCGACCTTTATTATGCCCCGATGACTCGGCGAAGTGACCACGTCCAAGGCACAGATCACGGTCAAGACGATTCCCACAACCCAATACCACACGGTGATGAACATGTATGGAGAATGAAGATGTGCTCATTGATCACCCAAAATTCAACGGTAATATTCTCACGTTGTCGTGACGTCGACGAAGGCAAGAGTCGGCGTGAAAAAAGAAGAAATCGTTTATTTGGCCGTACTTGTGGCCGGGAAACTGAAAGTCAGACTACAGCAATGCAGACCTGCACTGATAGCGGCCAACAGAGCGTCAGCCATCGATAATCTGACAAGCGGTGAAGCGTGTCGGCTTCTATACATGTATCACCGAAGATTCCAGCGTTATCGCTAGCGGCCACGTAAGTCCCAGACCAAACTCCGATGTTCGCGTTGAGCGCGTAATCTAATGGGAAGGTTCTAACATTTTCTAGATAGCTCCCAGTCATTCGGGCGCGCTTTGCGCAAGGCAGCAGTTACATTGCAATCGGACAGCAACACAAAAATAGAAAGAAAGGAGTGGGCGTGGCATTGCCCCACCCCCCTGAAAAGGCACCGTCCCGATGCTTTAACAAAACATGCAAGTACAATCACAAAACAAGAAAAGCACAATCAACAATAAATACAAGCGAGAAAGTACAAAAGTACAGTCCTCAGGTTTGCTAACGTGTGTAGTGCTGCTTGAGGCGCACGACATAGACGACTTCAAGTCGCGCACCGCGCCGTTGAGAGTTTGCAATGCCGCCCGGGACAACCTCGTAGTATAGAGCGTCTAAACGTCGAAGCACTCTGTATGACACGAAGTATCGCCGAAGAAGTTTTTCTCAAAGACCACGTCCTCGTATTGGTGTCCAGAGCCACACACGGTCGTCCGGGCTGGTATTCCATATGGCGACGTCGAAGGTTGTAGCGACGACTGTTGGTCTTTTGATGGCACTGGATGCGAAGACGGGTGAGTTGTCGGGCTTTTTCCGCGCGCTGTAGGTAGCCAGTGACGTCGATGTTTTCCTCGTCGGTGACGTTTGGTAACATGGAGTCAAGCGTCGCTGCCGGGTTCCGTTCGTAGACCGACTTGTACGGCGTCATCTGCGTCCAAACACTACGTTACCGTCTTCCGAGTGCGATGAACAAATGGAAATTAACTATTGATAATCTGCGTATATTGTCTAAAACTGACATGTTAAATTGGATGTGCTGATTGTGTTGTTCTTGAAT